>LPNX010252731.1:94055-189545 GCA_001517045.1 Pseudotsuga menziesii
TGGATGTGGATTTAAATTTCCTACTCTTGAACAGGTACAGATAATTTCATATTGAGTGCAAATTTTTAGTGTAATGGCGTGTTGCTGGACATTACAGATGTGCATGGTTCTGTGTTATACTTACATTTTGTTCTTGTGAATCAAATTACTGGATGAACAACCACTAGCATCATTCGTTTCTGCAATGGAAGAGTATGTTAAAGATGCCCCAAGATCATCATCATTCCGTAGAGAGTTGGTATGAACATCTATCCTAAGAGAGTATATAGTTTTTTGAGGAGACCCAAATTGCATTTTGTTTGTTATTTCCAAAGTTCCATTTAACTTTCTAATAATTATTTCTGTTCTAAAAAAATATTAATTAATATTTGTTGTTTCTTGAACAGAAAACTGAGTCTGTTCCAAATTTTTTAGCTTTGGAGTACAAGAAAAAATCAGAGCCCCGGGATGATGTACTGCCACCACCTCCTCCACCTCCCGAACCAGTCAAGGAAAGTCCTGCACCTGTACAATCTGTGCCAACTGTGACAACTGATCTTTTGGTAAATATTCGTATTATTGCTCTCATTATATTGGAAAATTGTATACATGATACATGAATACAACATTGACTGTAGGATTTGACTTGGCAAGATGTTGATTCTTGTGGTTTCTGTCAAATGTGAATATTGTGGTTTGTGAAATAATTGGAAGCTCTAAGCAATGCTTAACCAACTGTGAAATGACCTTTTTGAATGCTTGTCTGATGGAAGGGATTTGATGACATTAGTCCCGATCCTTCCTCACTCGAAGAAAAGAATGCTCTGGCCCTTGCTATTTTTCATTCTATATTAAATTGCAGATAATTCTTCCAATGGAACCTCAAACAGTGCTCGAGATAATCCAAATGGAGCCACTGGTTGGGAACTAGCTCTTGTCACCACTTCAAGCTCTAATTCTAGTGTGCAAGCGAAAAGTAAACTGGTAATACCAGCTTTCTATATAGATCAACCTGATATATAGTATTTGGCTGTATTCTGCATTTGATTGTACGGGTTATCAATTCATTTTGGATTTTTATTGGTTGTAGGCTGGCGGCCTTGATAAGCTTATATTAGATAGCTTATATGAATATGCAATGACAAGGCAGGTATCTAGCTACGATACAGGTCAAGTGGCACCAAATCCCTTTGAGGCTTCTCCAATGATGCAACCAAGACATGACCCTTTTTATGCTTCTCAAAAGATTGCTCCACCATCAGCTGTACATATGGCTTCTATGGCTTAGCAACAACAAGCTTTCATGGCACAACAACAGATGATGGGGCCGCAAGTTCTTGCCAACCCTTTTGGCAATCCATATACAACAGCATATCCTTATGCTGCAGGGACTCCTTATCAGGCTCAATCTGGCCATTTCCTAGATTATATCCATAACACACATTTTGAGGTTGATTAAGGTCTAGAATGTGCCTAGAAATGCTTGGAATGGACTTGTCACCTAATCTAATTGATTCATGTTGAAAACTTACAGATATAGGAACCAAAATTAACTCAAACCATGCTTAGAAGTGCTGAAAAATATTTCCAAATATGGGACTGATTTCTAGATAGAAATATGGATCTGCTTGATTCAATACCTTCACCATATGTTGTCTTCTTTCCTGAATGATAGCTTGTGTACATGGATGAATTATTCCATAGTAATTACATGAATCTACGAACCCAGTGCAGAAACCAGAAAACCCAAGACAAACTTCAAACCCTCCAAATGGGTTTCATCGGCAGACAACTTGACCACCATATCAATTGCCCTCTTGATAATAGGCTTTATTGTGGACTCACCATTGGCCAAATAAACTACAAAATTGAAGTATGCTTTCACAGTAGGAACATCAAATGAAAGGAATGCCTTCTCTAGACCCACAAGCAATAGCTGAATCTCTTACTGAATTAGAGACTCCTGTTGGCAAATTACCTACAGCTGATTGAGCAGTATATCCTAGCAGCATTTTTTTCAGCCATGAAGCCAAAGTAGATGAATCCATGGATGAACATGTGATGGGAAACCATGCAACGAGGAGCTCAGAAAAAGTTTGTTCAGGTTCCCTTTGTTTTATTTGCTCACAATTCCTCTAAAATTTGTCAGAGTTCCAAGTACAGATAGCCATGCCAACTGGAGGGTTGAAAGCTTGTCATTTAATGCCCATGCAGGAGGGCTGTGTGTCCAACTGTGGTGACTCTTTCTCCTCTCCCTTGTGACTTGGCTAGTTTGTTTCCTAGGAATTCTCTCACTATGTTGTGACATTTGATATCTAGCAGAGGCAGTTGGGGACGTAACAGGAGGTTCTCTGTGCATGGTGCATGGTGCCCCTCCATATTGATATAGGAGTTGGTGTAGGTGACTCAAATCCAACTCTATCTTTTGCACTTGCACTGTAATATGCAGCAAGGCTTAACACATGAAAGTGGTGTCAACCTAGGATATAAAATTGTTAGTTGGGGCTTGATTAAACAAAACACCATTCCTTCTTTTCTTGATAAAAAGGAACCCGACTTATAAGAAGATAATGGAATTGGTCTTATGGCATTTGTAATTTTTTTTTTTAAACAGTTATAGTCGTGGATACTACAACGGCAATTTTTTTAAAAATTTCACAGCCGTGGATACAACGACAGCTAGTTGTGGATACAGCGACAGCTAGCCGTGGATACAGCGACGACTATCCATGGATACAACGACGGCTAGGTGTGGATACAGAGACGGACATGCATGGATATAGCGACGGCTTAGACATCTAACGAAATATAGAACATTGTCGCTCTTGCAACGCAAATTAGGGGTCGTCTCTATTGCGACGAAATTGTTTCCATGGGAAAAAAAACACTTAGACGTGGCAATATCCATGCTTTTCCGTGGATATTGCCACGTTTTTCCGTGGAAAAATTGATCACTTGTACTAGTGGTCCTTCGTAACGCGCTGGTGGAAGCCTACAATAAAAAAGTCCTCTTCAAGCTGGATCAACTATGCAATGCGCTCCTATAATGCTTCTACATCATCCATTTTGGTTGCAGTAGCGATGCACAAACTAGGAACAATGTATTCCATGGGCATGATTACTTCTTGTCCATATACCAGCTTAAACGGTGTCTGTCCTGTCAGCCGTTTACAATTGGTGCAATAGGCCCATAGCACTGCTGGAATTTTCAAGTCCCATTCATCGAAATTAAAATTACATACCTTTGTCAATGTTGTTTCCAAAATTTTGTTGAATGCTTCAACAGTCCCATTCGCCTGCGGATGGTATGGCATGCTTTTCTTATGTTTCACCTGCAACTCCTCAATTAACGCACTCACAGTGCGGTTGATAAAATGACTGCCCTGGTCACTCATCAATATCTTGGGACACCCAAACCATGTCACAATATTCTCAAATATGAACTTCGCTATTGTCGCAGCTATACAATCCACAACTAGTGCGGCCTCTTCCCACTTGGTCATATAGTCAGTTGTGATAATGATGTATCGTGCACCAGTCCTCTTCCCTGGTGGATTAATTGGACCCACAAAATCCATGACCCATTTATCAAAATTTTGTAGAGATACATGTGGCACAAGCAAAATATCATCTCCCCGTGATGGTTTACCAACGTGCTGGTAGACATCACAACTCCACGCATAGTCTGCGGCACCATTGTGTAACATAGGCTACCAAAGCCTGAAGTGCAATACCTTCCACACAATATCCCTTCCTCCATAGTGACCTCCCGTGATTCCTGCATGTGCTTCTTCTAGAATGGGTCCCTTCTCATGCGGTAGGATACACCATCGCAAGATTTCATCTGATCCAAGCTTGTATAACTGCACAACAATCAGCTCAAAATTTGAAGCCTTTACTACCAATTGCTTCTTCTGACTGGCTGACAGGTTCTTAGGGGCAACACTAGTGGCCAATAACTGAATGATTAGGGAATAATGATCATCTGCGATATCGACATGGAATAGTTGTGCATCTGGAAATCCATCATTAATATTTGTAGGTTCTTCTTTGGTATCAATGTGAGACAAGTGATCAAGACCAGTATTCAACCGTCTTGTCTTCATAATTATTTCAGATTCAAATTCCTAAAAAAGTAGCAGCCACCGATAGATATTCCTCCCCAACATAGGCTTATTGACCAAATATAGCAAGGAGGAATGATTGGTGAACATCTGAAGTGACCACCTAACAAATAGTGCCTGAAATTTTGCAAGGCATAAACCATCGCTAAGTCTTCTCTTTTAGTCATTGTGTAATTTCATTCAAAAAATGACAACTTCCTACTGGTATATTATGCAATCGGGTGATCCAGGTTTCCCTCACCTGGTTGCGCAAGCACAACCCCCAGCACAACAGAAGAGGCGTCGACATGTACATGGAACTCCTTGTTTCAATCAAGGAATAACAGTATGGGTGCGGAGGCCATCTTGGGCTTCAGTGTGTCAAATATTCCTTGACATTCCCGACTCCATGAAAATGCAACATCCTTCTTTAATAGCTTCTCCATAGGGGCAGTAATCATAGCGTATCCTTTGATGAACTTGTGATAGTACTCCATGTCCCTAGCGTCTCCTGAAGCATTTTCACATTCGTCAACGTCGGTAAACTAAGAATTAGCGTGATCTTCGCTGGATCAACCAGCAGACCTTCCTTACATAATATGTGTCCAAGTAGCATTCCAAACAGTGCACAGAAAATGCACTTCTTAGAATTCAATGCAATCTGATGCTGTCGACATCTTTCTAGCATCGATCGCAAGTTGTCGAGATGGTCCTTAATTAGCCCATAAACTGCCCAATCATCCATATATACTTGCAGGAACTTTTGAATAAAGTCTTTAAACACAATGACAACTACATGATATGTTATAACAATAATCCATCATTAGTACCTTATTTACACTAATTAGTCAATTTTATTGCTTTTTAAAGGTTTAATACACTATGAGGTGGACTAGGGGTGCTTAGGTGGGCATATTCCATGTCATGTTGAGGTTCTATGACCCACAGGGGTACTCCATCATCCAGCCACATATGCAGAACCATGATTTCTGGTATGCTCCCATTCATTGAATATGGATAGGAAAGTTGACTTGGGGCGTTCGACTGGGATTTTTCCCAAATTTGGCTTGATTTGGTGCAATTAATGTTGCATTGAGACTCTAAACCATCCAATTTTCCACACCCATGCTTTCCAAGGTGTAACCATTGACCCAATACACATCATGCATGCCACTTCAACAATTCATGTCCATTTGGAGATATTTGGGATGAGATTGTCCCACCTAGGGGGGTTTGATGCTAATTTGGCAATTTTGGGATTTTTGCTCACAATTGGCTTCCAAAGCCATTTAAAACTCTTATGATGTATTTATAAAAATTTTAATAACAATTTTAGATTTATATAGTCCAAAATTATCTTGTTTCCAACTATCATTGTGTGTAATTTAATTGTAATTTGATGGTTTATACTGAATCTTGCACCCAAAATTGATTTATGAACCTCACTAACACTCCTATATTATATTTTGGTTTGAATTAATCACTTGATGGTTTGAATTTCTCACATGGTATCAGAGCTGGTTGGATATTTTTTAGTTGCAGACCAAATTTTTAGTGGATTTGAGCTGCTTTGTTAATGAATTCCAAATAAAATCAAATTGCTATGTGTAAACAAGTTAGCAATTTCACCACCATCAATGTAGGAAGTAATGGAGGATAGCCACATCATTCTAACACCTTTCAACTTCTTTGAATGGAAGGTAGAGATGGTGATTCAATTGAGAGCCAATGGGTTTTTCAGAGTTACCATGGGCACTGAAGTGGAACCAATTTCTACTATAGAAAAAGCCAAGTATTTTAACAAATTGGATGAAGCGTATGGTTTTCTATGTCTGGGAATCTCAAGAGAGTTGTTGTTCTAGCTTGACAGTTTGACATCACCAAAGGAGGTTTGGGAGAAGCTTGAGTCTCTATTTGGAAAAACGAATGAGCTACATGGTCACCAGCTTGAGAATGAGCTTATAAGCTTGAGCCCATTGCACTTTGAAACAATCCAGGACTTATTCACCAAGTTCAAATCAATTTTATTAAAGTTAAAACAATGTGGGATTGAGAAGAAGGAAGATCAACTGATCTTTTCTATACTTTTGAAGTTGGGGCCATTGTTCTTAGTCTTTGTGAGCACATTTCACTCAGGCAAACTAACCCTTCGAAACTGGAAAATGCCAAGTCTAGAAAATTTCAACGAGTCACTCACTCAAGAGCATGACGAATTGGTCCAAATGGGTTCCATCAAGACCAAATATCAAGCACTAGGAGTGGGGGTTTCGAATTCAGCAAAGGGAAAACCCAAGTCCAAGAATTCGAAGTTGTCGGACAAGAAGAAATCAGAAAAACCCAAATCTAGTGAGGGAGCCACAAATCCACCCAAAGAAAAGGAGAAGAAAGGAAAAGAGAAGGAAAAATGCTCTTATTTCCATAAGGGATGGAATCCAAAAATCTCATGCATGAAGAAAACCATAAACACCATGGCGCAGCTGCTGGAGAAGAACAACATTCCAGTTCCTGACAACACAAGGAAGAAAGATGGCAACTCTAGTTCAAGTGAAGGCAAGGAGAAATGTCATGTATTGGCGGAAGGTACTTATAATTCTTCATCCTTTATTATTGATTCAGGTGCTTCCAGGAATATGGTATCCAGGAGAGAATTCTTCTCTTCCATGACTTCGAATGCTGGCCCAACAGTTCGAATGGGAGATGATTCTGAACTCCAGACTAGAGGGATTGGGAAAATTGATTTAGACCATGGGTTGTTCAGTGATGTACTGTATGTACTAGACCTTGTAACAAATTTTCTATTAGTCTACCAGATGACCCATATAGGAGAGCCAAAGAGAGTAATCTTTACTCCTAACTTTGTAGAGATTTCTGAAATATCAATAGACCAAGTTTTTGCAGTTGGGTAGCTGATCATCATGAGAGAATGTAAAAATTCTCTAATTTCCTCCCTACTTCCAGTGATCAAGCACTTCACTCAAATTCCAATGAAGTCTCTAAACTATGGCATGAGAGGTTTTTCCACATGAATTACAGATATCTCCAAACATTTCACAAAAAATGAATGGTGGAAGGTCTTCCACAAATTCAACCATCTACTGGAGCATGTATTGGATGTGTGATTGGGAAGCATCCTAAGTAGAGATACGAGAAGGGGAAGGAAAGAAGAGAAACAAAACCACTTGGTTTGGTGCATTCTGATCTAATTGGTCCACTACCCACTCCCTAATATGGTGGATCTAGGTATGTGCTTACATTTATTGATGACTACTCTCGATTTTGCTGGGTGTATTTTCTGAAAGAGGAAATCCTTGCAAACACAAAGCAAGGAGTGTCTCATGGTTGGATATGGTGAGGAAACCAAATGGTTCAATCTCTTTGACACATCCACAGACAAAACATTTGTTGAAAGAAGTGTCAAATTCAAAGAAAAGCCAATTCCATATTTTGAACTTGCACCGGGGGATTGCTCCTCTCCTCAACCATTTGAAGATGTAAGTGATGAAACATGCTATGTTTTTTCTGATAATTCTGATATTAATGTTGCTGAAGATGATATTTCTGTATATGACTCACCATGTAGGCCCAAATGGGATGAAAAAATTATGCAAGCAGCTGGGGAATTGGCAGGCAATTCCCAAGAGCCTAGGAAAACTAGATCAAAAACTAGTAAGGCTTCATTTGCAAGTGATAGTGATATTTCCGAGTAATATTACATTCTTATCAGTTCTGAATCATATAAATATCAGAAAGGTTGTACAGACCCAATATGGAAGTCAGTAATCGAAGATGAGTTTCAGTCCCTCCAAGAGAACAATACATGGGAATTGGTTCCCCTTCCTCCCAAGAGGAAAGTTGTTCAATGTAAATGGGTCTTCCAGACCGAAATTGCTGCTGATGGTTCTGATATAAAACATAAATATATATTAGTGGCTAAGGGATATTCTCATATCCATGGAGTTGATTACACAGAGACCTCTGCACCGATTGTAAAGATGGACTCAATTAGACTAGTTCTTGCACTAGCAACTAGTAAGTGTTGGGAAGTTCACCACATGGATGTAAAAAGTGCTTTCTTGCATGGTGAAATACAAGAGGATATCTATAATAAGCCACATCAAGGTTTCCATGAGGATCCTTCATTGGTATGCAGTCTGAAAAAATCACTATATGGACGCAAGCAAGCCCTCAGGGCTTGGTATGCAAAAATGGATGCTTTCTTTCTTTCAATTGGCTTTACAAGATGCAAATCAGAACCTAAAGTGTATTTGCAGAATAATGATGTTGATTTGTAGGTAATTTTTCTTTATGTTGATTATATTGTTATTACAGATAGCTGCAACAATTCAATTGGCCAAATTAAGAACTATTTGCACAGTGAATTTGCTATGACAGACCTAGGATTGCTAAGGCAATTTTTGGGCTTAGAAATTGAGAAAAATGGTAATGGAATCATGCTAAGTCAGACACAGTATGATTAAAACCTACTGAATAAGTTTAATATGGATAAATGTAAGGCATCCAAGTCTCCCTTTCTTCTTGGTATTAAAATTCATGAATTTGGCAATTCCCCAATGGTGGATATGACACTCTATAGGCAACTAGTGGGTAGCTTTCTCTACCTCACTCATACAAGACCTCATTTGTCTTATGCCGTGAGTGCTGTAGCAAGACACATGAAATAGACACAAGAGATTCATTGGAGGGCTGAAAAAATAATTCTTCAGTATGTCCAGGGAACTAAGAAATTCGGGGTGCAGTACTACAGAGCTAGTTCCTCACTTCAACTAGCTGGATTTTCTGTTTCAGATGTGGCCGGTGATCCAATTGACACAATGTCAACATCAAGTTTTGTCTTCATGTTTGCTGAGGATCCTATTTTATATTCAAGTAAGAAACAACACACCATATCTCTTTCATCAGCAGAGGCCGAATACAGGGCATCAGTCAATGCTGCAACTCAGTGTGTTTGGTTGTAGGGAATTCTCTGGGAGTTTGGTGTCACAATTAATTCTCCAACCAAAATTTTCATGGATAATCAGAGTGCCATCAAGATATATGATGATCCAATACAGAGGCATAGGACAAATCACATAGAGATCCACATGCATTACATTCAGGGCTTAGTGCATGACAGGGTGATCTCACTGCAGTATTGCCCATCCACTGAGCAAACTGCTGACAATTTTACCAAGGATTTCACTGAGAAGACCTTCACTTACCTGAGATATTTGCTTGGGGTGAGTGAAGGATGGTAATTTTATGTTATATCATTACAGGTCTAGCCCCATGCCCATGCTTTAGGGGAGGATTTTCCCATGAGGTTTTCCTTCTTTCCTCGATTCACATGGACAAATAAAAATTGTAATTTTTTATTATGTACTTGAGGTGACTTGAGACATTGTTGCCAAGGCCTTCATCATTTTTTGAGCATACTTAGTTGTTGGATTAAAGGAGGGCATTAGAACAATAATCCATCATTATTCCCTTAGTTACACTAATTAGTCAATTTTATTGCTTTTTTAAGCTTTAATACACTATGAGGTGGACTAGGGGTGCTTGAGTGGACATATGCCATGTCAAGTTGAGGTTATATGACCCACATGGATATTCCAGCCTATTCAAACAGCCACATATGCACAGAAATCATTGCTGGTGCACTCCCATTCATTGAATGTGGACATGCAAGTTGACTTGGGGCACTAGAGTGGGATTTTGCCCAAATTTGAATTGATTTGGTGCAATTAATGTTGCATTGAGACTCTAAACCATCTAGTTTTCCACACCCATGCTTTCAAAGGCATAATAATTGACCCAACACACATCATCCATGCCACTTCAGCAATTCATGGCCATTTGGAGAGATTTGGGACGAGATTGGCCCACCTAGGGGGGTTTGATGCCAATTTGGTAATTTTGGTATTTTTGTTGACAATTCGCTTCCAAATCCATTGAAAAATCTTATAATGTATTTATAAACCTGTTAATAATAATTTCAGAGTTAGAAAGTCCAAGATATCTTGTTTCCAACTATCATTGTGTGTAATTTAGCTGTAATTTGATCGTTTTTACTAAATCTTGCACACAAATTTGATTTGTAAACCTCTCTCATGATCCTAGATTCTCCTATGGTTTGAATTACTCACTTACTCATTCAAATTTATCACATGAGAAAATATTGCTAGTGCATTTTTCAGCCCAAAGGGCATGATTGTATATTGAAAACAACCCCATTCAGTGACAAACGCAGTCTTATGGCGATCCTGCTTTGTAATATGGATCTGGTGGTACCCCAAAAATCCATTTGTGAAGGAAATCTCCTAACCACCAACTCCTTCAAGGACCTCATCTGTAAACAGAGTCAAGAACAGATCATGCACGCAAGCATCATTCAACTTTCGTAGGTCAATGCAAATGCTAACTTCGCCGGTATTTTATCCTTGACCACCATAGGGCTTATCCACTATGACTCTTCTAACACATCGATGATACCAATATCCAGCATCCGTTCAATATTAGCCTTCACATGGTCCTTGTATTGAGGGTTTAGTCGATACGACCTCTATTGTACAGGTTTTGCATCTAGTTTCAACATGATTTTCATCTCCCCTAGGTCCCCTAATATCCCGTTCATTTCTGAGAACCGTGTTAGAAAAAGATCCCAGAATTCATGCAGTAGGTCCGTGATTTTGGCCATTGTTTCCTCATCCCAATAGTCCCCAATATTGGAAAATTTTGGGTTCTCTTGTGACCCAATGTTGACTTTCCTGATCTTCAGCGGTTGACTCATCGAATCCATCGGTATGTCTGGAGTTGCAACATCACAACTTCATTCTGACTCTAGAATATTAACATTCTGCAACTCATCATCATCTTCAGGTTCCCCAGATAGATTGTAACATATCATTATAGATTGCATCTAGCATTGTGCATGTGGATCAACTGGGTATGCGACAGCGATGAACTTTAGAACTACGTCATGGATGATTTGCAATGCATTATGTACCTCTAGGTTGGAATCCTAGAAACTAAACATCTACGCAAATAAAATAGACAACTCCTCCCAAGTGGTTATAGTTTTGCACAGTTCTGTCGCTACATACCAGGATCTCGGCATCTCATCTAGAGTATGAACAAAAGAATGGACCCACCCATCTTTAGGTCGCGATGCCCATAAGGCCTGACATTCCATCAAGTGACTGGAGGGGTCATCCATCATATCTCCTAGTATGATAGACCTCTGAATCACTAAATCTCACCATCATCAATCTTTGACATTGTCCCCAATCATGGATTGTCTGCTTGTGCGTCGCCCACCATCGGTCTGGGGTAGCCTTCGGTGCTACATCTAGGGCCAATACCCTTTGTGGTTCAAACACTTTCCTTTTAAATTCTTGAAGGAATTATGGTAAATTTGGAATCCCTTCCTAAATTGGTAACTCGACAGTCTTAGTTGCTACGTGACGGAGAGACTGTGTGATCAACCCGCATTTCCTGAATGACACCTCATGCGGCCTATTCTGCCAATTTTCCAAAGAATCATCAGAATTAGAGGACACAGAACTATCATTGCACCATCCAAGTTCACCATTGATGGTAGGGTGGATATATTATTCAGAGATATTATAAGCGTGATCCCAACTTTTACTGACTTCATCCCTCATAGGTTCAATATACCGTCGTCCTTCTTGAGGGTCCATGGGAGCAATGACCCTGACATCCTGGTTCTCAAACGCCATAACCCATTTTTTGAAATTGATATCCACCATGCTATCATTAGACCACCCAATGCCTAGAAATGCAGGATAGGAAACTCCATATTCAACCACTTCTATCACATCAAAATCAACATATTTTTTCATACCTTCAATATCGACTACTAGGTTTGAGACGCGACCAATGGGATGAACCTTTTCCTAATTTTCTAGTCCAAGTCAGCTTCCAAGTTTGCTTTGTTAGAATTTTTACATCTGATCCGAGATCCAGAATAACCGAGTCAACCTCATAATCTCCGATCTGGATGTTCATTCTCATCTCCTTGCCTGTCTTCCTCTTTTGCAAGGAGTTCATCGTGGAATATTTCAATGTCTTATCCTGATGATACAACAACTTCTCAATCTCGACAAGGGATACGGGATCCCTTTCCAGTGATAGGAAAATCTCAAAGAACTACTGCAAAGTACCATGCTACCATGATGGTCCTGCCTCTACAGATGGATCAAAATCATATGACATTTTGATAATAGGTAACTTACCCAGATTTCTAGCGATTGCATGCTTGGCCTCGAAGAAGGTGTCTTGCTCCATCGCAATATAAAATGCTACCTTTTTCTTCCAGTGAACATAACTTGCTAACACGGTCCATATTCTCCAGTTCTCACACTGATACGAGTGACAACCCCAACATTGACATCCTTCATTCATGGTTTGGATTAAATTGTTGCAACTGTCGATCCTTGATTTAGGTTATGGGCTTGATTCAATGGTGGGTTCTGATTCAGCTACAGGTTTGTTGGATGATTCTAAGTCTGTGGTGGGATTTGATTATGCATCATCGAATGGTTCTGTACTTGGAACATTAGTTGGTTGTGAGTCTGTGCATTCTGCAATTGAGGAATGTTTCTAGCCTTCCAGTCTGCAATCAGCTGAGGGAAATTTTCAACATTATGCTCGTTGGCCACACAGTATGTACACTGCACATGAGGACACTCCCTATTGTAGTTCCCAAATACTCCACATGTATAACACTAGATTTATTCTCGACCTTATCCTCCTTGACCGAAGCCTCCTCCTCCTCCCTTGAATCTTCCTCAAAATCCTCCTTGGAATCCTCCTTGCTAAAACTGAGGCTGGGCCAACTATTGCTACAGGGGGTTTGGTTGCTTCTAGACATAGTGCATAGCTTGAACATATTGTGGCTAAGGCTAAATGAGCAGTACCTAATTATACTGTGGTCGTGGTGCAAACTTTGGTTGCACCATGAGCTGCAGATGTGGTGCAAACTGTGGCTGCGCTGTAAACTGTTGATGCAGTTGTGATGAGATAAACTGCATTTGGGGAGGTGATGTATACTGCACCTGCGCTACTAGTTATGCCATTTTTGGCTACACTTGCATTGCTCGGGGGTCCTCACCTTTCACAAAGTATGAAGCATATGTCCTTTCTTGGAGAAATTCATAAGCTCAATAGTTCTTATAGTCATGTCCTACTAACCAACAAAAGGTATAGTACATACTCTCTTCCTTGGTAACCATCTTTTGCATGTAGTCACAGTTCTCATGTCAATGCCCATAGACCTAACATATATGGCACCATGGTACACCATCGCATCTCAATGGGTTTGGGGCTCCTGAAAGCAAATAATTTCGAAACGCCAAACATGTATCCATGGTGTGTCCATCCACATGACACCGGGTGCACGAAAGGTCATCATGATATTCCTTAGCCTTCTTGATATCTTGCAGTTGGAGCGTCAGATTGGCCAACTGTGCTTGAATCTGGTTCATCTTGACCGTGGTTTCTCTTATCGACGATGCTTCTAATTTCATTGCGATTTCCAGAGCCTCGCTATGTGTTGCAATATTTTGGTGCATTAGTGGTTTTCTGATATGTGGGACAAGCGCAGCGATGAACCAATCCTCATGCTGAACATCGCTCATTGGGGAACTACTTGATTTCTTTCAACTCGGTAATTTACTGAGCCTCAGACTTCGGCTTCTTGAATTATTCAAATAACCCCTTACATATCTCATCCAATGTTTTTTCTATACCTCACTGAGAAACCAGCATGAATATCATGTACCAATCAGGTGCACCACCCCTGAGGGTGGTTTCGAACTAGCTTTTCTTGACATCATCATCCACAGTCTATCGGGTGGTCTAGATCACCTCGCATAAGAACCAGTATTGCTTTGGGTCATCGGCATCATTTCCATGAAATATTGGTAGCTTCATTTCATCAACTGCCATTTTGGGCCTTCTTCCTCTAGCTGGTACTCTACTGCTAGATTGCTGCTGACACGTCAAGAAAGTTGACGTAGAATGCCCATTTCTTCCTGGTGGTGGAGTAGTGCGTCGAGGTGTGGACATGTTACTGCTGAGGTTTGAGCCTACTGTTATTATGGGTGTATCCTGGGCTTGGTCATCCTCATCGTCACTGAAAGGTCACTTTGTCCCATGTGGTTGTTCTTCGTGGTATCGCACTTTGATCACAACATGACCTTCTCCTATCCTCTACCTCTTCATTCGAAACCTTGCTCCTCCTCTTGTACAACCACTTATTTCCTCGACGACCTTAACAATCTCTACAGAACCCATGACCATCTACCCCTTACCTTTCCATGTGTCTCTTCCCTTTTGTCGCGGTGTCTACATCCTCCAACCACCAGAGTTCCACTACTCTTGGTCCATCTTCAGAATACCTCTTTTGTAGACAAGCTGTTTAATAGATAGCTGCAGAGACAACAAAAATCTACCTCATGGTCCGTTGAAGAAATCCCTTTCTGCTTCGCTAAATGACTTATTGGTATCAACTGAAAACTCGATAATGTATCCCTCTAGGATACTATCCAACCACACCTCAACAACCAACAATGCCTTATTATCTATTTCTTATAATTACTAGATCAGCTCCGAAGTCCAAGATGTCAGCTCTCCTCCTTGGAAGTTTTTCTTATTAGAAGCGAACTTCACCAGCCACTCATACAAGATGATAGGAAACTCATAGAATAACCATTCGTGAGGACCATTGTGAATATATCTGTCCAACCAATTTCCTGTCGATAGCTTTAGATTCTGATTTTCTATTTCAGCAAACTCTCGCAGTTTTAGAACAAACCACTCCTCTATCTTTGGTCAAGTTGGATTCCAAAACGTATCCTCCTTTCAATTGTAACTTGGTCTTGGAAGCAGAACCATTTGTTTCCAAATTCCCACCAATTGGCCAAGAAT
Source organism: Pseudotsuga menziesii (assembly GCA_001517045.1). Lineage (NCBI taxonomy): Eukaryota > Viridiplantae > Streptophyta > Pinopsida > Pinales > Pinaceae > Pseudotsuga > Pseudotsuga menziesii. Next base: position 109,085 of record LPNX010252731.1, read on the forward strand.
TGGGCAAGATAGGTCTTACCCTGCTCAGCAACATCCACAGAGTGGATGAAGTCTCACCCGAGATGTTCAAGGGAGAGCTATCGGAACCAAGTTTTTGGTAGTAAGAAGGGAAGATATGGCATCCACGGCTTCAACATCATAACTATAAAATTACAGAACTAAGAAAGTTATTACAATTCATCTTCACAACTACAGATCTAAGAGATTGCATTATTCATTTATCACAGCAGTATCATTCATAAAAAACTTTAATAAGCTTCTTCATCATTTATCAGAATTGCGACATAATTGGGATAGATTGCATCATCAGTTCATTGCAGCAACATTAGTAAATCATAAATAGATTCAAGACACTTCTCATTGACATCACAGCAGAGAAAACATGAAAATAGAAGACAACATTTAGGCAACAATCGTCATGTCATATTAATTATGTGCAGCATATCCAAAACATATAATTCTTCTCCATAGTAGGAGACTGATTACATCCAAAAATTCAGTATCTAACACAGACAGATCACATATTGTTCAAAAGAGAGGACTCATCAAGACCATAGACAGACTGCAATAGATTTATCACTCTCAGATAGTGCCTTGGACTTGTATCGCACTGATCATGATTCTTATCTTCCTCTTATCATGTCCTTAAAATTTCAAAACTAGCTCTATATATAGGCTTGCTCCTTTACATCAAAGGTCCACTTATAACTAACTTCTAACCACAAATGACCTATGTCCACAAAATGTGGTCAGTTAATACATTAAGTATTAAAAACAGTTATCCTTCTTCCCATCATGCTGATCTAGCCTTCTGCGATGTTACGTGAGCTCGCGTAGCTTCTGCGACGCTGCACAACTCACTTACCAAAAACCCCTGCCAACAATATGGTATAGTCTCAGACTGGCGTGGTATGTTTTTTCTTGAATTCTATCCCAAAATATATTTGAAGGATAGAATCTAATGGAGATGAGAAGGTTGGTCTACAAGACAAATGAAATTTATTCTAATCTTAGGAGAAAGGACTCCTACAATTCTACCTCCACTCTTCCATAACTATGTGAAAGGACATTCTTACCAACTCTACATAGGAATTTAATGATTAAATAAAACAATTCAAGGGTAGGAATTAACTCCTTTAAGGAACAAGCAATAATGAAATTAGTTTTAGGTTTGAAACATGTCATCATAGGATTAATCCACCATAAGAACCCCCTTTCCTCTTTCACTATGGTGGAATCAGAGCCCCTCTTAGTTGCTTCTTTACATAATCATCTTGGACCTTTTATATTATTTTCCAAAATAAAAGTTAAATTTCTTGATTCATCATGAAAATATAACCACATATCACAATAAATATATCTATATTATACATGCTTATCCCATTAAGTAGTAGGGCGTTGACCTTAATCACCATAATAAGAATCCATACTTAGCACATTTACATCATTTACATAACTTGATTGGATATATATGAGGAGTCAAAAATAGGGTATTGCAATTCCCTCTCCCTTGTAACAACACCATACTTGGTGTTCCTCAAAATTAGATAAGAAATGGTTAAGCCTCTCTCATGGCATCCTCCATCTCCCAAGTAACCTCATCAGAACCAAAGTTCTTCCACTGCACCTTTACTTGTCTGATTTCTTGATTTCAAAGAAAGGTTACCATTCAATTGATGATGCATAGTGTATCTACTCGAAACTCTCAAGCTATATTTATACCCAAATAATCACATGGTTAGGATCATGCACATATTTTTTAAGCAAAGAAACATGAAAACATTATGATATCTATCGTTGGTAGGAAATGAAATTAGATATGTAATTGGTCCTATTATTTCTAACACTTCAAATAGACCACAATATATTGAGGAAAACTTGCCATAACTTCCAATCTTCAAGGAACTCTTCCTTAGCCTCACTCTGAGGTAAACATGATCCCCAACTTTGATTTCTCTATGCACACTATTCTTATTTGCATAAATTTTCTGTTTGTCTTGGGCTACCTTCAAAATTTGCTTAATATTAGGAACTTCTTGTTCCATTTCCTTAAGAATTTTTTACCCAAGTATATTTTTGTTTACAAGATTATCCCAACTTACAAGTGTTTTTCATCCTCTACCAGACAAGGATTCAAATGGACCGATCCTCAATGATTCCTAATGCCCATTATAAAAAGTGTAAATATTCTTCCCACTTGTTTGGTTTTTCCATCACATACATGCGAAGCATGTCCTCAATCACTTGATTGAGTATTTCAGTGTTCATTGGTTCATGGATGCTAGGAAATAGTAAAATTCACTTATGTACCAAAATCAACAAACAAACCCTTCCAAAAGTTAGATGGAAACTTCATGTCTGTTCTAGAATTACCTTTGGTAACCCATGCAATTTTAATATATTCCTCATGAATATTCTTATTACTTCATTAGCTTTATGAGTATACTGGACTAGTATAAAATGTTCTACCTTGGATATACCAGTGTAGATCCAAATCCTAGACTCTATCAAGCACTAAGAGGAATCAAATCTCTCCAGGTGCAAACCTCTTGTTAGGTATTGCACTCAATGAACTATCACTTTTGGTTGGTCCTATATATAGCCATTGATTTGATTCAAACCAAAAGACACATATTTTATTTAAGGTCCACATATAATATTTTTATTATTAATATTTAATATTATTTATGGCCCACATATAATATTTATTATTATTTTTTTATTTTGTTAGGAACGAACATTACAACATTTCCCCATACATGGTTTCAAAACCATATGCAAGGACCTCCTACAACCATGGGTTGTTTAGAAGGCCTTGCACATGGTCTTAAAACCATTTGCAAGGCCCTCCTAAACCATGTACAATAAAAACATGGATTGTTTAGGAGGCCTTTAAACCATGTGTAGGGCCCTCCTAAACCATGTACAATAAAATCATGGGTTGTTTAGAAGACCTTAAAACCATGTGCAAGGCAAAATTGTGTTTGAGGATAATTCAATTTTTTATTTTTTATTATTTTGTTAAGTAGGAACATTACAAGATCTCCCCCATATTGTGTTTTTTTTTTCTCTGTTGGCCCAGGAAAGGGGCATAAGAAGGAACTTCACGCGTAAAGCCAAGGAAAATGCACTGCGCGCATGATAGAAGCAAAGGAAGAGCGCAAAGGATGAAAAGGGCCCGCAAAGGTAGAATGGAAAAGTGCGCGACAAAGGAAAGGTGAGCGTAGATGTGTGTAAGGGGAAAACGTTCAGAAAGCGACAGATACAGAATCAAGATCATGGCCATATAAGATGGCGTAAGTCTACAGCTATGCACGTACAAGAAGATATTTGTAAGTCAGGATGATAGTGCCTCGTGTCAAGTCATGATCACCACAGCTGTAACTAGAGGGGTGGTTGATGGTGACAACTAACAGACTACCGAGATGCAGTTGGCCCTACATGGCCATTTAAATTAGTATAAATAGGAAGGATGCAATGGTTAGAAGGTTGGGATGTAAGGTTTTCATTGATCCTTGTTCAGTTTTCAGTAGTAGTTTGTTATTCAGCGGTAATCCAAGGAAGGGGATGCCGATTATGTTGTAATGTCATAGAGATCAAAGGAGGAATAGACTCAGGAAGAGTATGGTAGCATAAGGGGGGATGTTGAGCTGCAGATCTGACTACAGTGGGAGTAGACTGCCAGGAGTAGGAGTAGATTAGGAGAGTGAACCAGAGATCATGAGAACCATAAGTCTGAACTTAAAGACATATCTCAAAAACAGTCTGCATCCCGTAGACTGCAAGGTGCTATATCCTTTCCCATGCTAGATGAAGAGCACCTTGGTGGTTTTTCTGAGAAGGGTTTCCACATTATTTCTTGTGTCCAAATGAATGATTGATGGAGTGAATGTTTATGTGATTGATTAATAGTTTCTTTCTGTATAATGTTAAATGTGGTTCAACTCATGTTAGTTTCTTGCAATCGGTGGATGGATGAACATAATATCTTATTGTACTGAAACTATATAAATATATATCATTCTGTATAATTCTTGTTATGAATCCCAACCTAATTCATAGAGCTGATTGATGTGAGTTAGTTGTGCCACATGAGTTACGCCAGCTATGGGGGGAAAGGAAAGTCAGGTCGTGCATGATGACATAATGTTGTGCTCATTCACATAGAACCGACTCATTTGTCCAGTGACCCTGTTTCCTTCATTGAGCTCCTTGGCTGCAAACCAAGGGACTATACTTCCCCAACAATTGCAAAAACATGGTTCTAGCGGTTACCCATCTATGAGATATCTAAGGTGAGATTGCACCTGCTTTGCAGGTGTTACCGATGGGGCTTTCTCTATCAGGCCGGTATCTTGGGTAGTTGTTGGATCAGTGGGCTGCACAAAACTTGGATTGTGCAAGTGCGAAAAAGTGGCCAACAAATGGTTCCGTTGCTGAGACATTTTTGATTAAATCGAGGAGATGGTGTGGCACCCAACGAAGGAGGAGATAGAATATTGGATGGATGCTAAAACAATGGTGTTTGCGCATGAACAAAGTGTAGGAACATGATTCAGTGCAGAAATATGGTTAGATGATTATATATACTTCGATATTCATGAGATATTCTTTGCTGAGTTCCCTATTCTACTACATGAATGGTTGGTAGGATTGGCATCTAGGCGGACCATTTACCAGATAAGGGAGATTACCGAGTGGAGAGACCAACTGGTTCAAGAGGTAACCAGTGTAAGTAATGCTGTCTCAGGAGCTGTTGATTTTTGGGTTGATAGTATATTGCAAGGGTATATTATCGAGTTTGCAATAGATACTATAACTTCATCTAATGAATCTGAATGAGATTTCTTCCAAGGACCACGTGTTGGGCCCTGGAATTGGCCATTTTCCATCACTTATCGACATATCTTTCATCCATTTTTTTACCATTATTGCCCATTTCTTATTCCATTTTCCATCCATTTGTTGTAGCTGCGTGTAAAATAGCATGCTACTTTCCATCCATTTTTTTAAGTGGTTAATAATGATTATTTTCCTTTATATTTGATGAATTAAAGACTATTATGCATAATTTTACTAATGATGGTTTGTGGAGTGAGTTGTCACGTACAGGACGCTCATAGCCAATTGTTACAGCCTTAACCAAAAATGCATTCCACATAAGAACACCTTGATTCGCATCTTGATTTGCGGGAAGATGGAAATGAATATCAAACATACGAGACATGGGTTTTGTGCATAACATCCTCATTTACCTGACTCACGAGGAAATCGTCAAACAAAGATATGGTTTGCGATATGCAGGTGGTTCTTCGAGAGGGTATTTTCCAGATTTGGTGTTGCGGCTGGTTCCAAAGTTGCCAGCAGTTACGGCCATGTTTCAGCTGTTACAGATCACAAGCTGGGGGTTTAGCTCTTCATTTCTAGGAGATAATTTTATGTATAAATATGTAATAAATCTCATTGAGAAGGGAGGAGGCATGATAGATGATAGATTAGGCAGGATAGGAGATGGATGATAGGAGAGAACATAATGTTATGATGTAGGATTTGATGTAGATCTATTGTAATTCTTCCATTATGATAATACATGCTGACAGTTTTTTAATTCTAGAGTTGTAGACTTTTATTGTGGAGATCCAGTTCTGCTCAGTGGAGGAAGGGCCCTCTTCCCTGAGCAGATGCTGGTAGTGTTGATTGTAGGTGTTTTATTTTATAAATCTGTTATTTGTTAATTCATGATTTCATGCATTAGATTTATCATAGTTTTTTTATTATTCAGTTCATGTTTTTATTCATTTGATTTATCATAGTTTTTTTAATGTTAATTCATCTTGATAGATCGTTGGACAACTTAGCATTGCTTCTAGGTTTATGCAATTAGATCTTGTTTCATGATAATTGATTTTGTTTAAGTGCGATTAGATTTACAGTGTGATTTTATGAATAGGCTTAGGGTTGATTTCTTTTCAAGCAGATGTGATCTAGTCTACAAACAGTTACGATTACATACCAATAGATCAATAGTGTTAGGTATAAATTGTGCTTGCATATATCTTGCACGATAGCTTTGAAATAAAAGACTTCCTCGGGTTGATAATTTATGTTTAGCACCCTGTATGTTAAGTTTTAATTAACTGTATATAGTGGGCGTGAAATTTTGGCGCCGTTGCCGGTGAAGTTATGAATTGTGCAAAAGTACATGTGACATTGTTTTGTAGATGCATTGTTAAAGTAGGGCATGTAGATTGCATGATTACATTTTAGTTTATTGAATTTATTTTGAGTGTTAATTTTCTATCTTTACATTCAGTTTTATTTCATTTTCAATCTTTGCAACATAAATCTTATCATTCTCCTTAGTGGTGTTGTAAGCACCACCCATTCTACTAACAAGTTGACAATAACATTCGAAGGAGGAGCCTCAAGATAGCACACGAATAATCTAATGAAGAGATGGCAGGTAAGAAATATGCAAAAGTTGTTACCTTCAAATTTCACATCAGAGATTCGAGAGGAGTGGTACCAACGAAAAGAATTCCCCCACATGTTCTACCAAATTTTCAGGGTTTGGAAAACGAAGACCCTGATGTATTTTTATTTCAGTTTGAAGTAATTTGTAGAGGATATGGTTATTGTGCTAATGATCAAAAGTTGAATGTGTTTGCCCTTACTCTAAAAGGAACAGCCCTCCGATGGTTCATGAGCCTCGATGGGAATTGTATACAAACTTGGGAAGACATGAAACATGTGTTCTTGAAAAGGTACCAAGATTATTGCAGGGTCAATGAAGACATCTTCGAAATGAAACAAGGAGAAGAAGAGAGTCTGGAGGAATACATAGAACGATTTCAATATAACCTCCAAAGATCCAAACAGAGGAAACTGGGGAAGGAAATCTTAAAAACACTTCTACTCAAGGGAATCCAAGCTGAATGTTCAGAAATATTGAATCTGATCGGAACAGGTAATGTATTTCAGTTAGCATATGATGATATTTGTGATTTATGTAGAAGGTATTCAAGAGGGAACTTCAAGACTGGTAATAATTCTAAGGAACTTTTATCTTTATTTTTGGAATCTGCTACAAAAACAAGAGTTTTACGAGCTGAAATTAGCAATTTATTTAAAATTTCTAAAGTTGATTCACAATCGGTTGTTTTGCAAGATAAGGAAAAGCAGAAGGAGATAAGAGAAGCAAGGGATTTCCCTTTGGATAGTCTTGAAAGTTGTGGTATATGTGACTTGAATCACTCCACAGATCATTGTCCCTCCTTACCAAGGATGAAAGAAACATATCAAAGAGATCTGGGAGTTGCAGCCAACGCGTTGCAACAGTCATGTCAACCATGGCCTACATCTATGGTTCAAAATTATATCCCTCCATTTTCTTACTCTCATACTCAATCATTGAATACTCTTCCACCATGGCAACTGTTGCAACCTCAATTTAACTCTTACCTACCTTACCCACAAGGTTGGAATGGCCTATCTTATGATCATATGGCCACTCTCCCTCATGCTGCAACACAAGTTGCTTCTTCAATATCAAACTCACAAATCAATCATCTACATCAGCCACATCTATCTTCTCATCAAACTCCTTGGTACCCAACACAATTTCCTGTCCAATCCACCCTCCACCCTAACCATAATAAAGCAGTACAGTATGCTTACAGTGCTAAACTGCAAAATGTCCCTATATTTCCCTCTTGTTCTACCTCACCTACACCACTGCAAAAAGGCTGTGCGTTGTTGCAGCAAATCCATATGAGGCCTGAACATGTTTTAAATCCAAGTTTTGCAGATGGAGTTTCTTCTAGTCTTCATAAGAAAGCAGACAAGATCAACAATACACACGCAATATTTGATAGAGAACAGCCATTGGAACCAAAAGCATCATTCACATCATTAGATCCGAAACTCTTATGCATTGAGGAAGATCAGTTTAATAAGGATCTTCATGGTGTAACATCCATGAGCAATCAAGGGAACAAAGACTATATTGAAGCTTGGTTTCAATCTGTCATCGGTCTGCAGCATCATTCCATTCTTCACCAATTCTTGGCACCATCATTTCAAGGGAAGTTGATCTCTCATATCCTACAATTCATAAAGTTATATTTTTCTATTGGGAGTATGAGCATACTTGAGTCACTTTTTCGAAAATGGCTCCATTGGAAATATGCATACACTTGATTTTTTTTTATATTTCCAAGTAGAATAGGGTAGGATAGAGTAACCGAATAAAACCATGCTTTTGTTTGTTTAATTTTTTTTTATTTTTGAATAAGTATGCTCTCTTCCTGCGCCTTGTTGCGATCTGGAAGATCAGAAAGTAGATAAGGAATGGGTATGAGATGTTTTCATGAATGATTTTAGGTTCTCAATGCTTGAATTTTTTTTTATATGGATGTGTGTTATATTTAAATTTACATCATTAAAAAAATTCACATCTATTCCGATCACTTTTTGGGGTCAAATTTTTTTTCTTAAATTTTTGGGGACATTCTTGCTTGAAAATTTTACTGGAACACAGTCTGGACAGTCCATTTTTGGGAGACCAAATGAAATTATTTTTAAAACCTGTTTATATCCCAAGTATCCCTTTGAATCTAGTTTCCAATACAATTTAAATTTTTACGATTGGGTGTCAAACGAAAATTTTATGGCCAAAATACTAACAGGGTGTCAAGATGGCAGCTTAGAAACAGAGCTGAGACAGTCAATTTTTGGATGCCTTATTGGACAAATTTTACAAACTTGTTTCATTGGTATATTTATCTATGTATCTATTTTACAACTCAATTTGAATCACTCCATTTCGATGTCGTACGCAAATTTTATGACCAAAATACCAATTGCCTATCACAAATCTGCATTCCTAAAACTTTATTTTCTAGACTGTTCATTGGCTTATTTGACCCATCAATTCTTGTTGGATTCAAAACCTGTATTTAATGGAGATACCTACATGAATATAATTTCATCTCCAATTGGAATCACATCAATCCATTATCAAACGGAAAAGCTAAGCCTAAACCCATGACTGTTGGTCTAGTCCAGAATTTGAAAAAACACCTTGTCATGCAGGCTGTTACTGAGTGATTTTGAAGATCATTACATAGAATTTTAAAAAATTGTTTCTAATGAAAATATACCTATGAATTTAATTTCATTTTTCTTTGGAATCACTCAAATTTGACAAGGAACGAAGAAGCTATGATTAGAATACCGTTGGTAAGTCTAGATGGACATTGCTCTCCCGCAGGTATAAAATGGATTTTGCTTTGTTCATTTTTCTTTGGATTTGTTTTATGAGTAATTGATTTTTGTTTTTTTTCATAAGTGTTGGGTGAATAGAGACCAATCATCTCTCTTCTTCCATCATCTCATGTTTTATTGCAGGCAAGTGCTAGGTTTTTCCAGGTCCTTGGAAGAAGAAGGTCAATGCATGCACGAGTGACTCTTGAAGACTTTTTCTGACTTTGCAAATGGATTGAGCACATAAATAGAAATGGAGAGATTGATGTGCAAACCATACAGAGTCCAATGTTTCTAAAAGTCAAGTCTCATTGCAACATGCCAAGAATCCTTTTTAGACACCTGTCATCCCACTTGTTGCTGAAAGAAACCCCTCAAGAAGCCAATTGCCCTATGGTAGATTCATTCACTCTCCTCATTTCAAAACCTCAAAAATCCATTCATGTCAAAGTCCCATTTTCCACTGCTTATGTAGTCACCATAACCATTTTATTTCCCATCATTACTACATCATGACTTCACAAATACTTTCCACTTCTGAGTTTCATGTTGGTTCTATTTTTCACTATGATTCTTCACAATCATTTATTTTGTACTCGTATTGGATGATGTGGAATTCATTAAGGTCCACCTTCCAATTGTCTTGTCCCATCGACTCTGACACATCATCTGGGATCGAGATTAGAGTTTTTATAGTGCCTTGGTATTTGCATGAATCAATGGCAGATTTTCTTGTTGTTAATCATGGGGATTCATCAATGCCTCTTGATTGACAAATCTTGCAGGTGACTCAACTCCAGCACATCCATTCGTACCTGTCAAGATGCACTAAGGCACTTTAGAGCTCATTGTCATCAAAGGTGAGTTTCTTCACATTGGTTAACGACATACATTAATGGCCGGTAATCCAAAGCTCGACTTCAGCACATTCATTCGCATGGTAAGAATTGTACCTCGGGTTTGTAGCAGTTGAAGACTATGTGATCTAATGGTTTCAAAAATGATTTGCAACATCATTTATTCAGTAGTTGTGCAATTCCTTTCCATTTTCAGTTCAGCAGTTGATTTTCAGAATAAGAGAAAGGGTTTTCTGCTTCTATGGTAGAATTTTTCCTCATCAATTGTCTTAGCAGTTAGTCTTACATGCAACCAGCACAACATCATGGATCAAATTCAGTCTCATCCAGTTTCAGTTCTCATATACATATGTCTCAGCATTAGATGGACCTACATAGCTCCAGCATACACCAGTCCATTCATGTCAACCAAGGCTTCCATGGAGGTAACACTTGAGGTAAAATAGCATGAGTTTTTTATTTATTAAAGATTTGGGGAAATGTCATGAAGAACCACTAAGCATTATCCATTTCCATTTTCTAAATAGGATTTTATGTCCATCCATTCCCATCATTTTCCACTCAGTTTTAACACTTCATCATTCATGCACATCCACTTCAAATTCCAACCCAACATCTCACCAACCTAACTGACCAAGCATGAAAAAAGGGATACCTTATTGTTGTCACACAAGAACCAACAATAGGAAGTCTTGCTGTTGCCACACAAGATCCAGCAGTAAGAAAAGAATCATTGCTGCTGCCACATAAGAACCAACAATAAGAAATGGTGCTCTATTGCCACATAAAAATAATGAGGAGAAATAAATCAGCTGGTACACTTATTGAAAGAAAAGGATAGGCTGGACACAAGAACCTACAGTAGAAGAAACTATTGTAGAATTCATTCCTTCATAAGAGTATGCTCCCATACAATAGGGAAGGAAATGCACTCTGAGTTATGAATTGGTTGGTGATTTATTGATGCACATATTAGTTCACTTCCACACAACTGTTGAGAAGTTAGAGTTGGCATCTTGATACTATGGGTTGATATACAGTCAGATTTGATTTACATATGTTCTCATAGAACTTAAATTCTTGGGTTTTGTTGATTGGAATTTAGACATACATTTTCATTGCCCAAACAAATCCCATCCTTGCTCATTAAAAATCACGGTCATTTTTTATCCATTTGTATCAGTTTTGTTTTTTATTAATGTAGCTATCTTCAGCAAGTATGCAACTCTCTTGGCATTTGAAAAAAAAAAACCATTAATTATCTTCTCAATCATATTGCATATGGGGTTTCTTGTGCCAAAAATTTCCAGAAGTTGTCATAAGAAAAAGTGTAGCCAAGAGTATCAGATACAGGAAATTATGGTGTGCATCTTCAATATAGAATGGATAACATGGGTTCCAAAATATCTACTGTATATTCAGGATGCTGCTACAGTCTTAGAAGGAATTCTATGGCAATGTTTGCAAAATGTTTAGCATTATTTGAAGTGTTACAAAGCACTCCACGATAAAGGCATAACCAAAGAAAATTCTAGCAGCCTTGATTCAACCATGAGAATGGATGAAATTTACTGTGGTTTATTACAATAGAATTTGCCATGAATTTGATGAGAAGATGGTTCTAAAACTCTTTTATTTCCCATGAATGATAATTTTTGTAGTAGAGTTTGGCTTGTGAAGATCACTGATATCCTTTTTGGCACTTGTGACATATGGAGGGTCTACAAATTCTGTGATTATCAGATGATATTTGAGCATCTTGGGTCATCATAAAAGGAAATTTGCAAATGTGATCTCTTGCTGGTATGAAGATTTCCTATGCATTGTTATTTTATTTTATTTTCACAATACATTATGAGCACTTAACTACAACCATGGGGGATCAAAAATCGAGCTCACACAGTCAATTTCAAATAGTATACAGTCATTTGTCAGGCAGCCTATAGTCATTTTTATAAGTCAAGGATGTGTTTCTAGCTAGCACATATATAAAAATTGGATGCTGACAGTGATAGTGCAGATACAAGAAAACAAAGGTCCGAAAGTTCACTTGATTTCATGAATGGAAGGTAAAATACTCAGTTTGGGGGAGATGGTTGTTCACAACTAAGATGACAATTCTTATTTTGCATGCGGACATGACAAATTATTCATTTTGGGGGAGGAGCTACTATGCTTGCTACTTTTTCATTCACATTCATAATTCTGATGCATATTGTTCTTCACATAAAATGCTGAATTTGAATTGAGCATATCTCACAAACCACAAATTGGATCCTCATGAAATTTGGACAAGGGATGCATAACATCATGAAGAAAAACCCTGGCAAGTTTCAGCTCAATCCAGTGCACATTTTTCAATAAAATGGCCATAATCACCTACAGCCAATTCACATTTTTCTTGAAATCCGCGATGTGGGTTAGTCTAAGTTTTGGCATGGAGATGCATTTGGGCGGTGGATACTTTCTTGAACAATTTCAGCCCAACCCATTTCATTGTTTGGGCTAAAATGGCTTCTGAATTTTCCCGTTGAAAAGGCTGCAACGCCATAAAATATTGTCGTTTCCTGTTTTCCGTTAGCTGCAACACCGTTTCCCGTTTCCCGTTTCCCATTAGATGCAACACCATCTTCGTTAGCTGCAACACCGTTTCCCATTTTCCGGCAGCTGCGCGTCCGTTTTCCGGCAACTATGAGTTCCTGTTTTTCGGCAGTCATCTGTTTTTCAGCAGCTGTGAGTTCCCGTTTTCCGGTAGCCATCCATTTTCTGGCAGCTCTGAGTTCTTTTCCGGCAGCTGCGAGTTCTTTTTTGGCAGCTATCCATTTTCTGGCAGCCATGAGTTCTTTTCTAGCAGCCGTCCATTTTCTGGCAGCTATGAGTTCCCATTTTCCAGTAACTGTGAGTCCTGCTAAATTCGCCGCTAAATTTAGTGCTATTCCGCCAAATTCACTGCTAAATTTAGCGTTGTTCCGCCAAATTCTCCGCTAAATTTAGCGCTGTTCCGCCAAAATCTTCGCTAAAACCTTCGCCAAATTCTCTGCTAAAATAAGCTATGACTCCGCCAAATTTCTACTAAAGAGCTGCGAATCCGCCAAAATTTTTGCTAAATCCTCCGCTAAGTGACTTTGCTAACTTCTGTTAAACTCTCCATTTCTTCTAGTTGTAGCTGTGCAAATGGTAAAATGAAGGAACAAGTGAATGAGTCTTTCAAGTTGGATGCTACACAGGTATTGGGTTGTATGAGGACATGCAACAAGTTCAGTTTGGGGGAGATGTTGGGCCTTGGAATTTTCCATTTTCCATCACTTATCGACATATCTTTCATCCATTTTTTTACCATTATTGCCCATTTCTTATTCCATTTTCCATCCATTTGTTGTAGCTGCACGTAAAATAGCATGCTACTTCCATTGATGTTTTAAGTGGTTAATAATGATTATTTTCCTTTATCTTTGATGAATTAAAGACTATTATGCATAATTTTACTAATGATGGTTTGTGGAGTGAGTTGTGATGTACAGGACGCTCATAGCTAGTTGTTACAACCTTAACAAAAAATGCATGCCACATAAGAACACCTTGAGTCGCGTCTTGATTTGCAGGCAGATGGAAATGAATCTCAAAAATCCGAGACATGAGTTTTGTGCGTAACATCCTCATTTACCTGACTCACGAGGAAATCTCCAAACAAAGCTACGGTTTGCGATATGCAGGTGATTCTTCGAGAGGGTATTTTCCAGATTTGGTGTTGCAGCCGGTTCCAAAGTTGCCAGCAGTTATGGCCACGTTTCAGCTGTTACAGATCACAAGCTGGGGGTTTAGCTCTTCATTTCCAGGAGATCATTTTATGTATAAATATGTAATCAATCTCATTGAGAAGGGAGGAGGCATGATAGATGATAGATTAGGCAGGATAGGAGATGGATGATAGGAGAGAACACAATGTTATGATGTAGGATTTGATCTAGATCTATTGTTATTCTTCCATTAGGATAATACATGCTGGCATTTTCTTAATTCTGGAGTTGTAGAATTTTATTGTGGAGATACAGCTCTGCTCAGTGGAGGAAGGGCCCTCTTCCCTGAGCAGATGCTGGTAGTGTTGATTGTAGGTGTTTTATTTTATAAATATGTTATTTGTTAATTCATGATTTCATGCATTAGATTTATCATAGTTGTTTTATTATTCAGTTCATGTTTTTATTCATTTGATTTATCATAGTTGTTTTCATGTTAATTCATCTTGATAGATCGTTGGCCAACTTAGCATTGCTTCCATGTTTATGCAATTGGATCTTATTTCATGATAATTGATTTTGTTTAAGTGTGATTAGATTTATAGTGTGATTTTATGAATAGGCTTAGGGTTGATTTCTTTTCAAGCAGATGTGATCTAGTCTACAAACACTTACGATTGCATACCAATAGATCAACAGTGTCAGGTAGAAAGTGTGCTTGCATATATCTTGCACGATATATTTTAAATAAAAGACTTTCTCGGGTTGATAATTCATGTTTAGCACCCTGTATGTTAATTTTTAATTAACTGGCATATAGTGGGCACGACACCACGAAGAAGATACTTATTGAGCATAAGTACATGGATAAAACTACTTGCTTATGAGAAGGGTCTTTTGCATCTGGATAGTTGATCTGTGTGTCTAGGAAGGGGTTATGTTGCTAATAGGTAGGTAAAACATGGGGGGAGTGCATGGAGATGTTCCCTGGAAGAACAGAACCTGAACTCAAGGTTGGCATCCTAAGGAGTGGGAGAAGATTCAGATCAGGAAAGATAAGGAAAACCAAAAGGGGTTGATGGAATCCTAGTTTGTTCAAAGGAAGCGAACACGAACTTCGGTCATGCGAAGACGAAGGGTCTTGAGAAGAGGAGGAGAACTATAGCCCAATTTCGAAAGTACCTGAGGATTAGGATAGCTCTGATGAGACCTCAAGTTTAGAGCACAATTATATAACACCAGCTATATCTCCTGAGATGAGATCTAGAGTCTCATCCCTTGAAAGGACGTCTAATTCGGATAGCGCTAGTCCTGGAACTAGTGTGCTAGAAGGTGCAATGTAGTTCAACCCTGCCATAGAGAACCTGAATGCCAACCCAATAGCTATGATAGATGTTAGATTACCCACCTTTAATGGGAATGGAACAAAAGACCCATAACAACATTGGTTTCTTTGTGAAGCTCTCTGGATGGTACGCTTAGTACATAATGCTGATATCAAGAAGTGACAGATGATTATGACTTTAAGGGGTCATGCCCTGGATTGGTTCATGAAATTTTGTGCCACCCCAGTCGAAACATCATAGAAGACCCTCGAGGAAATCCGATCTACAATGATCTCAGAGTTCAAAAGACCTGAATCAGAGTCACAATGTATTACTGAGATTAAGGAGATGAAACAGGCTATAGCAGAAACTGTGTGGGATTTTGACTAAAGATTCAAGACACTGATGGCTAAAGTAAGCTTCCAAATGTCTGATGTACATCATAAGGAATGGTTTATTGCTTCTTTTCTAAAACACATATGAGGGCCATTGATGCAGCAGAATATTGAGTCACAGATAGAAGAACTGGAACTGGTGATGAATCTAGAGGCCTCACCTATTGCTGACAGTGCCACAGGAATGGTCTAGATTTAGTTGTAGCTAGCCAACCTCACACTACAACTTCAGGATATCAAGAAGGGAAAAGAAGGACAAGAGGACTTGTGGTGCAGAAAATGTAGAATGGATAGACACACCAAGGACAACAGTCCGACCTTCATGAATTATGTCGCATCTAGTGCTCCTAACCCATTAAATGGGAAAGGGATACCCTGGTGTTGTATATGCCAGTCAAGAGGTCACCATGATGGGGAATGTGTGTATTTGCAGAAGTTGTTATATTTTTATCATTCTAAGCTAGCATTATGATCGTAGGATCTTTAATTGAGATAATAACATGCACATCAATAAAACACAAGAGATAAGAGACACAAAGAATTTTCCTCGGGGAAACCATAAAGGAGAAAACCCCACAACTTCCTTAGAGATAGAATGAGCACTAATGGCAGTAGTAAAACCTGAAAATAGAAAAGATGATCTCCACAGCTTGTTCTCTCTGTCACTCATGCGCCCCAAGGAGTGAGTGTGTGTGATAAATAGAGAGGCTCACTCTCTATTTATATTCTTTCGTTCACTTAAAACAAACTCCAACATTTCGGCCTCACTTAATAATTACTTACTAGAGCCGACATCTCTAGGAGTGTCTAATAACCCTAGTTCCCCACAACTTGTGGGGACTTTTCCTCCTTTGACCAACAAGGACGATTATGCTTAACACGATGGTGGGGACTATTTCCCTGACTTAAAATGACTCACCTAGGGTCAACTTCTCTAGGATAGTATAATAACTCTAGGGCTCCACAACTACGAGGACTTTAACCCTTGACAAATAGGAGGGTTACCCAAAATGACTTGACATGACTTGTTCAGATTATAGAAATTCCTGATCGGAACATTGGGGCATGACATGACTCAATTACATTACAAACACATCTCAGAATAAACATCGGGGTATAATACATAAGATATACAAGTGAATACATTTCGAAGTTAATGATTACATCAACACTCCCTCTTAACTAAGAAGGTATTCTCTTGACACAATTTATTAACACAAGTCTTCTACTCTGTATCATATGGATCATCATTGAGTTCTCGTCATCTTCAATTCATATTCATCTTCAGGTCATACATCTAACCTCATCCAAGAAATACCAGGAAAATTATCTGCAAGACCATAGCCGAGAAAAAAGAAATGTAAGGTTCCTGACACTCTAAACGAGCGAGGAAAGACACCTGTTGTTGACCAGGGAAATGATGGTGAAGATGAAGAACTACTACCATAGGCAGATCCGCAGAGAGAATGGGCCGACCAGAACTTTCCAGCTTACATTAGACCAGGAAGACCTGGTGCAGTGCATGCAGATCTCCTGACGAAACCGGTGACCAGTTTGATAGCACCACAGATCCTTGTCGACATACCCTTACTGAAGGACATCCTACCCATGTTAGCTATTTTGAAACTCCAGGGATACGACACTCGAGAACAAGAGGGATTGTAGATAATAGACTTCATGGACATAATACAGGCCGCTGAATCTACTATCAAGGTAATCAAACCGAAGGAGTGGGATGAGGGACTAGCCACTTCAGGCCTAACAAACATGTTGTTCTTGCCTCATTTCGGCCATAGTGTACAGGCCAGTACGTATGTAAAGTAGTTACTCATCTGCTTTGATAGAAGATACTTATGGATGGATCGGCCATACCCAATTACTGATGAACTAATAGCAAGAATTACAAGGCTCCCAAGTGCAGGAAAAGACCCTCTACCTTACCTTGCTAAGCATAATACTCAAGATATTAAGAGGAATCAAAACCTTCAGCATGTAGGATAGAGATACTTAATTGGGCCCATCTAGGACAAAAGTGTTCAGGTTGCTGCAAAAATATTATTCTATAAAATATTTCATAAAGTGGTACCGACGCAATGTTCCACAAGGGTAATAGAAATTGCAGATTTATGTGCACAGGGACAAAAATTCAACTCGTCGTGGTACTTGATAAATTCCTTGTTCAAAGATGTGATGCTGGTGCAACAAAATAAAGGTCGTAAATTCTACTATTCCTAGTTTCTAGTTTTAATTTCCTTCACTGTCTCGGCTGACCCCCAGGACTATCTACAAATGGATGTCTCGATATCCTGTTTGGGGGAAAAATATCAGAATCTATGGGAAGACAAGGCCAACAACAAGCACCAGTAGGATAGCAATATGGTATTCTTCTTGCAGGCAGAGGCACTGCTACAGATTATTCGATAAACCCATAGGATCTGCACCACAACTGTGCACAGGTATGCTTATTTCATCAAATTTGAAGCTGATATGCATAATATAAATTTGTTGCCTATAAAAGGTCCACCTCGACAAATACATAAATCTATATTTGTAGTAACCAACGCTAATGTGGATGAAATCATCAAGATATGGCCTGAGGAATGGTGCACTCCACTCGCAGAGTCACTGCATGAAGACCTAAATGCTAAAGAACCGACCATTCATGAAGTTAATGGTGAAGCCCAGGAAGGTGATGATTCCCAAGAAGATCCCTCACAAGAAAACATGGAGGATGATGATGATATGGAGGACTCAGAAACACATCCTTCAGGGCAGCCGCATACTGAAGAACAGATGTAGACCCATGTGCAATCCTAGGAAGACCAACCGTCACGGAAGAAATAGAAGGCAGATAGAACAACAAACACCACTAAGTTAACGGAGGATGAGTTACAAGAACTTGCCAACCTTGTGGAAAAAGTTGCGCAAGCTAACCTTGGTGGAATAAGGGCCCATCAAGAGAGCATTGCTGCCCAATTCTATACCCACCTTAATCATTTAACAATAGCTACCAATGAGGTTAAGCACACGGTGGACACCATAGCATATTGCATTGATCCTAACATACCACTGTTCACACTGTTGTGGGAACCACCAATCAAGGTACTCATTCAGATGCAAGCACTTGACGTGAAGGAAGAGGCAACTGTAGATACTGATAATAGCACCACTGAGATATACTTCTCCAAGTTTCTCTTGGACAGGATCTATATCATCCAGCAGGAAGCTACAACTGAACTCCGACTACGGAAAAATGTTGTTGCTCACCAGGTAGCAAAACATAAAAATAAGGCCAAGCTACGTAAGGCCCTATTGCAAGGGAAAGATCGGGAATTGCAGAAGTGCACCAACCTCCTGGTCGAGAAGACGCAAGAAATATTAGCCCAGGAGCAAAGCCGTGTCATATTGGTAGATACTATTAAAAATGTTATTGCAACATTCCCACCAGAGGCTAGGAAAGCCAATGAATACGCCTTGGATAAAGTGGCCAGGCTTGTGAAGATCGTGCAAGATATTCAGCACCAAGTAGAAGATCTGCAATCCTGACAGATACCAAGCACACCCCTAGAGGTGCTGGCAGAAAGAAGAACAACAGTGTTTGAAGTTGCTACCAAAATTAAAGGCAGAGAAGCAATCTGCACAAAGGCCACAACCATTGTTGCAACCATTTGGGAAACATTGCTTGAGGATGCAGAAACTAAGAAAATAAGGTAGCACATTCACAAGGTAGATCAGCGCATCACTGCTGTGAAGGTGGACATGCAGAAGCTGCCCCTCCAGCAAAAGGTCATTAAGCATACAAAGATCAAAAGTCTCCAGCAAGAAGTCTAGACCCTTCACGAGCAGGAGAAATCTAGGGAATCCAAGGTTGAGGAATTCCAGTCAGAGGCAGAAAATATCACAGACCATATTTAACGGATGTAGCATAAGATTCAAGGCATATTGCAGTCGATAGAAAAATACTTGTTGGAGCACGTAAAATCCGACCAGGTGGAGCAATTGGCTGTGCAAGTAGAGGAAGCTGCAACATAAGTTTCTAAGATAGAAAAAATGGTGCAGGAATTCCAACACAAGGTCTGTGCTCCTATGTAAATAAACCTGAAACCAACAAGTTCAAAATAATGTATGCAAATGCGACCAAGACACCCAGCTAAAAAAAAAAATGTTTGAATTTTGGAGGAAACCATAGCATCGCACATGTGTAGCAGGCTGATAGAAATTAAGGAAAAAATTTGTGCAGACATGATGAGACACATTACAACCACCGCCAAAGCTGATTATGAAGCAAATGATGAAAAATCCAAGACAGCTGACACATACTGATAGACCATTAAATGCATCAAGATTCAAGAGAGATTTGGTGGTTGGACCAGGATAGCGTTGCAGCAAGATCAAGTGTGGAGAAATTGGTCACTGTGGCTGTCCAACCCATCCACACATGCTCATGACTGTCACTACCCAAAAGTGGAGATGTCGTTAATCATAGCATATTTAAGAAGGAAATACGGTACACAAGGTGGGCATCTTGTACTCATAATGCCACTGGATAATCCCGCATGAAAGAAGACCCGATGCTCTTCCTATAAGATCGGAGTTTGCTTGCACTATGCAGACATCACTATGTTATGCTTCTCACCCACCAGATGCGGTTCCAAATGAATTGGAGACTCTCTTTTTGAGCAACCTTGAGGGCTAAATCTATTGCTGTAGTTTTCAGTATGTCAGGTGTATCTAGAGACAACAAGAAGAAAGATGGTGATAGTCACCCAGTGGCTTCAACCCATTGACAAGCCTTCGGAGAAGTCATCTTTGGCTATTAGTAGATCAGTAGAGTAGCAGCCTTGTCGGTGGCACTAGAGAGGGCCCTTGTAGGAACTAGAGACCTGGCCCATTTTGACAAGCTCTATGGGGTCCAGTCCATAGTGTCTGTAGTCTTTCACAAATTCTGCAGGCTTGGAAGATGACTGCGGCATCAACCCCTTCAGGCGGGATCTACAGCTCTTAGCAGGCTATGAGGGGTCTAACGGGAAAGAGTGGGCTTGAACTCTTTGCTACTCAAGTGAAATTTGTCAAAGTTCGACAAATCACTCACCTCCACCACCCATGATAGCAAGACTTGTCCAGTTTTCAATATGGAAAAGTATTCAAAGTTCATATATATTGAAAAGAGGGTGGTGAAGATAGCGCTACAGAAGAGAGAAACTCAAAGAAGCTCAGCAAGAGAACAAGCCACAAAAACTCGCAGCAACTGCGTATCAACTCTTTGGAGCGTGAGAATGGTGAAAGGACCAAGGCCACATGGATTGCTGTGTCGGAATGGGACACTGAGAACCATTGGTGAAATTGAAGGTGGACTATGACAAGATGATGAGAGAGTCCCAGAGCAAAGACAACATTCCTCTTCGCAGGGATATTGGTATCAAAAAGAAGCGCATAAGATTATCTAATCAGCTCAAGCAACTATGCCATCGAATCCTCCATTACCCATCCTCTAATATGGTGCTGCAAAACAAGCCATGTTGATGTGCTTATCTTCGCTGCAGTAAAGATAACGATTTGCAGCCCGATTCGGAGAGTTCGTATAGAAATGCTGAGGTCACGATGATATGGACGATGCCAGGATTGAAGATAAAGGTAAAAGGTCGGTGAAAGGGAAGGGGCCTGATATAAGGTCTGGTAGTAGTAAATATTCTGTGCTTGATTCTGCTGATTCACTTCAAGCGACTCCAAATTTGAAGAGGGGTCAGATTAAAGATAGTAGGAGGAGAGAAACACAAGAACTTGTCAAAAAGTTGCCAGTCAAAAAAAAAAAGAGAGCAAGGAGAGGAATTCGCAAGTTAAGATGCAGTCGAGGCTTAAAACTTAAAAATAAAAGACATCTATCTATATGTTTTCAAAAAGATACTGCACAGATCAGGCTACTCATATGTCCCTTTCTTAGTGGCTCAGGACAATCCATAGATAAGTGTTGGGGGCCTCTTGGCCCAAGAAAGGGGCATAAGAAGGAACTTTGCATGTGCAACCAAAAGAAATGCGCCACACGCATGATAGAATAAAAGGAAGAGCGCGAAGGATGAAAAGGGCCTGCGAAGGCAAAATGGAGAAGTGCGCGACAAAGGAAAGGCAAGCACAGACGTGCGTAAGGGGAAAACAACCGAAAAGCAATAGATACGGAATCCATATCATGGCCGTATAAGATGGCGTAAGCCGGTAGCTATGCACTTATGAGAAGATATTTGTAAGTTAGGTCGATAGTGCCTCGTGTCAATTCATGATCACCACAGCTGTAACCGGAGGGGCGGCTGATGGTGACGGCTAACAGACTGTAACCATTTAAATTAGTAAAAATAGGAAGGATGCAATGGTTAGAAGGTTGGGCTGTAAGGTTTTCATTGATCCTTGTTTAGTTTTTAGTAGTAATTTGTTATTAAACGGTAATCCAAGGAAGGGGATGCTGATTATGTTGTAATTTCATAGCAATCAGAGGAGGAATAGACTTAGGAAGAGTATGGTAGCACTAGGGGGGATATTGAGCTGTGGATCTGACTGCAGTTGGAGCAGACAACTAGGAGTAGGAGTAGAGTAGGAGAGTGAACCAAAGAGCATGAGACCATAAGTTTGAACTTAAAGACATATCTCAAGAACAATCTGCATCCTGTAGACTGCAAGGTGCTATATCCTTTCTCATGCCAGATGAAGAGCACCTTGGTGGTTTTTCCTAGATGGCTTTCCATGTTATTTCTTGTGTCCAAATGAATGATTGACATGGTGAATGTTTATGTGATTTATTAATAGTTTCTTTCTATATAATGTTAAATGTGGTTTAGTTCCTGTTAGTTTCTTGCAATCGGTGGATGGATGGACATAATATCTTATTGAATTGAAACTGCATAAATATATATCATTATGTATAATTCATGTTATGAATTTTGACCTAAGTCATAGAGCTTATTGATGTGAGTCAGTTGTGCCGCATGAGTTGCGCCAACTACGGGGGGAAAAGGAAAGCTAGGTCACGCGTGATGACATACAGTTGTGCTCATTTGCACAGAATCGACTCCTCTATCTAGTCACCTTGTTTCCTTCATTGAGCTCCTTGGATGCGAGCCAAGGGACTATACTTCCTCAATAATCCTGGAAACATGGTTCTGGCGGTTACCCATCTATGAGATATCTTGGGTGAGACGACACCTACTTTGCAGGTGTTGCCGATGGCACTTTCTTTATCGGGCCAGTATCTCGGGTAGTTGTTGGATAGGTGGGCTGCATAGAACCTGGGTCACGCAAGTGGGGAAAAGTGGCCAACATTTTTTGACCCACATTTTGTTTTGTCGATAATTAAATTTTTACTTTTTTGTTGTTTTGTTAGGTAGGAAAATTACAACATATCCCCCATTATAGGTTTTTTTTGTGGTTGACATTTATTTTGGCCTACAATTAAATTTTTTATTTTTTATTAATAAATATAACGTTACAATATCTCCCCTGTACTGGGCTGTAGAGCGCCTCTCGACGTAATTATCCACCACAACAATGATGTAATCATGATTCCTTGAAATAACTAGTAACCTTGTAAGTAAATCCATAGTTACCACTTCCCATTTCCACCTTTCTTCTTCACAAAGAGGTAGGGTATCAATATATAGTGCTCCAAAGAGGTAATAGAGGGTCAAATCAGAGTGTTCTCAAGGCATTTGGAAGGCCAAGAGTCAATTTATTCAGACTCAAATGAGGAAAACTCCAAAAATATTTTTCATTTTTCACACATCCTGATGTACGTGGGTTTGAGGTCAAAAGCTGCGTATACACATGAGTATTGCTTTAAAAGTCACATATATGTATAATCAGGAAATTTTTGGGGATGATGTTGGAACATCAAAGCATAATATGAGTCCATGAGGTCCAAGGAAGGCCATAAATGTGTGATCTACATGGTGTGGTAAAATTAGTTTTAACAGATGCACCGTAATGTGTGAGGTCAGAGGGGTAACATGATGGTCGAAATACATTATAAAATCCATCCCAGAAGTGGAGTATTGAAGACCAAGGTGGAAGAACCAACTACTCATCAATATAATACAATAATCAATATCTGCATGTGACTTCAAATACATGGAGCAGTCTCGGATACATAAGAGTACAATGGCCATGAATAGGCATGATATACCAAGTTTCATGTGTGGTAATTTCCATGTACATTGTACAATGGATCAAGATCTCCATAATGGATGAAGATATCTGATATACACTGGAAATACTAGAGTCATGATCATGAGAGCTGAAATCTCATGAATACTGGCACGCTTAAGGAGCTATCATATATGAAATTCCACTAAGATGGAAGGTCTTCTAAGAAAACGCTACGAGTCCATGTCCTACAATGTGAATAGAGGTGTAGAGGTTGAACATAGTAGTCCATCATTTGATTACCGTTCATTGATGTATACCGTTAATAGACGCGAGATAACCCACTGATAATGAAAATGGGAATAAAGGTACAAAGTGCAATATAAAAAATGTGAATAGATGTGTTGAGGTCAAACACTTGAAAGAATCCATCTATCAGGGGACAATGATGTATTCCCAAAACTGTCGATGGCGAGAGAAACTACCACTGATGACTATAAGTATTGTGGCACTCAAATGACTCTAGACTCCTATTCCAGAATAGATGATCTGATGTCGATGGAATGGAATCCATTGGAAGGAGGGCATTAAGGCACCCCCCATAAAACAACGCAAGGTAATCAACAATGCTGTATAATGTGGAAGAACTACACGAACAAGATGTGCACGAACCTGTAATAGTACCAGGAATGGACGACATGCAAAGTCAAGATAACTGAGGAATGGCCGACTCAGCCTTCAACTTCCTTTGAACAAGAGCATATGAAAAATGGTGACTGGAGGTAGGAAACATGGAATCTAGATGAAAACTGGGACATCTCTGTGACATAGGAGGCATCAACAAAGGATCCATGGGGACTGGAAGCATAACTAGTTGATGGAGATAAAATTAGAGTAACGAATACAGCTTCTAAAGTCAAACTAATAACCCAACAAATGGATGTGATATACAGTGCTTTGTTCGAAGGTGACACAACTCAACTGTTGCTAAAAATAACATCTTTTCCTATCCGACTTTTTATGCTTTTTGATTTTTTTGGACTTTTTCAGATATTTTGAAAATCTTGAAAAAGAATAAAAGTGCTTTATAGTACATAGCTAAGGGGAGACGAGTGTCAGGGACAGGAAATCTAGTTCCAAGTAGTGGAACATACCTATTCTCAATGCAAGGAAACATGTGCAGGATAACAATACTCGGGGGAAGGTATCCTCTCGGTAAAGGGGTGATAAAGATGCAAGGGATATGTAGAAGGCTCTGCTTGGCTAGACATGAGACAAGCTCAGGATATATGGATGATAAATCAAAGTCAAGGAGCCAACATAAATATCAATGTCATGTCCCCATGCCTCCGACCGGCAAAGAGGACGTGAATCCAAGCTTAAACCACCCAGGCTAAGAGCCCCATGAACATGTATAGGCATACAAATTGCTAAGACAGAATGCTTAAACATACACACATGAACATTTATCGTGCATAGATGCAAACATCTATCAGGTTCAGTGGAAACATCATACATTTAAGCAAGCATTCATTTAACATGTTCATCATTTTCATTAACAGTAAATATAGGATTGCAGAGGTAAAATACACAAGATCACTTATCTTATGAAGAATTCGATCCGCAACCAGCTACGTCGCTGTAATGTTCCACCCAACCATAGGCCAGCGTGCTCCTTAATCTCTCAGCAGCGCTGCCACCCCCGAGATGGGCATGATTCTCCAAGGGATAAGGGAACAAGCAGGCTTACACATAGCCAACGATGCAAAAAACATAGCCAAGCCAACACAGTTGGATTTATCAGGCCATTAAGGAGATGGAGAAGGAAAATTGCTAAGCTGGTGAGCTCATTACAAAACCAAGAACACCTACACCAGAACTAGCCTAACCTCTAAGACACCCAAACACACCCAACACAAGGAATCAGTCCCTTCTCTGCTATACAGTCCCTCAGGCCTTGCATTCCCTTCCAGTGCTATTCAGGGGTGATGGAGAAGAAGGCCATCCCTCTAGCTTTATCTGTGTGGTTTCCAGCCACCAGGTTTATCAAGCAAATCTAAGCCAACATCCTTGCTCCTCTCACAGTCCAAAGACCAAACATTGCAATCAGGCAATTAATTAGCTATCACAGCTTAAACAGGGAAAAGACTCCCCAATCAATTACACAATCCCAACCACAATCAGCAAATACAATTCCACAGGGGAAAAATCACAGCCCGTCCTGGGCAACAAAATCACCGGGAACAAATACATAGACCACGCTGGGAAATAAACTACTATCTTCCGACCTGTGCATGAGAAAACAAACAATGCAGTCCCCACGAATCAGCCCATGAGGAAAGGATACAGCCGCACTATTCACCAATTCGCAGAAGGAAAACCACGTGGATAAAACCCAGGAAAAATTCCTGTGCGTGGAAGCAATGTGCATACCATTCGAAGTGCGTGAAGGTGAGCAACTACAGGAGGTCGTGAAATTGCAGAGCGTGGGTGTTCAGAAACTCGTGGAGCCAAGGAAATGTTTGCGTGAGACCAAAACTGCCCCGAGCCTGTGCGTGAGAGGAAAAACCGACAAAATCGTGGGTAGAGTGGAAATTTCCTGCGTGAGTGAAGTCAACAGGGGTGGAGTGTGCGTGGAGGCATGGACTGACAGTCCTGCCACCCCTCTCCCAAAACAATTAACTACCATAACTTCCCTCAGCTACCAGTAGAAATTATTAACTGAAGGTGGTTGGAATAAAACAAAAGAAGATGACACATGGGTTTTTTCCCCTTTTGGCTCAAGGTTTGACAAATTCCGCCCCCACATCCTTATCCTTGGGAAAATAATGCCCCATTCGATTTAGTTGCCATGACCGTAGCTGGTTGTGTTCATTTTAATTATAGATGCATATTTACATGATGACCAACATAATATATGCCGCATGCCCCGATATACCATCGGTGACAAATTTAAATCCAAGACATAGCATAACCGATCAATGGTGGGGCCTTGGCCTTTAACTCCACACCATGATTATTTACAATATACACATCATATACATCTAATGTAATGGGGTCAAAACCGGGGCATTACATTCCCCTCCCCCTTCAATAGCACTGTCCTCAGTGCTTACAAAATTAAACAAAATGTTATACTGGCATCACCTCAGTGTTCCACAAAATTGAACAAAAATGGATGTGGCAATCGCATGGCATCCTCCAGCTCCCACATAGCCTCTTCAGGTCTGTAGTGCTCCCATTGCACCTTTACCTGACCTATGGCTCGGTTCTGGAGCATTGTGACCTTCCTATCGAGGATGCGCATTAGCTCGATTCGGAACTCTCCCTTGGGTTCCACCTGAATCACATCCCAATTTATCACATGGTTAGGATCATGTACATATTTCTTAAGCAAAGAAACATGAAAAACATTATGAGCTCTAGTGCTAGCAGGCAATGCAAGTCTATATGCAACTGGCCCTATTCTTTCAAGCACCTCAAACGGCCCACAATATCTAGGTGACAACTTGGCACAACTACCAAGCTTCAAGGAACTCTTCCTTGCCCTGACTCTGAGGTAAACATGATCCCCAATAATGAACTCCCTGTTCACCCTATGCTTATCTGCATAGCTTTTCTGTCTGTCCTGTGCTGCTTTCAGCTTCTGTGTGATCTTTATGACCTCTTGCTCCATTTCCTTGAGCAATTCCGGTCCAAGCACAATCCTGTTCACTGGATGATCCCAAGTCACTGGTGTCCTACACCTTCTTCCATACAAAGCTTCATACGGACTCATCCCCAAGGATGCCTGATGCCCATTGTTATAAGCAAACTCTACCAAGTGTAAGTAATCTTCCCACTTGGTTGGTTTGTCCATTACATACATGCAAAGCATGTCCTCAAGCACCTGATTAACTCTCTTTGTCTGACCATCTGTCTGAGGATGGTATGCAGTGCTGAATTTTAGCTTCGTACCCAAATCTGCAAACAACCCTTTCCAAAAGTTGGAAGTGAACTTGACATCCCTGTCAGATACTATTGCCCTTGGCAATCCATGCAATTTGAATATCTCCTTCATGAAGATCTTGGCAATGTCACCAGCCTCATACGTATACTTAACTGGTATAAAATGTGCTGCCTTTGTCAACTTGTCTACCACAACCATGATGGAATCATGTTGTCTCCAACTCATCGGCAATTCTGTAATAAAATCCATGGAAATAACTTCCCATTTCCATTCTGGAACTGGCAAAGGCTGCAACAGACCTACTGGGTGTTGATGCTCAACCTTTACCTATTGACATTTCATACACCTTGAAATGTATTCATCCATATCCTTCTTCATACCTGGCCAAAAGTACTGCTTTTTGGCTATAGCAATTGTCTTCTGATATCCTAGGTGACCAGAATATGGAGCTTGATGGATTTCATCCATGACAACTCTCCTCAAATCTGCTACATTCGGAATATAAATCCTGCCTTTAAAAGTGAGAAGTCCATCCTCTTCCAATTTATATCCCTCATACCTCTTCTCAAGACTTTGCTGCTGCAATTTGTCTTTTACCTGCTCATACAATTCATCTCCATCAACATGACTAACAATCTGTTGCCTCAAATCCGATTGGCAAATACTAAGAGATGCCACATGCATTTCTTGCATTTTCCTATTGAGTGCATCAACTACCTTGTTTTCTTTCCCCTTTATGTGCTTGAATTCAAAATCAAACTCACATAAAAACTCCAGCCATCTTGCTTTCCTAGCATTCAGAGTAGGCTGATCAAACAAATACTTCAGTCCACAGTGGTCTGTTCTGAGCTCAAATATCCTACCCATCAAGTAATGTCTCCACATCTTGAGAGCATGTACTATGGCTGGAAGCTCTAGATCATGAGTGGCATAGTTCTTCTCATGCTCCTTCAGCTTTCTTGACTCATAACATATCACATGGTTATCCTGCATAAGGACTCCTCCAAGCCCTTGTCCACATGCATCGGTACACACCACAAAATCTTTCTCTGGATTGGCAACCCTCAATACCGGTGCACTGGTGAGAAGATTCTTCAACTCCTAGAAGCTTTCTTCACACCTCGATGTCCATTCGAACTTCATCCCCTTCTTTTGCAAAGAAGTGATGGCATGTGCAACTCTAGAGAATCCCTCAATGAATCTCCTATAGTATCCTACAAGTCCCATGAAAGATATTACATCTGTCACATTTCTAGGAATAGGCAAATTTATAATGGCTTCAATCTTTTCAGGGTCCACAGATATACCCTCTTCCGAGATAATGTGACCCAAATACTGAATTCTATCTCTATAGAAGTCACACTTGCTCAGTTTTGCATACAACTGATGCTCCCTGAGTAAACTCAATGTCAATCTCAAATGTTCTTCATGCTCTTCCTCATTATTAGAATATACAAGAATGTCATCAAGGAAAACAAGAACAAACTTGTCCAAATACTTGCTAAAGACACTATTCATGAGGCACATAAATGTAGCTGGTGCATTCTTGAGTCCAAACGGTACCACTACAAACTCATAATGCCCATACCTTGTCCTGGAGGCGGTCTTATGAATGTCTTCATCCTTGATCCTTACCTAATGGTAACCAGACCTCAAGTCAATCTTGGAAAATACCCTTGCTCCTCTCATTTGATCAAAGAGGTCATCAATCCTAGGCAAAGGATACTCATTCTTCATAGTAACCTTGTTCAAATGCCTGTAATTGATACATAATCTGAGTGTACCATCTTTCTTCTTTACAAACAAAACTGGTGCTCCCCAAGGAGACACACTTAGCTGGATATACTTCTTTTCCAACAACTCTTGCAGTTGCATCTTCAATTCTAGCATCTCCGGTGTACTCATCCTGTAGGGTGCCTTGGACACTGGTGCTGCTCCCGGCACAAGTTTAATTGTGAAGTCAATGTCCCTCTTCGGAGGAAGTCCTGGAATCTTGTCAGGAAACACATCCCTGAATTCCTCTAACACTTGATAGTCCTCCAACCTAGGAGTTTCATCTCTCATCTCCTTCAAAATCTAAGCTGCATACAACTGGCAACCCTTCCTACATAACTTATTTAACTGCATAGCTAAAACTTGTCGTACTGAAATAACCTTTGGGATACCTTTCACAACGACGGGGTTCCCTTCTTCATCCATGCACTCTAAAGTCTTATTATAGCAATCAAGCTTCACCCTATGAGCTTCTAACCAATCCATTCAAATGAGAATATCATAGGAACCAAGCGGTAGCACATTCAGGTCTACACGCGTGACTAATCCATTCATGACCAATGGACATTTCTCTACCACTTCACTGACCTTTCTCTTAGTTCCAGTGGCCAGCTGAACTAACCAATACTTCCTATGCCTTACTCTCTTAAAAGCACAAGTCTCCACTACTCTAGGAGTAATGTAACTGTGAGTAGAACTAGGGTCAATCAAAATAGAAACAGATTGCTCAGCAATCTTACCTGCTACTTCAACCACAGCTGACTGGTGATCTACCTGACGGTCCTCTAGTGCTGCATAGATCCTAGGGACTACCCTTGCTACTTGACCCATTGTTTCTACTTCTTGAATGTTATAAGCTGTTCTTACACTCTCATTCTCGAGTGGGAAATTTCTGCGCATGTGGGGTCCTCCACATTTCCAACATTGAAGTGGCCCTCTATTCTGTTGTGGATCCTTAGGCTTTTCTTTGGTCCCTCCAAGTGGTTTACTCGCAGCTTGAGATGGCTGCTTCTGCTGATTCCTGAAGCTAGAAGGTTTGAAACATTTCTTTCTTTGGTCAAACTTCTCGTTCTTCTTGTCCTTCCATGCCTTATGGTAATCTGGTTTACCTTTGCTTTGCTCATAGCAATACTTAACCTTTCTTATCACTTCTTCAAGAGTTCTAGGTTCATAAAACTCAATTCTATCTTTGTAAGATTGAGGTAATCCACTCAGAAAATGCTGGACCTTCACCTTTTCATCTCTGATGTATCGGACATACCTCAATAGTTTCAAAAACTTATTAGCATACTCCTCCATGGTTTGCTGTCCCAAACTCAACTCATGGAACTCCTTAATCTTGTCATCATAATATCTGTCAGATAGGTATTTCTGCTTGAAATACTTCTTGAACTACTTCCACTTCAGTCTTCTTTCATTGATCCTCTTTACTTGCTTAAAGTGTTCCCACCAAATGGATGCCCTTCCATTCAGATTGAATATGGCAACTCTTTCCTTCATGTTTCCTGAATAATCCTGCACTTGAAAGTACTTCTTAATCCCAAGAAGCCAAGCTTCAGCCTCTTGTCCAGTCTTTACCTCACCATCAAATGTAGGAGGTTTTTCCTTTTTAAATTCATCTCAAGTGCGATCCCTATGGTGTCTCTTTCTTTTTCTTTTATGAGAAGAAGAACTTGAATCCCCACTGGATTCTTTAGAATCAGATGATCCACTAGGAGTCCTTCTCCTCCTCCTAGTACTGCTCTTACTGCGTTCTGGTCTTGCTATACCTCGTCCAGAGTCTATTTTTCTTTGCAAGTCTGTCAAACTTTGCAACATTGTAGCATTCAACTAATGCTACTCTTCGTGGGATTTGATCAAGCTTCTCATGTTAGCTGCAACCTCTGACGGTGTCTCTTGGAATCTCCTTCCATTAGACTCTATGTCGTCATTTCTATTACGAACATTTTTTCCCATGGCATCTTCTGCTCGCTCATAAGAATCTCAAGCATCATACCCATCACAAGTTCTCATACTAAACCACCACTTGCTTACCAAACTGCACTACGTGGAATACTTCTCTTGAAGGTGACTATAATTCTGCAAATGTGTTAATAACACAATTGTTAGATGCATACATTGATACGAATCAACATTACTTACCTTCTCTTGGAATAACCATAAAATAACAATTTGCCCAGACACACAGAAATTTTACTTATCCAAGAATGTCTATCTGAGGGGGACGATGGGGGTCAAGGGGGCTTGCGCAATCCGGCGCATTAGATCGCTGCCTCTTTTCTCATTTTCAGCCCTGAAATTTCACTGAGAAATAGTCAAAAATCCCACTAGAAAACAGTTAAAATCTGCTGGAAAAATGTCACGGAAAACTCAAATTTTCCCCTTGCACAGAATCAGATCTCATTCCCCATTTCCTTCCGCTGAATGGGCTCCTCTTTCCATTCTTTCTTCCGTAGAATTGGATTCTCAGAAGCTCCAATCCTTCCGCAACGCTGGCTCACGGAAGCTCCAATCCTTCCGCAACGGCGGCTCACGGAACGTTTTCCCCTTCGATTGGCGAACTTATTTTTTGACTGTCATAATCATCGGCTATCGGATGTCTTTCCACATCGGCTGGCAAATGCCTTTGGCTTCCGCAATGGCGGACGCGCAAACCTTAACTTCTTTCGATTTGGCATTTACGGAGAACAATTTTAACGTCGGACGTCGATGGACTTCTTACATCGGAAGCCAAATGACTTTCGCTTCCGCAATGGAGGCTCACCAAAGTCCGAATCCTTCCGACGTCTGCTCTTACTTGGAGAATAATTTCAACTTCGGGCGTCGGCGGCCTTCTGACATCGGAAGCCAAATGACTTTGGCTTCTGCAACGGAGGCTCACCAAAGTCCGAATTCTTCCGATTTGGCACTCACGGAGAACAATTTTAACGTCGGACGTCGGTGGACTTTCTGGTCGGAAGATTTTAGCGATTTCACTTCTGCAATGGTGGACTGACGAACCACTTTCCCTTTCGACTGGCGGAAGTTCACTTCGTGAATCCGTCCACAACGGTGGACTAAAGATCACTCTCGCCTCTGATTTCCCAATACTTAGACAAATTTTCAAAATTTGTCTTCCTTTGACCGCGTCGGCTGTCGGCGGTCTTTCATGTCGGATGCGGAATCGCTTCGTCGTTCGCAACGAAGGATGGGAAAAGGTTAAACCTTCCTCTACAGTGGAAATTAATTCCGCCAGTCCTTCTGACTGTTCAAACACTTAGGCGATTTTTGAAACATGCCGCTGCTCTGCTGAACAGAGAAGGTAATTCTACCTTCTGTCACTGCATCTTCTTGGCTTATAGAGGCCCATTGCTACAACCTAGAGATCTGATACCATTCTGTCAAGTCCCCATGCCTCCGAACGGCAAAGAGGATGTGAATCCAAGCTTAAACCACCCAGGCTAAGAGCCCCATGAACATGTACAGGCATACAAATTGCTAAGACAGAATGCTTAAACATACACACATGAACATTTATCATGCACAGATGAAAACATCTATCAGGTACAGTGAAAACATCATACATTTAAGAAAGCATTCATTTAACATGTTCATCATTTTCATTAACAGTAAATATAGGATTGCAGAGGTAAAATACACAAGATCACTTACCTTATGAAGAATTCAATCCGCAACCAGCCATGTCGCTGCAACGTTCCACCCAACCATAGGCCAGCGTGCTCCTTAATCTCTCAGCAGTGCTGCCACCCCTGAGCTGGGCATGATTCTCCAAGGAATAAGGGAACAAGCAGGCTTACACATAGCCAGGGATGTACAAAACACAGCCAAGCCAACACAGTTGGGTTTATCAGGCCATTAAGGAGCTGGATAAGGCAAATTGCTAAGCTGGTGAGCTTATTACAGAGCCAAGAACACCTACACCAGAACTAGCCTGACCTCTAAGACACCCAAACACACCCAACACAAGCAATCAGTCCCTTCTCTGCTATACAGTCCCTCAAGCCCTACATTCCCTTCCAATGCTATTCAGGGGTGATGGAGAAGAAGGCCAGCCCTCTAGCTCTGTCTGTGTGTTTTCCAGCCACCAGGTTTATCAAGCAAATCTAAGCCAACATCCTTGCTCCTCTCATAGTTCGAAGACCAAACATTGCACTTAGGCAATTAATTAGCTATCACAGCTTAAACAGGGAAAAGACTCCCCAGTGAATTACACAATCCCAACCACAATCAGCAAATACAATTCCACAAGGGAAAAATCACAGCCCGTCCTCGGCAACAAAATCACCGGGAACAAATACACAGACCATGCTGGGAAATAAACTACTGTCTTCCGACCTATGCGTGAGCAAACAAACAATGCAGACCCCACGAATCAGCCCATGAGGAAAGGATACAGCCGCACTATTCACTAATCCGCAAAAGGAAAACCACGTGGATAAAACCCATGAAAAATTCCTGTGCATGGAAGCAATGAGCAGACCATTCGAAGTGCGTGAAGGTGAGCAACTACAGGAGGATGCGAAATTGCAGAGCGTGGGTGTTTAGCAACTCGTGGATCCAAGGAAAATGTCTGTGTGAGACCAAAACCGCGCCGAGCCTGTGCATGAGAGGAAAAACCGACAAAATCATGGGTAGAGTGGAAATTTCCTACGTGAGTGAAGCCAACAGGGATGGAGTGTGCGTGGAGGCATGGACTGACAGTCCTGCCACCCGACTCCCAAAACAATTAACTGCCATAACTTCCCTCAGCTACCAGTAGAAATTATTAACTGAAGGTGGTTGGAATAAAACAAAAGAAGATGACACATGGGTTTTTCCCCCTTTTGGCTCAAGGTTTGACAAATTCCCCCACACATCCTTATCCTTGGGAAAATCATGCCCCATTCAATTTAGTTGTCGCGACCGTAGCTGGTTGTGTTCATTTTAATTATAGATGCATATTTGCATGATGACCAACATAATATATGCCGCATGCCCCGATATACCATCGGTGACAAATTTAAATCCAAGACATAGCATAACCGATCAATGGTGGGGCCTTGGCCTTTAACTCCACACCATGATTATTTACAATATACATATCATATACATCTAATGTAATGGGGTCAAAACTGTGGAATTACAATCAATAAGGAAAGAAAAACTCATGAAATGCAATTGCAACTTGACATATACAAGGGAGTCCCTATGGGGAAAAGCGAGCATAAAGTTCAAGAGGAGTATAAAGCTCTTGCTCAAGGACATGGAAGGGCTAAAAGGGACTCCCACAACCTAAAGGAGGAAATTCAACATGGGAACCAAATGAAAAAATGGATCTAACTAGGGCACCCATATAGAGGAAAGTTCTACCACTCATACAATACCACTTCTAACAATAGCATGAAGGTTTCGTGATATCATGGAATGGGTTTGCACCTAAGGTTAAAATGAAATGCTCATAAGGTCATGCAAAATGCAAGTAGATGTGAAATCCTAACATATATGCTAGTTCAGACATTATACCTTTAATAGGAACGAATGGATCAAATAATCAATCAAAACACGTTCAAAATGGGCCCCTACAACACCATATTATTCCAAACGGTCCAAAAATTGTAAAAAGGAGGTCAAAACTATAGAAAGTGGGTAAAATCTTCAATTTTTTTTTATAAAATAGTGAAAAAAACAAAATTTTCCATACCATTTAAAAATTTACCCACCATAGTGCATTTGAGACCAAAAAATTTAGAAGCTGATTCCGGGAGCATCGGTCCATAGAATCACATTCCATCGGGTTCAGGTAGAAACTCATGCCCTTCTATTCTAGTTACATGTTTTTATTTTAAATTTGATGGTCAATTTTTAATCTTGGGCCATGCCAAAGGGGGTGATCTTGACCCACGTGGAGAGATAGGTAATGAATCTCGACTCAAACTTTTGTTGGAGCAGGGTCCCACAGCTACAAAAGAAGCTGCTAGTTTTGGCGGAGAGATAAAGTTTTGGCGGAAAAGAAGACAGGGCAGAGCTACGACGACGTAGCACGTTTCCACCTGGAGAGCAGAGCCGGAAACCAGGACTTTTGGGATAGAAAAGTCAAAGAAGGCAACGGTACCCGAGCGGCCGAGAGAAGAAAGCTCAACCATTGCATTGAAGGCAGCGGCGGAAGACAGGAGGGCTCAACGACCCTCATAAAGAAGAAGGATCAATGAGGCTTAAGCATTGAAGGCAAAGGACAGAATGAGAAGCGGTGCATAGTACCCATGGTTAGTACTGGGAAGCATGGAAGACTGCAGAGAGCTGTGGTGTGACGGGAAGAGGCTACCTCAAGGACAGAGAGGACCGACTGTCACTATTTAGGGTTTGGGTTTACTGTTGGGACAGGCCCACAGTGTTGTAATGGTGAGACCTTCGGGCCACCTATAAAAGCTTGTATTTTTGTATTGTAATGGGTTAGCTAATCAGTCAGTTAGTTAGTAGGTCAGTTGATAATTTTGTAGACTCAGGAATCAGTCAGACGGACTGCGTTGTAACGATCCAGACACCTAGCTTTTCTGTGAGTCATTTGAGTCTGTATGTAACCATCCGTAGAGAGAGCAGATAGGGAAGGATATATAGAAAGAAAGGAAACATAGAGATAGAGATAGGCCAGAGATCTAGAAGAGATCTCGCGCTGCATAGGCAGTGCAACAGATTGTGCTAACTTCCCTCAAGATATATAATAAAAGCACAGTTTGGTGGACATAACTCCCATCCTGGGGGTGAACCACGTTAAACCTGCGTGTTATGTGTTGTATGAATGTGATTGTATTTGCTTGTCGTTACCGGTTATTATGCATGTACTGTTAGTTGCAGTAAGTGAATGTATGTATTGTTCAGCTCAGGATAATACAAGAAGATAGAAATAAGTTGAAGTACTTCAGCAGTCTGTTTAAAAGAATCCTTTACGTCTGTCTCTAAATGACCACTTAATCACAATATAACTTCTGAGAAGGATAGTTTCGCACATCGGCACAGTAAATGCTAAGAGCGCAAAGTTGGAGCGGTAGGATATCGCAGAGAGGCGATATCGCACCGGCAGACGAGCTGCGGTGCGCGATACTGCAAGCTGAGGGCTTAGCGTTGGGGAGAGGTTGGGTGTTCCGCGGTGCGTAGAGATGCAATAAGGTTGGAGGTATTGTGAGTAAGTGGAAGTTGTGCGACGCGAGAGGAAATCGTGTGACTTGCGCAGGGCAAGTATCGCACGGGTAGAAGCGCTGCGAGTAGAAGGGAATGTGCGATGCGCAGAGCAGATTGATCTAGTGGCGCGCAGGAGTAGAAAGAAGAAGTAGGATGCTCAGAACCTGGTCCAGGACACTTGAGTCTTGGCCAACCCATTAGATTCACTTAGGGTGAGACTTCATATCGCTTTGCGGTCTGTTGCCGAAAGGGCCAATGAGTTGGGTTGTTGTTGATTAATTACAGTAAACCCGGGTCTGTCCATGCAATCAACAACTTTGTTTTTTAAATTATAATTTTTTTTGTGTTTTTTGATATATGGAATCAAAAAGACATGTTGATGACCTATAGTGATACTCTGTCATGCACATGCAGATGTGGGACCATGACGACTAGATGGTTTCCCTTGTCCTCAACAAAGAAAAAGAGGAGATGAGATCAAGGGTGTGGATGCAGAGCGTATGCTCCAAAGCATTCACATGAACTTCGTTCATTTGAGACATAGAGTTCCCATGGCACAAGTCGAGGACTTTATTGAGACCATGCAGTGACAGGTGGTTGGAGTACCATGGGCATGGTTTCATTTGTTTCACTGGTTAGCTAGAGCTGTAGCATGCTACCATGATCAACACCCTCCTACCCCATAGAATTAGAGTCTTGAGGTGTATTTTTTGTATGACCATGTAGTATATATTGGTGGCTCGGAAGCCCCATTTTGTATATGACACTTATGTATTATGACACCACATTTTTGGAGATATATTTTCATGAAAAATACTTATGATGATTGGTTATTATTTTATTTACATGTGTAAATGTTTTTTGTGAATGCTTCATGGTTTGTGAAACAAATTCCAATCTAGTACATAGTTAGCATATGAATCAACAAATTAATTAAAATTTATTGTAATATGGATCTATGTTATGTTCTCAAATTGTCGTTCAAGCAACCTGACACACAATAACCTTCATAAGAAAGTTGGATCCCTAACATGATACAAGCCATTAAGCTATGAAACCACTAATTGTTAATCAAGACGTACCTCAAGAGAGTGAACACCATGTGAAATGGAATCACACAAATAAATCAATAACGACACTAAAATCTGCAATGTTGTTCGATGAAGGCCATAGACAAACCCCTCCTGAAGACAAAACTTGACCCGTAGGAGTATAAATCACCCAAGTAGTTGTAGCTCGTATTTGAGTGTGGCAGCTAGCACCATCAGTGAATCCTACATAAAACGAAGACTCTGTCGACATATGACACAAAAAATGGAAGCAAGTCAACAAACTCGATCACCACAAGTAGACCAAAAACATGCTATGCAAATGCACACGAATATACAACAAGTTAGCCTCAGCTGAAAATCATGTATAGTACTTCTTAAGATAGAGCCCATTTCTAGGCTCCACCAAGAATGTCCCTTCATAATTGACCAACTCGTAGGCACCTTTCTCTAATACCCGCTTAACCATGTAAGGACCATGCCACTTGGGATTAAAATTTCCTGCCTCCAAGGGTTCCGATTATCTTGGTCCCACAGGAGAACCAAGTCACTTTCACTAAACTTCCTAGGACGGAGAAACTTATCATACTAGACCTTAACGCGATGCTTGTTAATCTCAAGAGCCACTAAAGCATCTCGACACTGCTCAAAGTGGACCAAACACTCTTCTAATGTGGAATTGTTTGGTAAAAGTTCCACAACTAGCTTCAGCAAAGGGATTTCGCACTCAACTGGTAAAACTGACTCCACCCCATGCACAAGATGATAAGGAGAAAAATTGGTGGCAGTCTTAACCGCAGTTTGATAAGCGCACATATCAAGATATAACATGATATGCCAATTGGTCTTGCTTTGTGTGATGGTTCATTGGGGAATGTACTTAAGTGACTTGTTCACTGCTTCGACCTATTCATTCGCTTGAGGATAGTATTGAAGAGGAATGCTCTTGCTTATACCCTAACTTTGAAGAAAATTCTTCCATCATCTTGTTCTGAAAGTGCCTACCATGGTTAGCGAAAATCTCTCTCTGAATTCTGAACCAGGTGATAATCTGGTTGAATACAAAATGTGCAGTTATCTCATCGTCAGATTTGATTGTGGGAATAGCCTCTGCCCATTTCATGAAATAATAAACAACCATGATAATATGATGGTTCCTCCCAGCTGAAGCTGGGTTGCAATCCATAAAATTGACCCCCAACTTGGTGAAGGGACCGACAGTGATAATCAGATGCAAAGGGGCAGGATGAGAGCACATATTCTGTGAAAACACTTGGCAAGGGTGGCACCACTTGACCCCATTAACACAATATTTAAACATGGATGACCAATAATAACCTACTCTCAAAATATTTTGAGCTGTAGAAAGCCAAGATAAATGAACACCACACACCCCTCTGTGGCAATCATTCAAAACAACCTCATTCTCCTTGTGAGTTAAGCAACGGCGCAAAATGGAATCGACCCCATGACAGTACAAAGTGTTATCCACAATGAGGTAATTCTTTGCTACATGACGTAGTCATTGACGCTCATGTCGTGAGAGGTGAGAAGAAACCTTCAAGTTCTACAAGTAGACAATAATGTCCCTGTACCATGGGTCTGCAATCTTGATGAGAAATATGTTCTCATCAATGAACAAGTCCTCATGAACCTCTCCCTCATCCAAACTTGGAAAATCAGATTTAAGATTAGCAAAAATAAATGAATTCTTCAACTTCACTGAAATAAAATTGATGTCAATTTCTTACAATATCATAATCCATTTATTGTACTTCCCCCTTATCATCCTTCTGGTGAGGATGAACTGAAATGGACTAATGTGAGCAATAACAAAGTCTGGCGAAGAAGGATATAATGTCTCAAATGCTGAACTACATGGACGGTATCTAAGGCCAACTTCTCAGCATGGGTATAACAAAGCTCCGCATCAATAAGGTTTTGGTTAAGATAATAGATGACACGCTCATGAAGCTCCTTATCCTCTTGAACCATTACCATACCAATCGTCGCTTGAGACGTGACCACATATATAAAAAATTCATGGCTATAGTAAGGTGGACTAAGCACGGGAGACAATTCCAAGGATCTCTTCAAAGCATCGAAACACTCCTGGGCTCGCTCATCCTAGATGAACATAGTGTCTTTATTCAACAAATGCTTGAAGCCTTTAGTCAAATTGGAAAAATTGACCACGAATCTTCACAAGAAGTTTTCCATACCTTGCAAACACTAAAGATGTATAATGTTACACAGGGGAGACAATTGAAGAATTTCCTCAACCTTCAAA
Source organism: Pseudotsuga menziesii (assembly GCA_001517045.1). Lineage (NCBI taxonomy): Eukaryota > Viridiplantae > Streptophyta > Pinopsida > Pinales > Pinaceae > Pseudotsuga > Pseudotsuga menziesii. The sequence goes on from LPNX010252731.1 coordinate 149,006, forward strand.
GGATTGACCCTTATACCCTCCTTGGACACAATGAACCCTAGTAAGCGACCAACCTTCATGCAAAAGATGCACTTATGAGGATTTAACAAAATTTTATAAAGACGACATATTTCAAAAAACAAATGAAAATGATAAGGATGACACACCCTCATACAAGAGTGAGTAGCTAATTCATCTAAATACACTTTAATAACCTTTTTAATATCGTGAAATGAAAAGGTCATATCCCATTGAAACATTGCTCCGACATTTTTAAAGCTGAAGGGCATCTTTTGGTATGCAGAAGTACCCCAAGGACAAATGAAAGAAGTCTTATGTTGGTCATCGAGTTTAATATGAATTTGATTATATCCAGAAAATCCATCCATAAAGGAGAAAACTTCACTCCCTGCACACTCATCCAAAATTTGATCAATAAATGGCGCGGGGAAGTTATCGTTAGGACAGGCACAATTCAAATCTCTAAAATTGGTGAATACATAGATCGTTCCCTACTTCTTATCTAGTGGAACAAGTTTTGACACCCACTCCATCAAGGGAATGAGATAGATGAAGCCACCTTTGATTAATTTCTCTATCTTAGCCTCAATAGTGGGTACTTTCCTAGGATTCATTGCATGCAAGCGCTGCCAAACAAGTTTAGCATCTAGATAGGTTTTGATTTCATGCTCAACAATGTGAGGGTCAATTCCCGACATTTATTCATATGACCAAGCAAAAACATCTATAAATTCTTTAAAAATCTCAGTGTACTCTTTAATCTCATTGGGGGAATAATCCACCCCAATGTACACATTTTTATTCTTTCCACGAACACAAGAAATATTGATAGGTATAGTTGGTGACAAGTTAGTCATGTTCCCTTCAACATACTTTATAGGAGAGCCTAATGGGACCATGGGCCTACCAATTTTCTCACTAAATATTGCCTTAAAGTAATCACGCTCAATATCATCAAGCTTAGGGAGAAATTAAGTTCTATGATGCAAGTCTACCCAAGGTTGTTCTAACCCAGACATATCCTTGAGAATAGCCTCATCCGATAGAAAGATGTCATCTAGGCAGTCCTATGAGGGAGATGATGACATTGCCCAAGCAGGCAATGCATAAGGGTCCTCCTCCTTCGCCTGCTAAGAGGAAGGACTAGACTCTACAACCCAATTAATATTAGCTTGATAATCCACCATAGTTGTAGACAACGACATGTCCATCTTGGTAGGTATAGAAACTTCACTTGAAGTACTTAGATAAAAAAGAGTTCAGGGATCCTGCGTATGAGAAGTACAAAAAGGAATTGAACTCAACGATGTTGAAGCCTTACCAAGACTAGAACCGATCATAATAATGGGAGTGAAAAAACAAAAATTTCCCATTAGCGAAGGATACATGCCCATCCTAACATTCTCAGTTGCTGACTGAGAATGATCGATAACTAAGATAGAAGCTCCCGGTGATGCTTTTGAACTAGAATTATCAAAGGATCTTTAAGTGATCATCACAACCTTCCCATCAAAAGGAAAAAGAAAAACCTAGAAGAGCGACGATGCGGCATCTTACATATTGTAAATCTAGTTCCTACTCAGTAAAAGATTATAGTCAAGGGGTGAATTGACCACCTCGACCTCGATCGCAATGGTCTTCCCGCCCAAATGGACCTCAAGGGAAGGAATAATGATGTGTAGCTGAAACAATCTCATGTCAAACGTATTTAACATGTTTCCCAACTTAGACAGCACAGGAGAACCCAACCCCTTCCAACATGAAAAATATATCATGGAAGCCGCATCTCCCTCATCAATCACTGTGCACTTGATGGTGTTGTTTAGATGCTTTACATGCACCAAAAGTGACACATAGTAAGGAAAGTGAGTCTAGACTCCATGAGTTTCAAATTTGATCAGTGAAGGAGAGCTTCCATCAACTACCCCAAGATGAGACAACAAGGATTTCCTTTGCAAAGGACAAGTATTAAGAACTTCTAAAGCATAAATCGCACAAGGAGTCTGGCCCAAATCCTTGACTATAGAATTTTTTTGGATGACTCGTGCATTAGGATTGTTCCCCAAACACTTCAAGAATCCCTTAGGAATGTGAGGCAGAGCTTCAAAATTACCACTAGGTTTTTCGATACGCAAAGGGCTCTCAGGTGGAGCGGGTTCTTTTCCAAGGTAAGGTTGTGATGTACCATAATGCTTAGAATGAGTCACAACATTTGTAGAATTTACCATGTTAATGCAACCATGGCCACTAGTGGTGTTTGACGTATTTATAGTCCCACTAGAAGCACCTCCAACATCCATGGTCCTTGAGTTCATATTCTGATTTTGTGATAAAGGATTTGTTAACACAACTGGGCTTTGTATGATGAACTTCAAGGCATCATCCATTCGAGGGAACAATTGAGTGAGATGATCATCCCCACACAACTTACAAGGAAATTTAACCTTGCACTTAGGTTTCTTGTCCCCCCCAGCATTATTGTTGTTGCTCTTGTCATTATTATCATTTTCATTCCTATTCCCACGCTTTTGATTATTTTCCCATTTATTTTTATTCTGTCTAGGTTGTTGGTTACCTTTCTGGTTCAACGATTGCATTGAAAGTACATCCTCCATTTGGGTAGGATGAGACGAAGCCGTAGCTTGTCCCGACGCAGCCTTGTTAATAGACAAATTACTCATTTGGTTTGTAACTGAGGTTATGGGTTTGGCACTTGTAGAGCCAAAAATTCCATCGGCATGCAGCCCAGGTTTAAACTTGGGGTCAAAATTGGATTTAGGTGCATTCGGTGTGATCTCATACAAGAGCCCAGATTGAGCATAAATCAAATTCAGCTGCTTAGCTCTAAAGATATAGGTGCATTCGGTGTGATCTCATACAAGAGCCCAGATTGAGCATAAATCAAATTCAGCTGCTTAGCTCTAAAGATAGGTTGTTCCTTGTTTTGCACTTTGGATGTGGAAACATCCTTCGATATATAAGGCAATAAATACTTGAGGAACCATTCCAAAAGGAAGTCTAGTGGTATAAAGGCAGTAATCAATCTCTTCCATCTATGCCACTCTTGAATGTGATCATGTATATGCATTTCTTGAGGAAATGTCGACAAGAGTTTAGTATTGACATCATAACACATAGGTAGCTAAAAGTGATTGAGAAAGGTCATAGATAGGTCATTAATCGATGTGTAATACCCCCCATGCAAATATATGTATGAATTAGTTGTAGGTCCCGTAAGGGTGTGTTGAAATAGCCTTAAATGAATAGAATCATGATTTAAGGAGTTCGAAGAGAACCAAAGGTGGAACGTTGTGACGTGCTCACTAGGATATTCACCAGCCTTATATTCAAACTTTGGAATGTCCCAAGGAATATTGGTAGGAATGAACGGCTATGCTAGGTCATGAGACATGGGATCAGTTGTCAATATCAACAAGTCAGGTAATTTCAACGTTGCAAGGAAAGGGAGCCTAGGCCGAGCCATCTGATTCCATGCTCCCTGATAGGGATGGATCACATATGTTTAATTTATATAGACACCATGGCCTTGGTCAGTGGGATAGTAACATCCTCCCATTTGACCCATATAGGGTTGTGTATTATAGTTTGGAGTACCTTGAGGATGAGGTGCTATGAAGCCATAGTTAGGAGACTGATAAGCGGGTTGATGCCCGGACCCATAAGGTGTATAGGTTTGTCCATAAGATGCTCCATAGGATGGTGCATAAGACTGTCCATAAGATGTTCTATGAGATGGTCCAAAATATGGTCCATGAGATGGTACATACCCAGCTAAAACATAAGGAGGAACTTGTCCTTGTGACACTACGGTGTGACTAGGCGTGGGACGAACACGAATAACGGTAGAAATATGGCCCAAAGGACCATGTGATTTAGGTGGAGGATGTGTCATAAAAAATTCATTTGAAGGAACTGGGGTTGAATACAATGGAATATGGGAAGGGATGTAAATTGTGCCCCTAATATTCACATGTCTAGGATCAGTCCCCAGAATGGGAATGACAGTGCTAGGCCTAGGATGCATGTGTGAAGGACCTTCCACCACAGGGATGGATGGTGTAATATGAATATTACTACCAAACCTCTCCTCCTGGAAAGGAATGGAAGTGCCCCCAGGAACAACACCAGGTTCAACACCTGATCTAAAATTAGGTGCTGGAGTGGTCTCAGGAAGGTCTAGTATGCCATACCTTATTGTGCTAGTGCTAGTGGGTGCATGGTGAGTATCATGGTTTGGACTATGTGACCACTGCTGACGGTTAGTGTAAATGTAGCCCAAAATTTATGAAGGATCATCACAAGATGTCCCAACCATAGAATGGTCGGATCCCATCGGAGTCCCATATGTGCTTGAAGGTTCAACCTCCCATATGTGAGGTGGAAGATCGGCGATCTTCGGGATCTCAGGCTCATGGTCACTCATGGTGTGTGAATTAAAGTGAGAGTTAGTCCACCTGGACTATCTGGTTATCTCTCCCAAATGAGGAGGAGACATAGAAGGAAGAATTCCTACTAAATGACAAGAAGGGTGGAGTGCCACACCCAGATCCATAATGAATAAAAAAAATAAAAGGACTCAATATAACTACACAACCCTAAGCAATCTAGCATACAAAAAGCACACTCCTAAGAAAATATACAACCAAGAACAAGCAAACCAAGGGGAGAATATGTGATCTCCCAAATGCAGAAGGTACACCTCTCCTAGGAGAGGCTTGAGACTATCATACACTACAAGTGGAGGTTCATAATAAATTATAGTGTCCATCAGCTTCAACGCGTAAAGCGACTATGCTGTCCAAACCTTACCTAACCATGACACCTACGTAATAACCTCTAAAAGTACCCCCTGCAATACCTAGGTAAGGAAACTAAGGACACCTCAATATAACCAATTCTCATGCAGACAGTTGCATGCAGGATCGACCGTATGGGAAGGGTAGCAAAGCCTGAATCCTGAAAGAACGAATGGTACCCCAAGGGTGCACCAATCAATACCTCAAAGGCCCAAAAATACAAATACGATCTTGGAAATATCTTTGGTGCTCACAAAAGGTGACCAGGGGTCATCCTAATAACAATCGTGTGTGTTGCCTCGTGCTTAACTTTTGTGTAAGAGGAGCATCTAGAGAAACATTAATTATGCCAAGGATTTCACACTCTCACCTGGATAGACACCTAATTGTTTTTTTTTAGTAGTCTTGGAGAATTTACTTACAATAAACTATTCCAAGACTCTAAATCCTAATCTTGTTGGTGAACCCTATAAAAGAAAAATGTGTAGTTCATTTTAGTTAAGTGCTGATTTTAATGGCTATAATTACTCAAAAGGAAATGTCCATGCAACTAATGATATAAATACTTTAGCTAGGAATTTTGCACCTCCTGCGGACATGAGTTGTTCCTCTAGTCTGAATCGTTCATATCTAGAACAAATGGTACACAACAAGATTGGAAGACATTCCCTAGAATGGGTGGAGATCTGGAATCAAGTTTGTTTGATGCACTAGCATAGTTGTTTCCTACGAAGATTATCCTTCACGGATGTATCTGCATAATCAGAAGAAAATCAACAAATGAGATCAAATAGAACTAGAATGTAATCCACTATTCTATATTGATTACTAAGGAATTTAATAATAAAACATACGATAAAGACATAATATATTTTATGGGAAGGGAACCAATTTTTCATTAGAAAATAGAGAAGAAGTTTACAACCTATGCCTTAGTGGCAATGTACTACTTCAAAAATCCAACATCTTGTCCCCAACAGCTCCAACTTGCCCCCTCAAGATCACTAAACTGATTTAGGCTAGAATATCAAAGAAACAACATGAATTTACTCTCTCCCCAACCATGGAGAATGAGCCTACTTTTATAGGCTTGGAATGGATAGTTATGGTTGAGAAATTGGTGGGTGAGGTTGCTAGGAGATCCTAAAAGGATGGATCTCAATGCCAAATGGTCCTAGTGATCAGGGATAAGGGTGCCATGAAGCCTTCTTTCGAGAAGCTTCATGAGAACCTCTCTTTTTCACTTTTTTACCAAGGGCACCACTCCTTGCTCACCATGATAGAGCGGTGTTAGGAAAAACCGCGTCTTGAACAAAGGATAAAGGTGGTGCCACTGCTTACTTGTACTTCATACACTATAATCCATCTCAACCCAGGGAGAAAGCTATAAGTGCTTTTCAACAAATACCTAGGGTCTTCATCTCATCTTCCATAAAGTACGATTCTATCCATGTGATTACAATGATTTAAAGTCAAACATGGTAGAAGCCACTTGATTACCAGTCAATGATGTGAACTATTAACAAGTGCAAGGGAGATCACCATTAATATCAATGATTCCCAAGGTACCCTAGTACAATATAATAAGTGTGAATAGATGATTTGATGTCGAACACTCAATCAAATTTATTGATCAAAGGTCAATGATGTGAACCTATGTTAAGAGAGAGAGAATATGTCATTAAGGCATACGGATCTCAAGGTACTAAACTTGTTTCTAAGACTAATTCTTGGAAAATGAGCTCATGTTGATAGGAATAGTCTCGTTGAAGGAGGGCCATGATGAATCCCACATCGATGACACGAAACTCAGAACAAAGTTTTGGAATGTTGTAGATAATGTAACCATCGGATTGCCTCCAAATTACTGACACAAAGGCTATTTTAACTACAGAAGTAAGCTTCTAACTTCCCTTTGAACATCGAGCGACATGAAAAAAGACTTGGCAGCATTAACTCGATGAGGCAGAACACGATACGATAATGGACAATGCATTCTTTGAAAGACTCAAAGGAATGACATGACTCATGAAAGTGGATTGACTCAGAGACAAGATGATTTACCCAATTGATTGAATGAAATGTAGACAAGTGCCATGTTCAAAGGTGATGACAAGCTGCCATATTATTCACAAAAATGAATTGATTCCCTTCCCTTAATTTCCCCATCATGATTGATGAGTGCCTCTTTCCATTTTTACTAGTTCAAATAAGGTAACAAACACTCATTATAGCTTGTTTGAAGACAAGTCCATTCTCATACGTTTTACAAACTCGAGAAAGGAGGGGTTCGTTCCCAAAAAATGGTTTAGTTTAACGAGTCCAATGAAAGTTAACTTGGTATCGTTCATGTTTAGAGAGTATGAACAAAGACGGAAGAAGACTTCAAAAGGATCCTTTTTTGTATGATTTAGTCTCTAGAGACCGAAAAAGTATAAAATAATACCTTAGAGAATTCTTCTAGTCATTATTGGCTGGAGTGTACCTTTTTCGTAAGTAGTGCCCCCTGGTCTGAAAAAGGGGTGAACTATCACTAGGAGGATGACTCTTCAGGTCCTTTTATGAGTGTGAAGAAGACAAGTTCACTTGGCAATCTTTTCAAATTTAAGATTCTAAAAAGAGCTTAAAGGGGACTCTATTGACCTTTTTCATGTTTGAATCTAGAGCACGAAAAAGTAATAAACTAAGCTCAAACCACTTTTCATGTTTTAACCAGACCACGAAAAATGGAAGGTAAGCTCAACACCATCTTACTATTTTTAACGAGCTTTAAGATCAGTTGGAAGAATGCTCAGGGTATCTACTTCATTTTTTAATGAGCTTGGAACAAAGAAAAACTATGCTCAAAACATGGTTTCAGTTTTATGCAAGCTTGAAACCAAAAGGTAAACTTTTCTTAAGGAAACCTACATTTTTTAACGAGCTTTAAATAGAAAATGAACTATGCTCAAGAATGGTTTCATTTTTATGCAAGATTGAAACCAAAAGGTAAACTATGCTCAAGGACATCTGTTTCATTTTTTAATGAGCTTGACACAGAGAAAAGAAACTATGCTCACAATGACCTATTTCATTTTTACACAAGCTTGAAACTGAAAATAACTATGCTTGAAACATGGTTTCATTTTTATGCAAGCTTGAAACCAAAAGGTAAACTATGCTCAAGGAGACATACTTTATTTTTTAACGAGATTGAAATAGAAAATGAACTATGCTCAGGATTGGTTTCATTTTTATGCAAGCTTGAAACCAAAAAGGTAAAATTTTCTTGAAATGACTCCCATTGATGGGTGATTTCCCAACATGATGTCAAGTGGTTGGTACTTGCCCCCAATATAACTGTCAAGTAACCTAAATCCATCAAAGGATGGTAGGGTACATCCCCCCCCAAGATTCATTTCATTTTCTTTACAAATAGATGAAATGAAGGTTCAAGTATTGAGTCTTGACACAACAAAAGAATTCGTTTCACTTTTTAACAAGCTTGACACGAAAAAGGAACTTTGCTCAAGGTCCATTTTATTTTTTCGCGAGCTTGAAACCAAGAATAAAAACTGATCAAGGACATTTGTTTCATTTTTTAATGAGCTTGACATAGAATGGGAACTATTCTCACAGACATACTCTTACCCAACATGATATCCATGGGTTGGTAAGTTGCCCCCATTACATAAAATCTAGCGGCTTAAGTCTAGTATGATGTCCATAGAATAGAGCCATGCCCCCATTTTACCTATGATGGGAAGAAGCTAACTAGAAGAAGGGGAAGGAATCACAAGAATGTGAGGCACATTTAGGGTATTCTGATTACTAGGAGTGATGCGATGGTCAGGTTTAACAAAGGAAAATGGATCAATAGTCACAATCTTCCCATCATGGGGAAAATGCTTAAATCTAAAGAGTGTGGACACTATAGGTTTCATGGTGTAAACATAATTAGGTCTAAGGATCAGATTGAAATATAAAGGATCTTGGACCACCATAACATCAATACAGACAGTTTTCCCTCCTAATGTAATAGGAAAATGCGAAAGGATTCCTAAAGGTGCAGTAGGTCTTCGATTAAAAACCAGTACCTGATTGGTGGCTAGCACAAGCTGAGGAGAGCCTAAAACTTTCCAAGCAGTTGAGGATAAAATGCTAACAAAATCCCATTCATCAACAATAATGCAAAGCATTCACCTAGCAGTAACATTAAAAACTATCTGGAAAGGAAAAATTGAATGAATATGAGATTTTTTTAGGTTACTCTGGTGAAAGGAAGTAACCTCATTACTTGGAGAGGGTTCTATCGAAAGAGAGAAAATTTCCTCTTTTCTAGAACAATCAAAAGGAAGCATAAAAACTTCAGTAGGTTTTAGTTCACTCTCTACTGGAAGAGAAGAACAAGACGAAGATTTGGTCAAAGCGACTACTTCAGTCTCAACACTCTCTGATGAAAGAGTGGGATTGGGTGGAGATGATTTCAACTCGACCACTTTAACTTCACTCTTCAAACAAAGAGTGGGATCAACCATAGATGAATCTGAATTAACCACTTGGAATTCACTCTTGGAAGGAAGAGTGGGATCGACCATAGATGAAACCGTATCGACCACTTGGAATTCACTCTTGGAAGGAAGAGTGGGATCGACCGTGGATGAAACCAAATCGACCACTTGGTTAACCAGTGTAATGTCAAGTGACAAATTACAATAACCGGTTGGAATCCATTGACGAGGAAGAGTAATATTTTACAACCACTTAGAAGCTTCATCCATGAAAGTAAAAAGGTAAGTAAAGTGCATGTCCTTACATAGCAAGTAAGGATTTCTGACTTTACCCTTGCGACTCTTAACCACAGAGTCACTGCTTGAGGGGGGATCATTAGTATGATGAGCAGAGGCTGATGAAATTAGTTTTTGGGAAACCTTAGATCACTCTTCTAAAAACAAGACTATACCATGACAATATTTTAGAAGGTGATCACCCTTGCAAAGCCTACAAGAGAATTTCGGCTTACGCGGTCTTTGGTTGTGCAAATCAACACTGTCCACACTCGGAGGAGTAATCGGTTGAGACTTGGTTTTTTCTTTTTTTTTCTTTTTCTTAATCTTCCTTTTCTTCTTCTTCTTATCCACTTGACTACTATTACTACAACTTTCAACAGGCGAAGAGGGAGAAAGGGGAGAAGACACATCCATCGAAGAAGGAGAGGTATCAACATGAGGTTGATTCTCCCGCAGTGGAGGATTAGGATCTGAAGAAATTGAAGTACATGGGATAATCAGACTAGAGAATAGCCAAATAGGTAATCCAATAGTCAATCTAGGAATGCTTAGGATAGCCATGAGAGGAGGACCAACATCCCCATATGGAGGGAAAACAAAAGACATGCTTGGTAAAGGATTCTCTTGGTTGGTAGTCCCAAAAGGTGAAGCCATAACTATGTAAAAAAAATATCTCTCTTCTAAAAAATACTAATCATATAGAAAACAAGGGATACTCAAACTAAAGAAACAAGCAAAATATGTGAAATGAATGGATTAAAGGTCTGGAGCCTCACAGGATTGTCAAACCATCACAACTCGCTATATACCATAGGGTCCAATAGTAAAATACGGCGAGGAGGATCAAGCGTTCCTCACCTAAATACCCAAATACCTAGACGACACATGCGTAGTAATATCCCCAAGTGATGTTCTCGATGTATTGTGATGATAAGATGAACAAAAGGTTGTACTCAGATGATCACAAGATTCCTAAAGGTGTCTCCTGATATACGCAAGGTACATGGGAGCTCCACTCCATAGTAGTGTTGTCTAATGCGCAACCATTCACAAGGGGCCTTCTGATATACAATCGAGTAGATGAAGTACCTTTCGATATACCTCAAGGGTACATGAAAGGCCATTCTATATACTGACAGTACGTGGAAGAACCACATAGTCCCCGGGATGCAGTGCAGGCATAAAACGACAACTTCCATGCTTAAAGACGTCGGAACACATCACTAACTTACATATAGTTACTAAATGATTTTAAACCTAAACTATTGTTAATTTTATCTTGAGCGGTTAAATGGATGCATGAGGTGTAGATAGGAAATGTAAAAAGAATGCAAATCCGAGCTACACGACGATGCATATTTCTCTTTTGATGAAAGATACCTAAGATAGGGAAAGACATTTCTTTTCAAACCAACATAAACACAAGCAGTAAGGAAAAGAAAAATTCTTTCCTAGAGTGATATAACTCTATCTTTCTATAGTAATAGTCCAAAAATTTGCAAATGAAATCAAAGATACAATACATCTTAACAATGCACAAAACAAAGTAAAGAAGTCCTTCGATTTTCAATTGTAAGTATCAAAATAAAACTTTGATAACTAACAACTTCTTAGGTATATGAACAGAAAAAAATAGAATTCCTACAATACCCTACTCATTCAGAAACCAAAAAAGAAATGCGACTAGCATCCACACAACTTGAAAGATACTCAAATTCCAAAGAACTCAAATCGAAACCAAATCATACACATGAAAATGAAACGTATATTTTCCAATTACAACGAATAATATCTACAGAAAGGAGAAATAGGTTTCAAGCAAAGAAAAGAATGTAAAATCCAATGCAAGAAACATAAACTCTTCTTTGAATGCAAAGAGAATATAAAAATCAAAGTGACTGCAGAATATACAAATCCTAGCCCCTCAAAAAGTAAGCCAAAAAAAACACAGAAATCAAAAGACAACAACCAAGTTTTGAAATGACAAGTCTGGAAAAAACCTACCTGGCACCGCTTCCAGAGGGTCACCAACAAAGTGGTTCTTCATGAGCAATGCTTCTTGATTGTTGATCACAAGTGGTGGCACCTCTTATTGCCTACTATTCATACGTGATTTCCTGTAGATTTCCACACAAAAAAAAGATGGTGTAAAATCAAAGTTAAATCATTGTGCAACTGGCATTTAAATCATGAATTAATAGTATTTAAGAGAACAGAAAGTCAGAAAAATCAGATCTAAGCAGATTTGAAGATACCAAACCAATACCCACTAGATTATCTAGTGGATCTGATTGAACTGATAAAGAACGAGATCTTGGATTTTAGGAAAGTGTTTTTAAAATACTAAGGAAGATCAGATCAGCTGGATCTCTTCCCCAGTGGAGCCACCATATTTGTAGCTAGGAATTTTGCACCTCCTGTGGATAGGAGTTGTTCCTCTAGTATGAACGGTTCATATCTAGAACAAATGGTACACAATAATATTGGAAGACATTCCCTAGAATGAGTAGATATCTGGAATCAAGTCTGTTTGATGCACTAGTATAGCTATTTTCTACGAAGATGATCCTTCACAGATGTATCTGTATAATCACAAGAAAAACAACAAACGAGATCAAATAGAACCAGAATATAATCCACTATTCTATATTGATGACTAAGGAATTTAATAATAAAACATTCAATAATGAAACAATATATTTTATGGGAAGGGAACCAATTTTTCATTAGATAATAGAGAAGAAGTTTACAACATATGCCTTAGTGTCAATGTACTCCTTCACAAATCCAACATCTCATCCAAAATAGCTCCAACTTTCTCCCTCAAGCTCACTGAACTAATTTAGGCCAGAATATTATAGCAACAGCATGGATTTACTCTCTCCCCAACCATGGAGAATGAGTCTTCTTTTATAGGCTTGGAATGGATAGATATGGTTGAGAAATTGGTGGGTGAGGTGGCTAAGAGATCCTATAAGGGCTGATCTTGAGCACAACTAGCCCTAGTGATCAGGGATGAGGGTGCCACGAAACCTTCTTTCAAGAAGCTTCGTGAGAACCTCTCTTTTTCACTTTTTACCAAGGGCACTCCTCCTTTCTCATCATGACAGAGTGGTGTTAGGAAAAACCATGTCTTGAATAAAGGAGAAAGGCGATGCCATAGCTTTCTGCCAACACATTACAGGCGGTGCTGAAGAAGGTACCGCTTTTTGACTAAAGGGTAGAGGTGGTGCTGGATTTTCATATGTGGATTTGATGTCTGGACCAATATTCTCACTTCACAGTTTGGGATTGAGGGAAACATTGAAGTTTGGGATCTCATCACATGCTAATGATGAGATTTAGGTGTAACAAGTCTCAGTAGTGAAATAAAAGTGCACACCTAACAAACAATGCCAAGTCCAATATTTGTAGAATGAAAAACATGGTATGCCACTACATGAAATGCAATCATTCCTAAATGAACACTTGACTATAATTCAGTAAGCAAAACCTATTGCAAGTACCATGCATGTGCAAAAATGCAAGAATGCATAATGATGCAAAAGAAAAATATTTTTGTATTTTTAGAAATAAATGAGATATAAAAAGCAATAACAAACTCTACAACTCTCAGAACCTGCAACCACTCATAAAAAACAACCAAGAACGACACCAAGATAAAAGAGACCTAATGCACTAATCCCAAAACAAAAAGGAAAAAATGAATGACAAGAACAAAACCTAATTAAAAATAAATCCAAAGGGGTTTTTGGTCAGAAATAGAGGCTGTATATAGACACCATCAGTACCCAAGAAGACTCGACAATCATCAAAACTCACCCAACAACACTCAATTTACCAAATAAAGTTCAAAACCAAAGTATATACAACTATATGCAGTAAACCTATGTACATACGTGGGAATTCAAGAGAAAACCGCATATATACGTGACTGTAATGCAAATACCTATGTACAGAAAGAAAAGGAAAAAAAAAAGGGAAAAATAATAGGCAAAGACCAAATTACTCCCAAAGGACACTACTGGGAAAACATACCTCCAGAACCGACACAGAAATAGAGAAATTGAGAGCAGTTCAAGCACATTGTATACCTAATCCCCAAAGAAAAATAACTAGGAATCTCCCCAGTGGAGTCACCAATTCTGTTACGGAGAGAAACTTCCTATGGATTTGGGGTACCACAACAGATAGTATGACACCAGAAATCAATATTTCCCAATACACAAGAGCAGTAAGCAAGTCTAACACTAAGGGATATAGAACCGTACCTTGTTCCGGACGGTTAAAGTAGACCCCCATTGAGATTTTCCAATGCAATTGCAATTATTATTTTCTCTCAACAACAAAAAACAAAGCAAGCACGATATATATATATATATATGTGTTAGCGCTACTCTAGCATATATATTTAATCATGTATAATCAATAAAATACATCCATGGATTCGATATTGATATTCAAAATGCACATGAATTGGATAGGACAAGATACTTATATTAATAAATTAGAGATACAATAGTGACAAACTCTGTTGGCACTTCTATGAACCGGAGAAACCGAGTCCTCCACTTGGCCCTCCACCACTTCAATCCTCCATCTCTTGATAGCAAGCTCACAAAGTGAAGGAAATCTTGGGAAGAACACTATGTGCTCCAAGGGACAAAGTGATATAGATTCAAGTATAAGAAAAGCTGAGGAAACAATGGACCATAGTTTCCTTACTCTTCAATTTCTCCTCTTCAATGTATCCAAGGGCCTCAATATATAGTGCTCCAAATAGGTAAATGAGGGTCAAATCCGAGCATTCTCAAGTAATTTGGAAGGCCAAGAGTCAAGTTATTCGGACTCAAATGAGGAAAACTCCAAAAATATTTGTCATTTTGCACACATCCTGATGTACACAGGTTTTAGGTCAAAATATGTGTATACGTGTGGGCATTGCTTTAAAAGTCATACATATGTATAAACACACAATTTTTGGGGATGATCTTGGAACATCAAAGCATAATATAAGTCTATGGGGTCCAAGGAGTCTTCAGAGGGATAGGGAAGGCCATAAAAGTGTGATCTATCTGGAGTGGTAAAATCAACTATAACAAATGTATTCAAATGTCTTACGATAGCAATCCAATTTAACTTTATGGGATTTTAACCAATCCATCCTAATAAGGATATCATAGAAACCAAGTGTTAAAAAATTCAAGTTTTCCTTGGTGAAAATTCCATCCATTTCAAAATGACATCTATCCACCACCTCACTTGCTTTCATCTTGGTTCTAGTAACTAGTGGAACCATCCATGACTTGTTATGCTTCCCTTTCTCAAAGGCACAACTATCACCAGTTCTAGGATTAGTATAAATATGAGTAGATCAAGGATCAATTAAAATATAAATGGATTGCTTAGCAATCTTACCTTCAACCTTAATCACTACTAATTCATGATTTTCTTTGCGGTCCTCTATTGCAACATAAATTATTATGGGGGGTTCACTAAGTAGGAAATAATGTAGCATGCGAGTTCATATTGTGGGATTTAATACTCCAAAAAATGGAAACAATATTTTTCCTGGTATATAAGGGTTAAGACATATTTTTAATATATTAAAAATATATAGATTCTAGGAGGGTTTATATTTATGTATGCTAGGAGGTATTCCTACCATAACTTGTACCCGAAGATTTTCTGGTAGTGAGTGGGTTAATGTATTTGAAGTTGGACTAGTGTTTGAATAAGTGTGATTTATGTGTGAAGGTGGCATAAATATAGTTTTTTTTAGAGTTAGATTGGTATTTGAATAGGAATAAATTATGAGTGAATGTGGTGTGAATTCAACTAGAATAACATTTTATGAATTCGAGCTATGTTTAAGGGATTTCTCTCCATATTGAAATATTTTCTTTGACTAAGATTCATATCTAATAATGCAAGGCATTTTTAGGTTATAAGAGTTGTGCTATGTTACGACACTAATAGTAAAAGTTAAAAGGGGTATTAAAATTGACATAAAAAAATAGATACTTAGGATATCTAGTATTAATAGTTTTTTTTTAATTGGAAAGGTGTATTGGAAGGGGGGTTCAACAAAAGGATTTTTTGAGGCATTCCTTAATACCAAGAGAAATTAGGGCTATTATCTAATATCCCATGAATTCACATGATATGTCATAGGTTCAAAGAGTGAACTCCTCGAGTAAACTTTAGGGATTGCGCTGGCCACATCTCCCACAATTTTAGTCTCTTGGATATTATGAACATGCTTGGAATTCCCATTCCTATCCGAACATTTCCTAAGAAGTTGATCTTTTCCATGTCCCAAACATTCAATGGGTTTCCTTATCTTATTTCTCACAAATCATTTTTGTTTAGGCTCTCCATTAGATGGCTTCCTCTACTAGTTTATGAACTAAGGAGGTTTTAGTGCCTTCTTCCTCAAGTCAAGATTCTCCCTCTTCTTGTAATTCCATGATCTATGGAGATCTATATTACTCTTGATTTGATAATAACAATACCTAGCTTTCCTCATGGTTTCCTGTATAATTTTAGGCTAATAAAATTCAATTATGTCCCTACAGGACTAAGGAAATCCACTCGGGAATGCAGATTTTGACTTTTTCATCCTTGATGTATTTGAGACACTTGAGCAACTCTACAAATTTGTTTGTATACACATCCATTGTCATTTCCCCAATTTCAAATCATGTAATTACTTGATATTATAATCAAAATAACTATCATAAAGGTACTTCTGTTGAATTACTTCTTGAACTACTTCTACAGTATATTCCTTTCATGTAACTTATTAACTTGCCTTAGGCAGTCCCACCATATGGATTCTCTGCTACTGAGGTTAATGATATAAATCCTAGAATTTATATTCTTATATTAGTAATGAACTTGAAAATATTTCCTCATCCCAAGAAGCCAAGACTCTACTCCTTTTCCTAATCTTATGTCACCATCAAAGGTAGGAGGTATAACTTTCCTATATTATCCTTGTTAGTGGTATCTGATAGTTCTGTTCCTCTGATTATTAAGAGATGGAGAACTTGAATTGATAATAGATTATTAGAAGTGAATGAATCACTATAAGAAAATATTTGGGTACAAGTTATTCTCCTATACTTTCTCCTTGAGTTGTGAGTCCTTTTGAGAGAGTGTCTCCTTGAGCTACCTCCACTTTTGTAATTCATGCTAGAGTTATGTCTAGGATTCATTTTTCTTCGTATTTTTGAAAGGTTCTACAACATGTATACATTCAATTAATTTTTCTCTTCCTAGACTTTAATCAATCTCTCATTATTTACTTTGAATATCTATAACTCCACTCTTAATCTTATCATGGTCTTTTCTAGGTTATGGGGGTCACTTGGTTTCTACGAGCAATAGAATTGGTATATACATTGTTGACATGAAAATCCGCCCCCTTGGAATCTATGTAAAGTGTATAATGGTTTGATGTATCACTCATGATCATGAGGAAAATATTATTGGCTTGACCAAAACCCAAAACCATGAGTACACTACAAGGAAAAGTCCCTATAGTGGATGCTATAGTAGAGGAATTCAGTGTTACAAGGTTGGGTCAAATATCCAAAAAACCTCTTCCACAATCTTCACAAATGGCACCAGATGTTTTAGTGGAGGTTTTTATGAGTATGTATAATAACTAAAAAAAATCGGTAGATAGAGGCTTTTGTATACGTTTATTTTGGTGCACTTTATTCAAAGAAATACACTGATTTGAGAAAAATAAAAATGCACTGGTGCATTTAAAAGAAACGTACATCACCATTACACACAGAAATTTGAAATCATTATATGCATGAGTACACACCAAAATTATTACAAGAACTGTTGCTTTATAACATTATATGCACTAGTGATTTACCATCACCAAAACCGATGCTTAAGTACTTTAAGAATGCATTGGTGTTGTATGTCGAAACTAGCACAAAGCATTGTTGTGATAAGAAAAGATAAATACATCGGTAAAGTTGACTATAGATATATTTTTTAAATTTAACCATGTTGTTAATATATGGTAGCACATTGAGGTATAACATCATAAAAAACACTAGGGTGTGCAATGAGTATTATGTTTCGCCAGACCCCTATTGCATTTTGCACACCAATGCTACATTGCTTAAAGTGCACTGGTGCAACATGGTATTAAATGCATCGGTGTTATTAGAACGATCGAAAGCACCACACATTATTTTTTGTTTGGTGAGCAATGACTATTGACATCACACTGTAATATTTATATTTTATTTATATTTTGGTTAATTCCATTATTCATAAAAAATTGAAATATTTATTATAGTAGTATTCATTTGAATTTTAATTATTGCATTTAGATATGAGGTTTGGTTTATTTTTTATATCATATTTTTCCGCATCTATTGTAATATTGAATCATCCATATATTTAATTAACAATCTAACATTTCACAAAGACATTAGAGAATGCAATAGAATAAAATACTTTATAATACTATACATCAGTAAGAGGCCCTTTGTCATACAAAATGGGACAACATAAACTTCACAAGAATCAAAATGTCAACATGCATGTAATTGTTACAGTTATTGGTAACTTGTTGTATTTCAATTGGGACACCATGTCCAATACATTATACAAAATGTTTTCAAAGACAATAATTTCAAAATATACAACATATTTCATTAATGTCCAAAATACATGGATCACCAATGCTGAGCCACTTGCATGAATTGGGTTATTTGTGTGAGAAATTTGAACCAGAAAGCGAGTAATTTGAACCACAGGAGAATCTAGGAGCGTTAGTGAGGTTCACAAATCAAATTTGGGTGCAAGATTCAGCAAAAACCATCAAATTTTAGAGTTAGACAGTCCAAAATTATCTTGTTTCCAACTATCATTGTGTGTAAGAACCAGTAAGTGAGTAATTCAAACCAAAACAGAATCTAGGAGCGTTAGTGAGGTTCACAAATCAAATTTGGGTGCAATATTTAGAAAAAACCATCAAATTATAGTTAAATTACACACAATGATAGTTGGAAAGAAGATAATTTTGGACTATCTAACTCAGAAATTTCCAACCAGATCTAATACCATGTGAGAAATTAAAACCAGCAAGTGAGTAATTCAAAGCACAGGAGAATCTAGGACCATTAGTGAGGTTCACAAATCAAATTTGGGTGCAAGATTCAACAAAAATCATCAAATTATAGTTAAATTACACACAGTGATAGTTGGAAACAAGATAATTTTGGATTGTATAACTATAATATTTTTATTAACAGGTTTATAAATACATAATAAGAGTTTTGAATGGATTTGGAAGCCAATTATGAGCAAAAATCTCAAAATTGCCAAATTGGCATCAAACCCCCCTAAGTGGGACATTATCATCCCAAATCTCTCCAAATGGCCATGAATTGCTGAAGTGGCATGGATGATGTGTGATGGGTCAATGATTACACCTTGGATAGTGTGGGTGTGGAAAACTGGATGGTTTAGACTCTCAATGCAACATTAATTGCACTAAATCAAGCCAAATTTGGGCAAAATCCCACTCTAGCGCCCCAAGTCAACGTGCCTGTCCACATTCAATGAATGGGAGTGCACCATAAATGCTGTCTGTGCATATGTGGCTAGATGACTAGGCTTGAGTACCCATGTGGGTCATAGATCCTCAACTTGACATGGATCATGTCCACCTAAGCACCCCTAGTCCACCTCATAGTGCATTAATGCTTAAAAAAGCAATAAAATTGACTAATTAGTGTAACTGAGGTACTAATGATGGATTACTATTCTAAAAAACTCCCTTAATCCAACAATTAAGTATGCTCATAAAATAATGAAGGCATTGGAAACAATGTCTCAAGTCACCTCAAGTACATAATCAGAAATTTCAATTTTTATTTGTCCATGTGAAACCGATGAAAGAAGGAAAACCACATGGGAAAAACTTCCCCTCAAGGATGGACATGGGGCTGGACCTGAAATGATATAACAGAAAATTACCATCCTTCACTCATGCCGAGAAAATATCTTAGGTAAGTGAAGGTATTCTCAGTGAAAGCCTTGGTAAAAATGTCGGCAGTTTGCTCAGTGGATGGGCAATACTGCAGTGAGATCACCCTGTTATGCACTAGGCCCCGAATGTAATGCATGTGAATCTCTATGTGCTTTGTCCTCATACTATGTAATATATCAGTAGATATCTTGATGGCACTTCGATTATACATCGAAATGTTGGTTGGGAATCAATTGTGACACCAAACTCTTGAAGAATTCCCTGCAACCAAACACACTGAGTTGCAGCATTGACAACTGCCCTGTATTCGGCCTCTTCTGATGAAAGTGAGATAGTGTGTTGTTTCTTACTTGACTAGAAAATAGGACCCTCAGCAAACATGAAGACAAAACCTGATTTTTACTTTCTGTCAATTGGATCACCGTCCCAATCTGAACTAGAAAATCCAGCTAGTTGAAGTGACGAACTAGCTGTGTAGTGCACTCTGAATGTATTAGTTCCCTGGACATATTGAAGAATTATTTTGGTATCCTTCCAATCGAGCTCATGCGACTGGTACATGTGTCTTGCCACAACACTCACAGCATAATCCAAATCAGGTCTTGTATGAGTGAGGTAGAGCAAGCTGCCCACTAGTTGCCTGTAGAGTGTGATATCCGCAATTGGGGAATTGCCATATTCATGCAATTTAATACCATAAATAAATGGAGACTTGGTTTCCTTACACTCAGCCATATTAAACTTCTTAGGAAGGTATGAATCATAGTGTGTTTGACTCAGCATGATTCCCTTACCATTTTGCTCAATTTCTAAGCCCAAAAATTGCCTTAACAATCCTAGGTCTGTCATAGCAAATTCACTGTGCAAAGAGTTCTTAATTTGGCCAATTGAATTGGTGCAGCAATCTGTAATAAGAAGATAAACAACATAAAGAAAAATTACCTGCTAATTAACATCATTTTTCTGCAAATACACATTAGGGTCTGATTTTCATCTTCTAAAGCCAATTGAAAGCAATAAAGCATCCATTTTTGCATACCAAGCCCTGGGGCTTGCTTGAGTCGATATAGTGATTTTTTCAGACTGCATACCAATGAAGGATCCTATTGGAAACATTCAGGATGATACATATATATCTCCTCCTTTATTTCACAATGCAAGAAAGCACTCTTTACATCCATGTGGTGAACCTCCCAACACTTACTAGCTGCTAGTGCAAGAACTAGTCTAATTCAGTCCATCTTTGCAACCGGTGCAAAGGTCTCTGTGGAATCAAATCCATGGACCTGAGAATATCCCTTATCCAGTAATATAGCCTTATGTTTTATATCAGAACCATCAACATAAATTTTGGTTCGGTAGACCCATTTACATTGAACAACTTTCCTCTTGGGAGGAAGGGGGACTAGTTCCCATGTATTGTTCTCTTGGAGGGACCGACGCTCATCTTCCATTGCTGAATTTCATATTGGGTATGTACAAGCTTGCTGATATGTCCATGGGTTATAACTGATCAGCATGTAACAATGCTCAGCAAGATCACTATCACTTGCAAATGAAGCCTTACTAGTTTGTGATCTAGTTTTCCTAGGCTCTTGGGGATTGCCTGCCAATTCCCCAGTTGTTTGCACAATTTTTTCAGCCCATTTGGGCCTATATTGTAAGTCATATACATAAATACCATCTTCAGAAATATTCATATAATAATTATCAGAAAAAATGGAGCATGTGTATCACTTACATCTTCGAATGGTTGAGGAGAGTAGAAATCCCCCGGTGCAAGTTCAAAGTCTAGAATTGGCTCTTCTTCAAATTTGACACTTATTTCAATACAAATTTTACCGGTGGATATGTAAAAGAGATTGTACCCTTTGGTTTCCTCACCAAATCCCACCATGGGACACTCCGAAGAATTTCTTGCCCATGGTTTTGTCCCGAATATCTTGAAATTTGAGACATTTGGTTTTTCACGAAACCATGCCTCGTAGGGTGCCATCCCTTTCACTGATTTGTGGAAGGATCTGTTCTAAATGTGAGAAAAATAGCTGATGGATTCAGCCCATATCTTGGGATTAATTTCCCTCACTTCTATCATGAAAGTTTCCATCTCTTTGAGAGATCTATTCTTTCTCTCGACCACACCATTTTGCTGTGGTATGTAGGGAGTTGAGTGTTGCATTTGGATGCCACACTCCTCACAAAATTGTTGTAGATTATTATTCACATATTCCTTTCCATTATCAGTTTTAAGGACTTTGATCTTCTTCCCACTCTGATTCTCTACTAGTGCTTTCCAAACTTTGAGTTGCTCAAACACCTCAGATTTTTAATTTTAGAAAATACACCTAGCAAAAGCGAGAGTAGTCATCAATAAATGTAAGGACATACCTACATCCACCATATGAGGGAGCTGGTAGTGGACCAATCATATCAGAATGCACCAACCCAAGTGGTTGTGTTTCCCTCCTTGCCTTCCCCTTGTCGTAGCTCTACTTAGGATGCTTCCCAATCACACATCCAATACATGCTCTAGTAGATGGCTGAATATGTGGAAGACCTTCCACCATTCCTTCTTTGTGCAATGTTTGGAGATATCTGTAATTCATGTGGCCAAATATCTCATGCCATAGTTTGGAGACTTCATTGGCATGTGAGTGAAGTGCTTGATCACTAGAAGTAGAGAGGAAATTAGAGAATTTGTACATTCTCTCATGATGATCAGCAGACCTAACCGCAACAAATTTGTGTCTTGAGATTTCATAAATCTCTATAGAGTCAGGAGTAAAGATTACTCTCTTTGGCTCTCCTATATGAGTCATCTGGTAGACTGACACTGAATTTGTTGTAAGATCCGGTACATATAGTACATCACTGAAGAACGCATGGTCTAAATAAATTCTCCCAATTCCTTTGGTCTAGAGTTCAGAATCATCTCCCATTCGAATTGCTGGGATAGCATTCGAACTCATGGAGGAGAAGAATTCACTCCTACATACCATATGTTTGGAAGCACCTAGATCAATAATAAAGGATGAGGAGTTATAAGTACCTACCACCAATGCATGACATTTCTTCTTACCTTCACTTGAACTGGATTTTCCATGTTTCTTCCTAGTGCTATCAAGAATTGGAATGTTGTTCTTCTCCAGCAGCTGCGCCATGGTGTCTATGGTTTTCTTCATGCATGAGCTTTCTAGATGCCATCCCTAGTGGCAATAAGAGAATTTGGCCTTCTCTTTTCCTTTCTTCTCCTTTTCCTTGGTGTTACCACCTAAGTTGTACTTAGTGCTTTTTTATCAAGTGATCCTCGTGAACTGGACAAAGATGATTTGTTCGGACTTTAGAAGAACTTTGGAAGTGCTTTTGGGAAGTGCTTGTTGTACTATATCACATGTTCATGCCCCATATGGGATTTGTAATAAGATGTTCTAGCATGATAGTGTCTGTAAAAGACTCGATCTCTTAGACTTTATTTGTCAATCCGATCAATGCAGGGTGTTTTTTCCCTTGGTTATTATTGGTTGTTGAATAAATGACTAATAATTTCTAAGTTTTTCACTCAATACCTCCAAAGTTGGGGTGGTCGGCTTAGAATTTAGGCCTATTGAGGTTATTAGAGTCTATGTGTCAATGTATAAACATGGTAGGCATCATGGTCGAGTCATATGAACATGTCTAAGTCCCCCTATGTTTTTATTTTTTTTAAGTTTTTAAGTCTTTTTTTTTAATTTTAATTTTTCCACAAAACCTAGGCTATTTTTGAGTAGTCTAGTTGGAAAAATTGGTTTTGTAATAAAAGTGGGCTCATAAATCAGTTTCAGTCATGGGGGTGCTCATTTTCAAGCTAAGAGCACCATGTAAACCCATAAACCCACTTTTTCTAAGTTTTGAGTGATTTTTCCATCACTCAGGTCAAAAAATCTTAAAAATCAAATATAAATTATTTAATTGATAAATTAATTAAATAATAGAGAAAATTCAAAATCCTAAATCATTGGGATTTACTCCGATTTGACTGAAATCAGTCTCATCGGCTTGGGATTGAATGGATCTGGCAATTACTTGACTGAAGGGGGTGATTTGGACTGAGCTGGGAGTGCATTATTGCATGCAATCTTGGGAATTGTGCCCTCCCTCTCTCCTCCACATGTGTGGGCCTCTCTGGTTGAGTTTTGGTGGATGCTTCAGTTAGTAGGTTGAGGTGTCAAACATATCAGTTCTCCAATTGATAGTTACACTCATTGAGACTTATATTAGGCTTAGTTAGACACAGATCAGGCCCATATTCACTCCACATGTAGCTACTGTCTCTCTCTCTCCTTGGGAATTGTACCCCCCTAGGCTATATCTCCAGTTATTGTTATAAATAAGCATAGATTACCTCTTCTAAGCTAGTTAGAATTGGGATTGAGGTGTTTTTTATATTGTACTATTGTTGTTGTTCATTTGAAATAAAGAGAAGCTTTGGAGGAAAGACGTTGTCATGTTATTGTATGTGTGGATGAGCATTGTCATGTTTTATTGAGGTACCCTGTATCTATGTTCATAATTTTTTGATTGTTTGTAGATCCATTGCTAAATATTGATAATAAGTTTATTATGATATTTATAGGAAAGGAGTTTGTTAAGAATTTTATTTGCCATCTATTTCCTTTTTATGCATGTTTAGAGATCTAGATTCAACATGTTTTATAAGTTTATATGCATGCTATTCTAAAATCTCTGTATATGTATTAACCGAATCTCACAATCATTTTGGCAAGTATTTGTATCAATTTGTAGGTTCCTATCTTGGAGAGGGTGCTGATCTATTTTTATTCCTCATTTTCTCCAAAACTTTCTCAAAGGCATAGTCCCTCGACATTCCATCGGAAAGCTCCACGGTTGATCTTCGAGCCTTCCAACACTCTTTCTCTCTCTTCCTCTTCAAAAAAATGAAAATTTACCTAGTCACTTTGTTTACAAGATTTGAAATTATTTAGATCTATCATTTCAAATTAAATCTTACATAGATCTGTTATTTCAAGGTTGATAATCTAGATCTCTTTCCTAAATGGTTTCATAAAGCATTCTAGATCTAGTTTAGGGAAATCATCCGTTTTGCATGACAATTTAAAGAGAATCCATAGGTTGTATGCTATAGATTTATTTTTATGTTTTAAAAAGATTAAATCCAGAAATAAGTGCATATTTTATTGGCTGTCCAAAAATCAAGCCAAGATCCCAAGGAAAGCTTGCTTTCCTTGGTTTCTTTTTCATCGTTTTAGCTAGTTTTAACTTATTTCTGTTTGGTTTAAAGTAGGATGACCCAAAGGTACTTTCAAAGTTATTTTGGGAATATTCAATTATAATAATATCATTCTATTTTATCATTCATAACAGAAAGAGGATAAGTTGCAGTTCGAAAGTGGCTTTTGGATCATCCGAATCCCCCCAAGGGTCTCCCTTTTGACCATAATTTTAAATTTTGGGAAATTTGTAAAGCCTTGGTTTCATCCTGTATAAGAAACAAGAGGATTCAAATATTTTTACTGATATTGTAACATAAAATGATAAAAAATTTCTTCGAATAGGCTCTTTCGAGCCCATTCCCCATCCCCCCTAGGGGGATTCGCGCCTTTTTTTGTCATTTTTGGCATTGTCTTACTTATTTTCTCTTTAGATCAGTTTCGTTCATGCAGAATAAAATTATTTGATTACTTTATCATATATTGAATATTACGTCATCAAAAACTTGAGTACTTACCCCACGACTTCCCGATTGACCTACAAGGGGAAAGAGATGCGTGGTAGGAATAATTAGAAAACTTACGATTTGTTTCTGTTTTATCTTTATATTTTATTTTTGTAAGTAATTTTTCTAAAATCAACCCCCTCCTTGATTCCATGATTGAGGTCCAGTTGGACTAAGATAGGTTCAAGGAGGGTTTTTCTTTCTAAGAAAACACACCCTTTAAAACTCACTAAAATTGACAAGAATCTGGTGTGTATTCTCTGCACTTGGATGTGGTTCATCCAATCAGTCAAGATTCATCAAAAGAAATGTGAGTGACTAGTTTAATTAGTCTTCACCTTCCCCAATCAACCACCATCAGGCGAAAATCCAACACCTCGATCAAATCGTAAACGGTGTCAAAATACCCAAAGGAAGCGGGAACTCCTCAAAAGTGAGCTTGAGGTGCCGATCTCTATTAAACCTTTGGGTGTATTATTAAAAATAGTCTCAGAGACTCCATTTATCCCACATATTCCTTGTAGGTAGCCGTGAAGGTTCATTTTGGATATACTCCAAGTACCCCCGGGTATATCTGGAGTCCCCCCCTCACCTAATTTAATTTATTCATACTTCACATTAACTTAAAACGTACCAAGATGAAATCACAAAACATTCACTCCAAGCACATGCAAGTACATTGATTATTTTATGACTCCATTCTAAGGCATTGGCTATTTTCTTTCTATATATATATTATGTCTCAGCATTGTGCTTTCATGTGCTCATTTTTGTATCTTGTCATATATGGTTGTTTATGGTTAAATCTCAAAATCCTAAGTAACTCATTCATTTTAACATCATCATACTAAATCATTTTTCCTTAGTAACTTAATAGGGTCTACCCCCCTTGGCTTATTTAGGAGTTGAGCCTAAAGAGAGGAGTCAAGAACAAGGTGACAGCCTTGACTCGAGACTTTCTCCCAAGTACACACTGAGTGGCTTAAATATTTCTTCCACGTTGCCCCCCAGGTGTGTGAAAGGCAGCAACACTTTTTTGGCACCGTTTCCGGGGATAAATATTTTTATTCCTGAGTACGACTTAGCTTAAAGTTTTTCTAAACAACTAAAAAGATAAAAAAATTGATTGATCTTGTCTTTAAAAAACATAAAAATTAGAACTTGATCCATCTAGCGACTCCACTATCTAACATCCCTCCAAGAATTTCTACCTAAAGAAAATGCCAGTAATTATTCAATCCTCTCCTTGATCCTGAAAGTTTTATTAGAGAAATATTGAATAGGCAGAATTCTCGTAGAAACCTTGAAGATTTAGGACACCAATCCCTCTCAGATATCCATCACATGTGTGTAGAGAGTCATGTTCACCAATCTCAAGAAATGACAGAATTATTCAAAACCCTTGACTTTTCTCAGATATCAGGTGCTCCCCATGCCATTCCAAAAGATTCTATCAAGAAGCTCCCCATATTTTAGGGAAATAATGCCATCACTACCAAGTCTCACCTTTGAAAGTTTGGAAAGCACCGAGTCAGTTATTGCAATGATGCTTCCCATGACCATGACGATGTCAAAATGAAGCTCTTTTCTTTATCCTTAGAAGATGATGTTGAAGAATGGTACCTTGACCTAGACAATGATTCATATAAAAATCTTAGTGAATTCCAAGATGGTTTTAGGAAGAAGTGGGGAGAAAATAAGGAACCAAGACATCTACTTGCTACGCTTTATAGCATAAAGAAGATGGAGAATGAAACCATGGATGAATTTAACACTAAATTCAGGCATATGGTTGTGGACCTTCCTAGAGACATCAAACCAAAAAATGCCTCTATCCTCATATCCTACATTGAAGCTTTCACCGGTGACTTAAGGTACCAGTTGAGAGATAAAGAGTTGATCGATCTGAAAACTGCCCAGGATTTGGCTGAGAAAATAGAGAAGAATATGTAATCTTTAGGCAAGTCCAACATTCCAGGTTACACTAGGGGAAACACTTCCCGCAACAAAGAGACCAAGGGTAAGGCTGTTGAATTAGAAGATCCCATGGAAAAGGTGGCGGACATGATAAAAAACTTGGTCACTAGTCAAAACCAACAGATGGCCAATCATACTGCACAATTGAATCACATGCAAAATATATTTATCACAATGGAAAGGAATAATGGACCTAGGAAATTTCAGCCCAAGAAAAATCAAATGTATCAGAAGAAATCCCCTCAGTAAGATCCTAGGAGTCCAAACCAGTTAGACTAGGCTAACATGGTAGAAGAAGTACTTCAATGGTGTAAACCTTGTGAACAATTCCACCAAGAAAGCACTTGTTATGTTGCAAATCAAGTCATGGAACATGGACTTATTGAGGTCAGTAGTCAGGAAATAACTTCAAGCAAGCCTGATCATGTATACATGGTAGGATAGGCCTACGCTTTGTCACTAGCTAAATAGTACAAACCTAAGGATGAAACCATTGTAGAATCTTATAGTGAAACTTATGATGAAAACTATAATGTGCATTGTTACGGAGAAAACTTCCTATGTCTTAGGGTGTAGCACAACAGACAGAGAAACCACAGAAATCAATCCCTTCCCAATATGCAAGAGAAATAAAACATCTAACACTAAAGGATTTTTAAACATACCTTATTCCGAATGGTTGATGTAGATACCCATTGAGCTTTTCCAATCCCGCTTGTGTTAGAAATTTTGTCTCTCAACAATCAGCAAAAAAGACAAGCATGCTATATAATGGTGTTAGACCTACTCTAGCATATATAATCAATAATGTATAAGCAATTAAAAGAATCCATGGATTCAATATTCATTTAAATACACATCATTGGACAGGAAAATATATTTCTATTAATATAAATCAGATATTACATGAATGAAAACCTCTGTCGGCACATCTGCAAACTGGAGAAACTGAGTCCTCCACCACCTCAATCCTCCATCTCTCGATAGCAAGCTCACAAGCAAAGGAAATATTGGGAAGAACACCAAGTGATCAAAGGGACAAAGGGATGCAGACTCAAGTATAAGCTACAAAAACAATGGACTATAGTTTTCTTGCTCTTTAATTCCTCCCCCTCAATGTATCCAAAGGGTTCCTTATATAGTGCTTCAATTGGGTAATGGAAGGTCAAATCTAAGTGATTTCAAGGCATATGGAAGGCCAGGAGACAAGTGACTTGGATCCACATCAAGGGAAACTCCAAAAATATTTGTCCTTTTGCACACATCCCGATGTATGTAGGTTTAAGGGTTATATCCGCATGTATACATGAGAAAGGGTTAAAAAGTCACGTATAGTAAATAACATATGTTTTTAGGGATGATCATGGAAACATCAAAGGTAAAAAAATAGTCCATGGGGTCCAAAGAGTCTACAGAGGGACATGGAAGGCCATAAATGTTTCATCTACCATGTGATGAAGACTCCCTTATGTCCGACAAAGATGATGGTAATGAACCAGAAACTTTTGATGGTTTTGTTGATTCTCTTGTCTATGGTGTATCTAAAGGAGAGAGCATGGACCTTGTGGCCTTGGGAAATTTTGATATGGAAAAGGAGTATGCAGTTTATCCATATGATCAGTCTGAGCCATATATTAGAATCAGTAATGAAGACAACAAGAACTTGATATCAACAATGGGGAATCCATCACATCCAACATAGATGGTGGTGATGACTATTGGAATTTTTGTGAATATCTTATTGAGAATCCCATCTATGCTATGTCCAATCAGGGGGGTGTCTATTTAGAAATTTGTGGAAGTCCAATCTACTATACTTCCATAGAGGGAAGCATGGATCTGGAGACCTGGGAAAATCCTAGTATGGAAAAGCATCATTCAAAACTCTTATATGATCATTCGGAGTCATATCATGCAGAGCTGCACAAAGGTATCAATAATGAAGACATGGAGAAGCAGTGTTGTGAAAAGATAGATGTGATGCAGTTAGTAGAATATCAGTCTCAACTATCATCTTCACATATAGAGTTTCCTTATGATTTGGAGCCGCTTGGGGCTTATGGAATGAGTTATCATTTGACAAGCCCTGATGATCAGTATGATGATGTAGTTAGTCTGCCTCATCTTGTCGATTGGTATATTAGTCCTATCCAGGCATGGATAGAAGCTGCCTACGTGAGCACATACCAGTTTGGGAAGAACTTTAATAAGTTTATTCATGCCTATGATTTCCCATCCAACCCGCCCCTTCTG
Source organism: Pseudotsuga menziesii (assembly GCA_001517045.1). Classification (NCBI taxonomy): domain Eukaryota; kingdom Viridiplantae; phylum Streptophyta; class Pinopsida; order Pinales; family Pinaceae; genus Pseudotsuga; species Pseudotsuga menziesii. The sequence continues at coordinate 178,586 of LPNX010252731.1, forward strand.
GATCATCACGCAGGTTTGCATTTTCTAAATAAAGTATCCTTACTTTGGCTGGTAATCAAAGATAAGGAAAGTTTTTCTTATGTTAATAAAATTCTTAGGTGGTTACATTGGATTTTTTATTACACCTAACCTTTTTTATATGATGCTTAGAGTAGGAAAATAAGCTCCTTAAAAGAGAGCATTTACTTTGTGCATATATGTTCTGTACTTAGCTATAATAATAATAAAATTTCATTAGTTAGTTACATTTCTCAACTTAATGGTTCATTTGGTATTTTTATAAAGCTTGTGCTACTGAGGTTTTCTTGTGAAGTTGAGATGTTTCTACAGGGTGTATAAACCAGAGATTCTAGTGTTCTCATATCCTCTCTTTTCCCTATGACCAGATCGAGCACACGTACCGTAGTTGGAGCCATATGTTACCACCTAAGTTGTACTTAGTGGTTTTTTACCAAGTGAGCATGGTGAACCAGACATAGATTATTTGTTCGGACTTCAGAAGACCTTCGGAATTGCTTCTGGGAAGTGCTTCTTGTACTATATCACATGTTCATACCCGATAGGGGAGTAATAATATGTTCTAGCATGATAGTGTCTGTAAAATACTCGGTCTCTTAGACTTTATTTGTCAATCCGATCAGCCCAGGGTGTTTTTTCCCTTCGTTATTATTGGTCGTTGAATAAATGACTTATAATTTCTGAGTTTTTCACTCAATACCTCCAAATTTGGTGTGGTTGGCTTGGCATTTAGGCCTATTGAGGTTATTTGAGTCTATGTGTCAATCTATAAACATGGTAGGCATCATGGTCAAGTCATATGAACATGTCTAAGTTCCCCTAAGTTTTTATTTTTTTATTTTTTAAGTTTTTTTTTTATTTTAATTTTTCCACAAAACTTAGGCTATTTTTAAATAGTCTAATTGGAAAAATTGGTTTTGTGATAAAAGTGGGCTCTGAAATTAGTTTCAGTCATGGAGGTGCTCATTTTCAAGCTAAGAGCACCATGTAAACCCATAAACCCACTTTTCTATTTTTTGAGTGATTTGTCCATCACTCAACTCAAAAATACCTAAAAATCAAATATTGATTATTTAATTGATAAATTATTTAAATAATGGAGAAAATTTAAAATCCTAAATCATTGGGATTTACTCCGATTTGACTGAAATTAGTCTGATCGGCTTGGGATTGACTGGATCTGACAATTCCTTGACTGAAGGGGGTGATCTGGGTTGAGCTGGGAGTGCATTATTGCATGCAATCTTGGGAGTTGTGCCCTCCCTCTCTCCTCCACATGTGTGGGCCTCTCTGGTTGAGTTTTGGTGGATGCTTCAGTTAGCAAGTTGAGGTGTCGACATATCATCTCTCTGATTGATAGTTTCACTCAGTGAGACTCGGATTAGGCTTATTTAGACATAGATCCGGCCCAAATTCACTCCACATGCAACTGCAGTCTCTCTCTCCATGGGAATTGCGCATCCCTGGGCTAGATCTCCTGTTATTATTATAAATAAAGCACAAATTACCTCTTCCAAGCTAGGTAGAACTAGGATTGAGGTGTTGTTTCTATTGTATTGTTTTTATTTTTAATTTGAAATAAAGAGAAGCTTTGGAGGCAAGACGGTGTCATGTTATTGTATGTGTGGATGAGCATTGCCATGTTTTAGTGAGGTAACCTGTATCTATGCTCATAATTTGCTGATTATTTGTAGATCCATTGCTAAAGATTGATAATAAGTTTATTGTGATATTGATAGGAAAGGAGTTTGTTAATAATTTTATTGGCCTTCTCTTTCCTTTTTATGCATGTTCAGAGATCTAGATTCAATATGTTTTATAAGTTTATATGCATGCTATTCTGAAATCTCTGTATATGTATTAATCAGATCTCACAAGCATTTTGGAAAGTCTTTGGATCAATTTGCAGGTTCCTAGCTTGGAGAGGGTGCTGATCTATTTTGCTTCCTCACTTTCTCCAAAACTTTCTCAAAGGCATAGTCCCTCGACATTCCACTGGAAAGCTCCACGGTTGATCTTCAAGGCTTCCAACACTCTTTCTCTCTCTTCCTCTTCAAAAAAAATCAAATTTTACCTGGTTACTTTGTTTACAAGATTTGTCATTATTCAGAGATATCAAATCAAATTAAAAATTACATATATATGTTATTTCAGGGCTCATAATCTAGATCTCATTCCTAAAAGGTTTCATAAAAAATTCTAGATCTAGTTTAGGGAAATCATCCGTTTTGCATGGCAATTTAAAGAGAATCCGTAGGTTGCATGCTCTAGATTTATTTTTATGTTTTAAAAAGATTAAATCAAGAAATCATTTCATATTTTATTGTTTGTCCAAACAGCAAGCCAAGATCCCAAGGAAAGCTTGCTTTCCTTGGTTCCCTTTTCACCGTTTTAGCTAGTTTTAACTTATTTTTGTTTGGTTTAAAGTAGGATGACCCAAAGGTACTTTAAAATTTATTTTGAGAATATATAATTATGATAATATCAATATATTTTATCAGGCATAAACAAAAGGAGGAGAAGCTGCGGTTCGAAAGTGGCTTTTGGATCATCCGAATCCCCCCAGGGGTCTCCCTTTTGACCATAATTTTAAATTTTGGGAAATTTGTAAAGCCTTGATTTCATCTTATATAAGAACCAAGAGGATTCAAATATTTTTACTGATATTTTAATAGAAAGTAATAAAATTTTCTTCAAATAGTCTCTTTCGAGACCATTCCCCATCCCCCTTGGGGGGCTTCACGCCTTTTTTGTCGTTTTTCACATTGTCTTACATATTTTTGCTTTACATCAGTTTCATTCATGCAGACTAACATTCTTTGATTACTTTATCATATAGTCCATATTAAATTATCAAAGTAACTTGAGTACTTACCCCACGACTTCCCGACTGACCTGTAAGGGGAAAGAGATGTGTGGTAGGAATAATTAGAAAACTTGTGATTTGTTTTTGTTTTCTGCTTATCTTTGATTTTTGTAAGTAATTGTTCAAAAATCAACCCCCTCCTTGATTCCTCGATTGAGGTCCACTTGGATCGAAAGAGGTTCCTAGAGGTTTTTTCTTTCTAAGAAAACACACCCTTTAAAACTCACTAAAATTGACAAGACTCCGGTGTGTATGCTCTGTACTTGGCTGCAGTTCATCTGATCAGTCAAGCTGCATCAAAAGCAATGTGATTGAATAGTTTAATTAGTCTTCACCTTCCCCAATCAACCACCATGAGGCAAAATCCAACGCCTCGATCAAACCGTAAACAGTGGCAAAATACCCAAAGGAAATAGGAACTCCTGAAAAGTTACCTCGAGGTGTTGATCTCTATTACACCTTTGGGTGTATTACGAACAAAATTCTCAGAGATTCCATTCAGCCCACATATTCCTTGCGGGTAGCCATGAAGGTTCATTTTGGACATACTCCAAGTACCCTCGGGTATATCTGGAGTCCCCCCCTCGCCTAATTTAATTTATTCATACTTCACATTAACTTAAAATGTACAAAGGGGAAATCACAAAACATTCACTCCAAGCACATGCAAGTACATTGATTATTTTATGACTCCATTCTAAGGCAATAGCTATTTTCTTTCTCTATATATATTGTGTCTTAGCATTGTTCTTTCATGTGCTCATTTTTGTATCTTGTCATATATGGTTGTTTATGGTTAAATCTCAAAAAATTAAGTAACTCATTCATTTTAACATCATCATACTAAATAATTTTTTCTTAGTAAATTAATAGGGTCTACCCCCCTTGGCTTCGTTAGGAGTTGAGCCTAAACGGAGGAGTCAAGAACAAGGTGACAGCCTTGACTCAAGACTTTCCCCTAAGGACACACAGAGTGCATGGAATATTTCTGCCACATTCCCCCCCCCCCAGGTGTGTGAAAGGTGGCGACACTTAGGTGGATTCGTAGCTCTCTCATTGGATTTTGGTTTTTCTGAATTCTTCTTATCCAGCAACTTTGAATTCTTGGACTTGGATTTTCCCTTTGTTGAATTCAAAACCCCCGATGCTATTTCTTGATGTTTGGTCTTTGATATATGGAACCCATTTGGACCAATTTGTCCTCCTCTTGAGTGAGTGACTCCATGAAACTTTCTAGACTTGACATTTTCCAGTTTTGAAGGGTGAGTTTGCCTAAGTGAAATGTGCTCACAAGGATTGAGAACTCTGGCCCCAACTTCAAAAGTATAGACAAGATCAGTTTATCTTCCTTATTCTCAATCCCACATTATTTTAGCTGCAATACAAGTGATTTTGAACTTGGTGAAGAAGTCCTGGATTGTTTCATAGTACGCTAGGCTCATGCTGGTGACCACATAGCTCATCAGTTTTTCCAAATAGAGACTCAAGATTCTCCCAAACCTCCTTTGGTGATGTTTTGGTATAAAACATAAGGCTAGATTAGTGGCTAGGGGATATTCTCAGGTCCATGGAGTTGATTACAGAGAGACCTTTGTACCGGTTGCAAATATGGACTCAATTAGACTAGTTCTTGCACTAGCAGCTAGAAAGTGTTGGGAGGTTCATCACATGCATGTAAAGAGTGCCTTCTTGAATGGTGTTATCTCCCAAATTAATTTTATTTTCAATAAGTTCACTCAAACAATTTATTTTTTGAAAAGATGAATATTTCAAGTCATATTATGAAAGACATTGGGGTGACTAACAAAGTTGGGATATCTGATGTTCTATTATTTGATAAATTTTAAATTTTTATCTTTCGGTGGCTTACGAGATATTTTCAAGATCTCATTAGCCACCGAAAAGCCTATCTTTTAGTATCTAATAGTTTAAATGCAGGACCGGGTTATCCACCGAAAGCATGCTCATTACGTTATTTGTTAAAATTATGGTAAAAGGAATTTTGGTGGCTTAGGTGGGTTTTTCAACAGCTCATTAGCCACCGAAAAGCTTTGGTTTCAGCAGCTTAGCAAGTGCTTACAGGAGGACATAAACCACCAAAAGTGAACAAAATGCATTGGAGAAAAAGTGAGTTTCGGTGGCTTGGGAAAAAGCGTGGGTAGTTCATTAGCCATCGAAAGCTTAGCTTTCGGCGGCTAACAAACAAAAATTTAGGTGCTCTTAACCACCGAAAGCAAATGAAATACGACGTGGTAGAAAGGAGGCTTCAATAGCTTGGGAAAACGTGTTGGCAGCTAGCAAACAAAACCCTAATACTCTTAAACCACCGAAAAGGCAAGAAAAGGAAAACGGTTACCTGACTGTCAAATCAAACCCATCATCAACAAATAGGTCATGATTTGGCACGATAATCCATAGAAAGGATAGGGAAAAGCTATGGTAAAGCATAAATTAATGATTAAAGAGGTTGTTGTGGCTCTGACCTTACTGATGGGAATAAAAACCCTAGTCTACCTCCATACGTACTACGACTGCAGAAAAACCACCACTGAACACCAAGTTTGAAATTAAAATGATTACTGAGTGATCTGTCTCGTTGATATCACCAGTATCCATCATCATGTCACTCAAGTAGTTACCAAGCAGTTAACCCCTCATAATCAGTGCCACTCCAGTACACTCTGCCTTCGATTTCATACATCCTTACCACTCGAGGCCTTCTTTGAAAAAACAGTCTGCTAACATCTTCCACAGAATTTGAATTTGATTTTTGCAAGTACTTAGAGGCACAATTCAAAAATGAAGAAGGGAGGGCCTTCTCTCAGGAAATAACTAGGAGACATCAACTACCTACAATCCCATATAGAACTCTGTCATTTTTTCAGAGATACAAGCTGCTACAGGTTTTGTGAAAAAATTCAAGGGTCACACCAGCAAATTGCAGAGGCATTTTCCCTTTCTTTTGATGGATCCAAGGAATTAATATGTGTTATCACTCAAAATATACCCAAGGTTGTGAAAGGTAATCTTAAGGTAATAGTAAAAACCACTTTAGAAAGAAACTGGCTTTTCTTTCCGGAGAGGGATCTCTCAGATATAAATTTGACAAGGCCAGATATAAGAAATCAATACTTTAAGTTATGCAGATGGTTGAAACAACACATATAACCATTGGGAAATGGAGTCAAATAGATAAAGATATTGCAAAGCTTTATACACAGAATCCCAACAAAGGAAAGGCAATCATCTAGTCACAATCATTCATTGATTTTCAGGCAAATAAGAGAGAAACATGAATAGTCCATCAATATAGAGCATCACAAGATGAATTCCATATCAACTTTAGAATAAATATTCATGAAATATCTAAAACAATAGCCATAGCATAACATGTACGAATTCTAAAACTATTAAACACTATGTTCAGATACAAAAGAAAACATAATGGAAGGTAAGCACTTAGAAGACAATCACATGGAAAGAAGGCACACACTGTAACATAAATGACACAGGAATCTTTGAAGATCAACTAGCATTCGGCTCTGTTATTTATTCAAAAATAATAAGTTCTCAAAAATATTGGTCCAAACATATGGGTTCCAACCCCCAATCCATCAAATAAATTCAAATATATACAAAGATAGCTTCTTCCCAAGAATATAAATAACCGAATAATCTGTTAATCAAAGTTTTTGTAACCATATCCCTAATAACTAGGAATAAAGAACTACATGATTCGATTCAAACAATAGATCGTTTGATTATAACCAACTTAGTGACTGCAAGGTATCCTGAATAAGCAACTCCACAAAATGAAACACCTGTTTTCAAGGATGAAGTATGTACTTGGTCTTCCCGAATCTCTCCACGATCCTCCATTGTTCTACATTTGGGGTGTCATATTCTGTCATGTCTCTAATGGACACCTCCAGATCCACATAATCTTGATAACGCATGGCAGGTAATCCTTTCCTAATGATTAAAAAAAATTTCAATTTTTCAAAATCCTCTGTCAATTTTTCTACAGTGATCTTTCCAGTCAACCCTTTAACTAAATATTCAAAATTTGAATGGTCCATGCGATTTTGTACTATCAAACTGTGATAATGCTACTGGGAATATAACCTTCCTTCATCATCCCAAAAAAAAGGGAGGTCATCATCAAAAAGATCTTTAAAAGCAAGTTTGAAATCCTTTACCTGCGAAGACATTGTATTAGCCTTGTCTTGCCTTTCATAAGTTGATGTTTGTCAATAAAATTTTTTCCCATAGCACAATTGCTACTCTGTCCTTAATACCTATGTCCTACAACTTCTGATATGTTAGAGAATTCAAAAAATTTAAAGCATTGTGTGCAGTACTTAAAGGCTTCTTTTCCATGGTCTCATTTGCCAACTTTAGTCTTTGAGTAGCTAAATTGACTAGTTCCTTTCATCATCAATACAATTTAAGCAATGTCTAAACTTGGTGATTTCTACAGACAATGTATCCCAAATTAAATGTTTAGCTCCTTGTAAAGGAGCTCTTCCTGTACTTCTTTATTTTAACTCACTAAACTTTTTATCTAATTGGCTTTTATCATTCAATGTTTTATTCTTCTCCTCAATGCTCCTAGCCAATTTTGATTTAATTTTTTCATTTTCCTTTCTTAGTTCTTTAATATCCACTTCTTTCAGACTCTCCTGTGACATAGGAACTAATAAATTGTCTACTAAGAATTCATTTAACGGTCTTTCAATATCTACAAGGGGTAAATCAATGTCAACAGGGGTTTGACTCATCAGTTCTTCCATAATTTCATTTTCATCATTCTGATCCTTTTTTAACTTTAAAATTTGAGTAATCAATTCGGCTCTTTCCACTTCCCATTTGTTTTTCTCTTCTTGCAACTTCAATGATTTTCCTTTGTAGTCCATCATCTCTTGATAAATTTTATCTTTTTCTTCTTGAAGTGTAAATAACTCCGAGGACTGAGCATTTTCAGCATTTGGGATTTTAAGTTTCTTTTTCAATACCTGAATGGTATTGTCCTTTTCTTCTAAAAGATTTTTGGTCGCTTGCATATTTCCTAGTTCAGTTCCTAAGCTTACAACATCTCCCTGCAACTTTTTAATTTGGATCAAATTTGCTTTATTTTCCACCCTCTCATGCTTCAATTGAACCTCCATCTTATCTACAAGGGACTATAATTTAATAAATTTCATAATAGCATGTAATAAATTAGAGTAAATGATATCTCCAGTCTGCTTATGGAGTTTTATCTTATCAGGGACACTTGTTTCTTCTAACTTCATGTCCATTTCAGACACTTTCTTGTCACTAACCATGACAAACTTCAAAGTATTCCTCTCTGCGTCTCTAGTAGAAATCAATGATGTCTTTTGATTGATTAGACTTCTAACTCAAGGAAGCATATTTCTAGTTTCCTCTGATGACTATATTTGTTTTTCAGCATAACTTGATACTAACTCTGTTCTGGATTTGAAACGGGAACTGGGCTCTGTGCTACCTTCTCCTCTAAAGGAATATTGATGCATCTGTACAGACTTCTTCGGAAACAAGATCACCATTTTATTTGAATCCTCTGAAACTATTTCTTCAGAAACTTGATCATCTTGAGAGTGTGTTTTGATCTTTTTATGTGAAATATTTTCATCCACATCCATGCCATCAACTTCAGAAAGACTCCTCTTATTCAAAATGCTAGGATTATCAGGTGCTTGAACCACTGTAGTCAACTTGTTGCTCATATCCTCATCGATTTCTGAATTTTCTTCAAAATAAGACAAATTGGCTAGTCTATATAAGCCTTCAACAGTTTGATGATCAAATGTTTTATTTTTGTTTGACTGCTTCCTTTGAGAAATAATGTGATGTGGATCATAATTTATTCTTTTCTCCTTCTGAAAATCCATAACTTCTAATAAATTCTCTATGACCAATAGGAACTTTTATTTTTGAAAATAAGCGGACCAACTTTGAGAGGAGATTTAACATTGGAAGACTTTTTGAATGCTTCAAAATGTTCTTCTTTTGCACATAACCTCTGCCTTATAAACTCAAGTACAAATATTCTTGGAGTCAGAAAAATAGGTAACCTGTATGGTTCCCCAGTGAACCCATACACCCTCAAAACAATAAAATATTTATATAGGAACCAGTTTCATATTATGTCCTCTGAGGAAGACTATAGAATAAGTTTCATTTCTTCTAACACTCTGAGTAAGACATCATCAAACAACAATTTATAAATCTCGGCCATAATTGTATTTACTAACTCAAACATGTTAATTTGTTTTGGAAGATCCGGAGAGAAAATGGTGGAAAAGAACTACAATTTCGACACATTAGAACACAACAACATGTTCAGTAAATATGACGGATATCTAAAGAACTGACTTTAGGGAATTCAACCAACTGGACATGGATAACCTCGACCAAATACTCATCAAGATTAAAACAATGGATTAAATGGGACTCGGGGTCAATTGAACTTATACTCAGTAGGAAACCTAAGACGACTTCACTAATATGAATATCATTATCCAAACCTAGAATTTGACTGACCAGATACATGACCAACTGTACCTCTTTTTTGAAAATGTTAACATTGTATGGTAGAAAAATTCCTTCTAATGACTGACCATCTTTCAGAATATTGGATAAAAATTGGCATCTAACTTCAATTCTACAATTTTTATACATTTCGATTAAGACATGCTCATTCAAAAAATCATAGCTATCAGGGAAATTATCAGGCAGACTCAGTATCCAGCGAACAATTTTCGCATCAACCTTACAAAGTATTTTTGACGTGGTATGGCTCATAATAACTCTTTCAGAGGGAGAATAACTATCTGCGCACCACTCGACAAATTCAGGAAATGGTAAGGTTTTTTCAATAGAAAAATAATATGAGAAATAACTGTAGACATTCAAAATATCATTCCCTTGCAAATTACACTGCCACAACTGTTCCTTTGAAACTAATACACTACTAACTGATAGAACAGGGTTACATACATTTCTTTCCCTTTCGACAACAACTTCTTCTCTCTCATCCAATACTCTGCATAATACTCCTAAACCCTGTTCCTTTTCCATAATGAACAATGGTGACAATTTTTCGAACCAAGTTTCAGTGTTTCAAGGCTTACCTGTAACTGTAGATACCTAGAAGTTGACTTTGGAAAGATGGCACACTGTCCAATTCTCTTTCACCCGCAGCATGTAATTGAAATGATTTTTTAATCCAAGTAAACTTTACTTTTATATTATGGATTTTTCTGGAGCCCTCATCGAGTGGTTTTTCCAAGTCACCACGTGGAAAATGGTTTACATTCCGCTACCACTCTTCCTTTTTAATCATCTCACAGCTTTGCCTTCCGGAACTAACAATGATCATTGATAATTTTCACGGGGTCTTCACTTAGTGAAACTATGCCATAGCACGTTCATTCGTGGCATATGAAACAATACCCCTATTTTCAAAAAATATTGGAAAATGCCTCCAAAAATCGTTTTTTTTAACCCCCTCCCAATATGCCTTGCCGATTTTAAAAAACCCCTATTTTCCCTATATATTGCATGTATCCATTTTTTCATTTACATTTTTTATACCCCTTTATATTTCTACCTAAGGGAAAAAAAAACTAAACACAAGAAAGGGAGACACTTGATAGGCGCCCCTAGGCAAATCACTTTATTATGAATTAAAATCTATCACATGATGTCAAAACAAATATAAGAGGGTTTATTTGTACCAATCTCAAACAGTGGTGTGTAACTGCTTTAGTAATTGCTTCAAGATGTGGACACTGGATATATATCCAACTCCAGAGGCTGAAAGGCCTTTTCAGTTTTAGTATACTTTTAAATGCTTTCATCGACAATCACGCATATTTTAGTGCTCCTTTGTTTCATAGCTTCAACAACTTTTCTCAAAATAGCTTTAAAAATGTGTTGAAAATCTAGTTTGTATACATAATACTCTCATATATTTCTTAGTACTTTGACTAGCATTAGTTGAACATTTATATTACATAGAGAGACAATCTTAAGTGGAGAGCCTAGCTC
>LPNX010252743.1:0-14871 GCA_001517045.1 Pseudotsuga menziesii
TTAGGGACAGATTGTGTGCATGTGAGATGATGAATCTAAAACAGCTACTCAATAACAACAAAAATGTATGAAAAATTGCAAGAAACTTTTACCATGCAAAATTTTTCTGAAATAAAAAATGCTGGAAAAAATGCTGTAAACTTTTACCATGCAAACTTTTTCTGAAATAACTAATGCTGGAAAAAATGCTGTAAAACGAGAAACAGAAATGGCTGTAGGGCTGCAAATGGAGCAGGTGGCTGTGTAAGTGCAGGAAAAACTGAGGCAAATTGGCTGGGTTTCGGCGCGGCAACAAGTGCAAAAACAGGTCGCAGACCGCGGGTTTAAAGGCAACAGGCGCGGTTTAGGTCGCGGGGATTTTTTCTGACAGCGGCGGTCGAAAACGCGGGTTTGGGCCGAACAGGCGCGGTATCGGGCACAGGTTTGCTGGATGGCAGCGGCGGTCGAAACCGCGGGTTAGGGCCGAACAGGGGCGGCCTTGGGCGCAGGTTTCTGGATGGCAGCTGCGGTCAAAACCGCGAGTTCTGGGCGAACAGGCGCGGTCGATGTCGTTGGTCGGTAAGGGGCTGCGGCGGTCAAAACCGCGAGTTCGGGGCGAACAGGTGTGGTCGAGGCCGTGGGTCGGTAAGTGGCTGCGGCGGTCAAAACCGCGAGTTCTGGGCGAACAGGCGCGGTCGCGGCCGCGTGTGCGGAAGAAAAAAGGGCGGTTTCCGGCGGCCGAAAACGACAGCCGAAAGTACAGTACGGAAAAAAAAAGATAAAATGAAAAGGACAGCGGAGTCGCCAAAACTGTAGTTAACCAGGTAGATGAGGTAGTTAACCATTTTTGGGTGTTAACAGTAGTGTTATGTTGGAATCAAAAAATTAAAATGTTTTTAATTTGTATTATTTAATGTAATGATAAATAAATAGTTAAATTTGGTAAATAAAATTTAGTAATAACTATTTATCATATGTTGTCACTACTATAAAGCTCCTAAGAAGATGAAGATGAGATACACATTTGACAATTCCAACTTAAAAAGGGAAAGGATTCAATTTGACCAAATGAAGGCATAAAAAAGGGAAAAAAAAGTGTTCAACTTATTAACATACAACCTTCGTAATCATTTGATTTGATTTAGAAGCATGTTCCTATCTTCAAATATTCTTAAATCCCTTAACCCTATTAAAGCACCTACCAGGTAATCCCTAAGTATATGATTTTAAAACCATTAACACCTAAAGAAAGACCTAAAGACCCTAACCCCTTCATTAAAAACTATTTGACACCTAATCCCTATAAGTGATTCATCCATATCTCATAAATGCCTAAAATATAAACCCCACAACCCCTTAACTACCAATTTTGTGTCATCCAATTGACATGTCGTATTTTAGTTGTACAACATTTTGATGTATTTTCCAAGTAGGTATGCATGTGAAAAAATTATCTTATATAATGTTTCCAAGTGATTACAGTTATTTTGCATTGATGAATTATTCATTTTTAAATGCGTATATTTAGATTGAAAATTTTTAAAATAATAATATTTTATCACCATATATGTCTGATTTATATATGTCTTATTTCATGCAGATGCGTCTGCACAACGGGGCTCTTCGCTCCGTCAGAGGCATAGTTCCGGTGGCTCTGCGGTGAACCCTCGCAGCGGGAGTTGGCAGAGAACTGGTAAGTATACCACTGTGCATGATGTACTCTTTGTTGTCAGTTACATAAAATTAAATTCTTTCACATGTGTATATTTAATCATTAACTTGTATACATTTATATTTTCACTGTAGGTGCTCTGCCTAGGCGTCCTGCGACGCCACACGCCCCTGCTGGGGAGCCCAGTGGCAGCCACTCTGGCAGCCGTTCATTGGGGGATATCGATGATGACACTACTGCTACTGTCGGTGGGGAGGTTCCCCCCGAAGGTATATTAAATGCACTTTTTTTTTCAGTTGTCAGTATCTTTAATTTTTATTGATTTCAAATTCAGCTACAGTTAATATATGTATTTTGATTGAAATTTATGTTTTCATCCAATTTTCAGATCGCGTAGATGCTGACCAAGGCGTTGACCCTCCCCAGGTAGCAACCTGGGATAATGAGGTCACCCGCATCACATTGCGGGACATTGAGACGCAGCGTGACCGGTTGCAGTCTAGCATCCATTCCGTTGCAGCCAACTCTCCCGCATCTGCTTTGATGTGGATCATGTTAGAATCAGTAAACGATCTACTGAAGATCTACAAAGCCATTGGACCATTGGGTTCCCTTTGGGCAGTGGCATGCCAGAGTAGAAGGGCTAAAGTGATGGGGCCTGATAAATGGCCTGCAGTGAGAGATGCCACTAGAGGCCATATGTGAAGGGAACACTCTTTGATATCCCTCCTGACCACGCTGCTGGTCAACCACTTAGACTCAGGGAGTTTAAGCTAGAGGCTGCAGCGCCTTTTGTTTATGACAGATTCATTGGAGCGTGGGGCATGTTTCCCCACCATCACCAGGTCCCACTGTACTTTGAAAAACATATATATGCAGAGTTTGTCCTAGATATGCACCCAGATTACACCAGCACACCCTCGAACTTCTATGGTGCTGGTGGGGGACGTAGTGCAATGGGTCCCGGGGCTAGGAGAGACCCTGCAGCTCAGCAGGAGCCAGAGCGTTTGGTAGGCATCCCTAGCAGGACCTTGCTTAGGACAGAGGACATCGGCGATCAGTCCCAGTTGGTGAATGAGGAGCGGAGTTCACTGGCACATGCCACATCCATGGCAATTCATGGTGCCCTGATGGCTGTCCAGGCAGAGAGAGCCAGAGCACCCACCGCACCTACAGATCCTGAGCTATGGTGGGTGGATGATGATGTTATCCACCTTCTCGATCCCCATACACTGGCGGAGTATGCTATCACAGCCCGTGATGCATATTTTCGACTGCATTAGAGATGCAGGCCTCGACCGACGGGACAGGTATATCTTTATACAATTACGTATTCATTTGAATGTTTTAATATCAAATTGTATGTCGTCATTTGATTGTCTTGATTGTAATGTATCCTCAAATGAATCATATTTTGAACTAATACGTTGCTTTGTGTTATATCTCCATGCAGGAGCCCACTTTCATGGAGGTCCTTTTTGCCAGTGACGCATCTGTTGGAGGTCCTGCCCACGTTCCGAGAGGGAACGTCAATGAGGTATGTGTTAAGATTCATCCTTAATTTGAATTTCATAATCAGTCAATTGTTGTACGCGTAATACTAAATGGTTTGTTCTAACTTTTGTCATTTATCTTGTTCAGATTGTACAGGATAAAGGCAAGGGTCCCGCACAGGATTGTACACAGTCTCGCCCGTCTCCTACTCATGGCACACTAGTCGACGAGGTAAGTTATTTATGTTCGAATTGTTTGCACATTTATCATCACATTATAATTTACATGGTCAAATTGTAATTTTCAAGTTCAAATTGTAATTAATTAATATAACTAAATTTTCATGTCATGGAAACAGACACAGATACATACAGCTGCAGATGAGATACATAAAGCTACAGAAGAGGGTGTCGGAGCTGCCCTGATGTTTACACATGAGTGGGTTGCCGCTCACCAGTCGGTTGCTGGTGAAGGCCCATCTAGGCAGGAGGGTGAAAGCATCCCAGATCTGACACTCAACTCCACCGAGGTGAGTTCATAGATTTATGTTTCATATATATATTTAATTTTGTCACCTTGTACATGTAATTTAAATATGTGGGATGTAACTGACTTGCAGAGTTCACGCTTTTAACTTCTGCAGTTGTCAGACCTGGACTTTCTTCTTTGTCGGGCGGATGAGGAAGGCTAGGGGCATACTGCACTCGACCGTAGTGATCGTGATAATCTATCTTTGGATGATTGGTCTGGGGGTTTCCCTTAGACTTTGTTATTTGTGGACTTTATTATTTTGGACTATATGATTATCGATATATATATGTTGTTATCTATGGACTGTTTTTTGACATGATGGATTGTTAAATGTTTAAATAATTATTTGCAATTATAATTTAAAGTTTAAAATTTATAGTTAGAAAATGTTAGAAAATTACAACTCTACAATTATAGTTTAAACGTACAATTTTTAACATAATTTACAATTAAAATGTTAGAAAATTTACAACTCTATAATTTACAGTTACAATGTAAAATCCAATTTAATTTACAAAAAACATTTACAACTACAATTTTAAATTTGATTAAACATGTGTAAAAAAAAATTACAAGTTTGCAAAATTGTATGTACGAAACAAAACTCACAATTTAACATAACTTACGATTATAATGTTAGAAAATTAATCTAATTTGCAAAATAAAGGACAAGAATTTACAATCTACAATTCAATCTAATTTAATTGACCGCAAGTACAATTTTAAATTGCATTTCATTTGTAAAAAAAATTACAAGCTTGCAAAATTGTCAATAGAAGGACACTTACAAATTTTAACATAACTTAACAATTAAAATGTTACAAAATGTTAAAATGTTACAAAATTTTAAATTACAACTCTACAATTTACAATTTGAATATATAAAATTTGATTTCATTTACAAACAAGTTTACAATCGCAATTTACAATGTTACAGTCACAATTTGCAATTTTAAATTATAAAGTACAATTTACTTGATCAATATTAAAGTATATACAATGTGAGGTATCTGTTCTTGGTAAAAAGAAGTCCTGCAACAATTGAGGAAGTCATGGATTTACTGATGTTTGTTTTTTTATAAGGGGGTTGTGACAATTGTCTATACCACTGCACTATATTATCACTGCCACTATCATTGTCACACTATCTATGTCTACTAATGGCCCATACAATAGTTTTCAATGATTTTTAGAATGGCTCGATGCAATATCTTTCAATGCCTTTTACAATATCCATACAATATTTTCAATGGATTTTCAATGTTTTTACAATGCCTCTTATACTTGTTTTTACAATGGCTCTTTAATTTCTTAATTACAATGCCTCTTACAATGACTTTTAGAATGGATTTTTCAATGCTTTTACAATTTGGCTCTTTCAATGATTTTCAAAGACACTTTCAATGCTTTTACAATGCCTCTTTCAATGCTTTTACAATTCCTTTTACAATGCTTTTACAATGGCCAATGCACTATTTTCAATGACATATACAATACAATAATGATTCTTCCAATAGAAATTTACATGAAGCTTTGACATGAAAGAATATTGTGACATAGGAGGGGAATACTGTGACATAATAGGGGCTTATATACCCTAAGGAGAGGTTTTTAAACCACAAGGAGGGGTCTTTCACATGAAGACACCGTTGAAGACAATATCTTCCACAACAAAGTTGACAAGTAATGAGTTATGCTCCCCATGGGTCCTAGTTTCCAACAAATTATAAGAAAAGAAAGAAAAGACAAATAAAGAGTTAAGCAGATTCACAAAAGAAGGAAACTCATAGTGGATACAAGTTTCATAGACTACTAAAACCACGATGTTGAATATGAAGAATACAAATCCAATAGAAATGGCTTCACCTAGAGTAGAAATAATAGAGGTTAATCAATCTAATAAATAGTACAATGAGTTAAAGAAAGAAATATGTAAATTTTATATATATTCTAAAACATTATATATATTCTTTAAAAACAATATAAACCTTAAAAAAACATATCAAAGGAATTGCTACATGTATTACAAAATTTGATAAGACAATTCATTTTGTTCTAAGCACTTGGAGTTAATGCACATAATCGTAGATATAAGTTTACAAAAATTACATTTAAATACAAATCTATATAACTTCTATTCATCCGGCCAATGGGTTATAGGAATGCATGTCTCCATAATACGATCATGGTCAGCTACTGACATCTTCCATCTCTTTGGTTCACCCCTCTTCACCTTGATTCAATGAGATGTATCCGAGCTGCCACCACCAAATGACTATACTGACAAGATATGTATTCGGGCATAAAATCTCTGTAAATAATGTAATCCCCTTGTATTTTCACTTTTTCAAAGAAGTGACCCATCACAACTAGGTCACCAACTTGGTACGTGAACTCCCCATCGACATAGGGCTGCACCAACCTGCTTTTGATCTGTGTACATCACATTAAAAAGTATGCCACATGCTCGTCATTTCCCGGCGGTGCAATCACAACAAATACATCACCTGCATCAAGATTTTCAAAGATTAAATAGATCTTTAAATATATATATATATGTGTGTGTGTGTGTGTGTGTGTGTGTGTGTGTGTGTGAAAGCAAGTTCAAACATTCAATCAACTATTTGAAACTTGAATGTACATGTGAAAGGAAAATCCATATTTCGTTAATGAATGAACATGTACGGGTGAATCCGCGGACCTGGGTAACACTTTTTGGCAAGTGCATTTGGGCAAAAACAAAAAAACGTACCTCGATCGAGGGCTTGTTAAACCCTCGACCGAGCTATTAATACCTCGACCGAGGTTTTATCAAGCCCTCTACCGAGGTTTTGTTCAGCCCTCGGTCGAGGTATTTATTAACCCTCGGTCGTGGTATTAAAACCTCGACCGAGGGTTAGTAATACCTCGACCGAGGTACCTCTGTCAAAAAAATCATAAATAGAGGCCGCGGACCCCTTTTATAAATGAACATGATCATTACATAACTGAATTGTATTTAGTCGAGGAATCACTAAATTACCAAAGAATGCAAAATATATTCATTAAACTTTGTTGAATCCTCCAGCAACTCATGAAAACCTGAAAATAGAACTCTCCACAAAAAACTTTGCCTTCAAACATTAATGACACTCCCCGAAGTCCTTGGTACAAAACAAAATTGAGCCATTTTTTAGTAGTGGGATGCAACTGCAAGCAGTGAAAGCTTTTCACATATTGAAATTAGAACTCTCCACAAAAAACTTTGCCTTGATCTCCATAAAACTCTCTCCAAATCTCTTTTGTGGTTCGCCATTTTCAATATGTGAAAAGCTTTCATTGCTTGCAGTTGCATCCCACTACTCAATAAATGGCTCCATTTCGTTTTGTACCAGGGACTTCGGGGAGTGTCATTAATGTTTGAATTCACTCCCAGGCTTTTGCTCCAAAGGAGTTTACATGACCTCGACCGAGCTCATACCTCGGTCAAGGTATTAAATAAACCTCGACCGAGGGTTTGTTCACACCCAGCTATGAAAAAGAATTCACACCCAGCTATGAAAAAAAATTCACCGCAATACAATAACACAAAATGACAGTCAAGTCACTAAGAAGATAGTACCCATGAATTAAAGGTATACAAAATGATAGGAAATGCTTCCCTACACAACCTTTGTGACGATGTTCTTTTGTTTGGAATGGCACCTACAAAGACACATTGATACATAAAGAAATTTTTTATTTATACATGCATGCAATTGGAATGGAAGTAAATACCCTAAAATATCCCATCTCTTTCAATGGTATATTAAGGCCTAAATAACAAGTATAAAGTGGATTCTGCATTTCTCAAAGGTAGATGTCAACCTAGGAATCAAGTACATGAGCTTCTCCTTGAATTCAAATGGTTATGATTTCCATAATTGGTTTTGGTTGTACACAAAGATGGAGAACCTGCTTGTTTTGTGAACTCATGGAGTAATAGGTGGTTATCCATACATGGTAAAGTTACTTTAGTAAAATATGTTTCAGAGGCTACACCAATTTTTTGGCACTGATCTCTTAGCTATATTTCCATTGGCATTCATTGTCCAAACTTAGGGATGATGTATTGTCCAAACTTGTGCCTATCCAATGGTTGGTTGAGAGAAGATAAACAATCAAGGATATTCAAACTTGTATGAAAGAAGGCCTACCTAAACTGTTATAAACATGCTCTAACAACCATGTGGATCTAACTCAATAAGCCAAAAACTTTAGGAGGGATCTTCCAAATATGATTATCACAAGATTCGCAACAAGTACAAAATAACCCAAGAATTATATGCAACCATGAATGATTAAAGAACAATCAAAGACCAATCACATATGAAACCATTAATGAAATCATCCTTCAAGCCTGACTTCACCCAAATATCAAGAGGGCCTTAAAATTCCCATACTTAACCTTCAAACCCTATCTAGGGAAGCCCTCCAAATAGAGTCAATGGCCCTACCTGAGTCATCACATAAACAAATATCCTACATATACAGTGTAATTTTACATAAGATTTCTAAAATTATGTCAAGAAGACTATGTTGGAAATGCCAATTTTTCTTTCATTATCAGAAGGGAATAACCAACTTCCCACTACCCTCACATTTGCACTAGGATTATGCAAGAATAGCATGCATTGAATGAATAAAAATCATGGTTCAAAAGCACCTACCCACTACATTATAATCGACAATGTTTTTGTTAGGGATAGCTTATGATGCCCTCTGAGTTTACCAATATGCAGATGCATTCTCATTAATATTTGAATTCACTCCCGGGCTTTTGCTCCAAAGGAGTTTACATGACCTCGACCGAGCTCATACCTCGGTCGAGGTATTAACTAAACCTCAACCGAGGGTTTGTTAATAGGAGTAGATATGTAGATATGGGTCGAGGAGTAATAGGAGTCATAGATTTGATCAATCATATCTATAACTCCTAATACTCCAAGACCCATTTCTACAAATAAAGATAAATGACCCTTCTTTTCATTTCAGACACCAACTCTGTTGGGCAATAGGGAAGACCCGGGTTTAATCCTTTTATGTTGCACCAACAAAAGACCCACAGTGTTGGCCCTTTCGGCAACAACCTGCGCGCAGGTTGCAGTCTCACCCGAAACAGCTATGGGGTGCCGCAGAATCAGGTTTCTGCAAGCAGAGAGGGATATTACTGTACCTTAGCCTTTAATAAACTTATTAATAAATAATTACACAGCTTTATCATTCACTCATATACAACTTCACAGATAGATAAACAACCGTGACTTGCTTAACCCACTACAGGGAATTCACAGCGAAGCTTGTTATTAGCAGTGATCTAATTTATCAAATGTATACAGTTATTAATGCATAAAAGACAACAGAAAGAGAAACAACACAAGAAACCACAACACCAGATATAACGTGGTTCACCCCCAGTGTAGGGGCTACGTCCACAAAACTGTGTTTTATTCAACGTGCTACAAAACCATAGTTTGATCTGCGCACACAGCTGCAGATCCCTTCAGTATTTTCAAGCCGCGCACACAGCAGCAGGCCTCTGCGCACACAGCTGCAGATCTTTCCTTAATCTTCTTACAAAAACCCTCTGCGCACACAGCTGTAGAGGTCATCTACGCACACAGCTGGGACTTAACCTTTCCTTACACAATCAGCCTTAGCTTTGCCTTTTCTTTCTTTACATCAAAAATACTAACCTCTCTTATTTACCCAAGTGCCTATTTATATCACACTATTTACAAAAACATGGATTCAAACCATGGGCACCCAAAACCCTAAACCCTGGTCTTAAGCCGCGGGTTTATTACAATAGAGGACCCTAGTCTTAAGCCACGAGTTTACTACAATAGAGGACTTTGACTCAACCCCCGACACCCCTAAGACTATTTTGAGTCAAAACCCGCAGAGTTACCCATCTTAAGGACCGTTGAGGTGCACGCCCCAACAGGACCCTAAGACTCACCAGTGTCCCGCCCCGGGGCACTTATCTGCTCGGCTGGTGGTAAAATTTGCTTGGCGAAGACACTGTGCACTGGTTCCTGGAGTCCTTCCTGCTGGTTGTCGGCTGCCTGCTTCTTTCCTTTTTGATATTTATACTGAGCAAGGCCTTGTAGATCCATCTACACCCCCATCCCTTGCTCGGGTTGGCGACACTTAACCATCCACAGCTTGGGGTCCCCTGGAATTGCGTGTCACGTTGCATAAGACACACAGCTGCCACGGTTCTGCTATGCCGGAAGATTTCAAGGCGGGGCTCCCTAGAGTCGTTTGGTGAGGTCTTATGGCCTTCGTTGCTCCACGTTAGAGCGAATTTGTGCCTGCCTTCGCCTGATTTAGAGCGAACTTCTGCCTGCCTGTGTACCTAAGTCGAATATGACTGTACTGGTGGATTACTCAAAAGGTTCTGCAGACCTCTCTCTCTGAACTCTCATACTAGCTCCTGGACTTCACAATTGTTTGACATGGCTCTAGTCGAGCAAACTCCAAGAAGTGCTTCGAGGAAAATTTCACAAGCCAATGTAGCTTACTTATAGAATTCCATTACAAAATCTGTCAGCATAGTGTATTAATGACACCAAATCTGCTTGAATGCCAAGAATCTCGTCACACCCGGCCTCAGATTTTCCCAAAATCTCATAATTACAGGTATTGAGAGTAGCTCACGTGCCGCTGCCACCAATTTCATTTTGTCCCATCCATCACATTCTACGCTGCGACACAGTTGGAACCTACGACACAACGACCACCTTCCACTTCGACACAGTATGACCCTGCGACCCCTGACCAACCTTCAACTTTCCATACTTCAGCCTTCAGCCTGCGACATTCCCTAGTGTTATGAGCAGCTTCTCTTATGGTCCAGTACCCAATTTCAGCTGTTCTGGGTACGTAGACTTTTCTTTCTTGGTGCTACCTCCGATTCTGAGTACCTGGCCTGTCCCTGTACTTTTTTAGACGACTCCCATTTATCATAGAAGGGAAAAGTTCGCCATTTAACTTAGCTAGCTAGACTGCGCCCCCATCAGTAACTTTCTGTACTATATATGGTCCCTTCCAATGTGTCTTGAAATTTCCTGGGAACTTCATGAATTTGCTGTCGTAGAGGAGCACAAGATCACCCTGCTAGAATTGTTTCTTCTTGATGTGTCTGTCATGCCACGCTTTTTCTCGAGCTTTCTGCACCTGTTGCTGGAAACCTGCAATAAATCTATCTTCTTCGAGTTCTAATATCTGTTTCAGTCTCTCTGTCATTATGGCTGGGTCATCCATCTCGGTGAAAGCATATATTCTGAGGCTGGGAACAATGTATTCCATGGGAATGACGGCTTCTTGCCCATAAACCAATCGAAAAGGTGTATGGCCTGTCAAATTTTTGCAAGTAGTTCTATAAGCCCATAGCACTGCTGGAATTCGAAGGTCCCAATCATTTTTGTTAGCATTACAAATCTTTGTCAAAGCATGCTCAAGGATCTTATTAAAATCTTCGACAGTCCCATTTGCTTGTGGATGATAGACTGTACTTTTTTGATGGTATACTTGAAATTCTTCAGTCAGCACTGCAATAGTTTTATTTAAGAAATGTGATCCTTGATCACTCATAAGGACGCGAGGACACCCAAACCTGGATAAGATGTGATCGAAGATGAATTGCGCAGCTGTAGCAGCCCTACAGTTCTTGACTGGTTGGGCTTCAGCCCAACGGGTAAGGTAGTCAGTAGTTGTAATAATATATCGCGCTCCAGACTTCTTCGCGGGGAGGTTGATAGGGCCGACAAAGTCAATAGCCCATTTGTCAAAAGCTTGTAAGGTTACCTGCAGAACTAGGGGCATTTCATCCCCCCTGGATGGTTTTCCTGTTCTCGGACAGACGTCGCAGCTGTGGCAATATTCTCTTGCATCCTTATGAACTGTGGGCCACCATAGGCCGGCTGTCAAAATCTTCTGTGCAGTGGCTTTCCCTGCATAATGACCTCCTGCTGCGCCAGAGTGTGCTTCAGCCAAAATTAGTGGCCGTTCATGCTCCAAGACACATCTGCGCAGTATTTCATCTGGTCCCATTTTATACAGCTGTCTCGCTATTAAGGTGAAGTCCGCTGCTCGAACCACCAACTGCTTCTTCTGCTGTGTGGTCATCTCGGGGGGTGGAAAACCTGTAGACAAGTATTGAACAATATCCTGAAAATATTCATCAACCATCTGTATAGCAAATAGCTGGGCATCAGGAAGACCTTCGTCCAAATTGGTAGGTTCTTCGCCTGAGTCGAGCCTCGACAAGTGGTCAGGTCCTAGGTTAAGTCTTCCAGGCTTAACGATGATCTCAAAATCATATTCTTGGAATAGGATCAACCACCGACATATTCTTCCACCTAGCACAGGCTTGTTAACCAGATACTTCAAAGCAGAATGGTTGGTAAACATCTTAAAATGAGATCCTAGCAGATAATGTCGAAACTTCTGTAGTGCATATACCATAGCGAGACCTTCGCGTTCTGTCGTAGTATAATTTTTCTCTGCTGTGGACAATTTTCTGCTTGGAAAAGAGATAGGGTGATCGATATTACCTACTCCTGAATGAGCTAGCACAGTACCCAGAGCAATGGAGGAGGCGTCGACATGCACATGGAACTCTTTGTTCCAGTCAGGAAATACTAGAATAGGGGCGGTGACCATTTTTTCCTTTAAAATATCTAAGCTTGCTTGACACTCCGGTGTCCACTCGAACTTGATATCTTTCTTCAGTTGCCTCTCCAACGGAGCGGTAATTTGAGCATAGCCTTGGATGAATTTCCTGTAGTAGCCGGTGTGACCCAGCGTCATGCGAAGTTGTTTGACAGAATTCGGGGGTGGCATGTTCACAATGATAGCAATCTTCGCAGGATCCATCATCAATCCCTGCTTACATACAACGTGACCAAGCAGAATTCCAAAAGGTGCACAAAAGATACACTTTTTTAGATTCAGGGAAATCTGGTGCTATCTACACTTGTTCAACATAAGTCTCAAACTGGTTATATGGTCTTTTACTAGCCCAAAAATGGTCCAATCATCAAAGTAAACTTCTAGGAATTTATGTATGTATTCCTTAAACGCGGAGATGACTACTCTAGAAAATATAGTAGGTGCATTCTTTAACCCAAAGGGCATGACAGTATACTGGAAGGATCCCATTTCGGTAGCAAATGTTGTCTTATGTCGGTCCTCTGGAACGATTCGGATCTGATGGTAGCCAGAAAAACCATCGGTAAAAGAGTACACTTCTTGACCCCTGACATTGTCGAGCACTTCGTCTGTAAAGGGGGTGGGAAAAGGATCATGCATGCAGGCATCATTGAGTTTTCATAGGTCTACACAGATTCGGATTTCACCCTTAGTCTTCTTCTCCTAAACCACCATAGGACTGACCCACTCAGATTCCTCAACAGGCTCAATTATTCCTGCGGCGAGCATCTTATCCAGCTCCACCCTAACCTTTTCTTTATACTTCGGATTTAATCTATAAGGACGCTGTTTCATAGGTTTGGCATCGGGTTTGAAAGGAATCTTCATTACGCCAATATCACCCAGGATACCCTTCATTTCGGAAAACTTTGTTGGAAAGAGATCTTGGTACTCATGGAGAAGTTGGGTTACCTTGCTGACCATTTCCTCATCCCAATAGTCACCAATTGTAGAAAGCTTAGGCTATGATTCGGATCCAATGTTAACTGTGCGCATCTTCAGGGGCTGAGTTACTTCTGGGGCTTCGACTGCTGGTCCATGTACGTCACAGCATCCTTCTGACTCAGGGATAGCGATGTTGCGCGGGTCGTCATCTTCATCAAGTGCGAAGTTATAACATTCGACTGCGTGGGCTTCTTGTGTGGGCCAATCAGGTCGATGTTCTAGTACTTCTTGGCCATCAAATACCTTAGTATGGATTATCCTGATAGCTGCATGTAGTGCTGGACAGACATCATTAGTAGAGAAAGTATGCGTAAAACTATGAACAAGACAGTCCCAACTTACAGTATCTTGGCGGAGCTCAGCCTCCACGTACCAATTTTTTGCTATTGGTTCGAGCGTGTGCACAAATCTATGTACCCATTCATTTTGAGGGACATACTTCCATGCCTTGTAGCACTATGCCAAATGTTCCTGAGGATTAGAATTTCTGTCAAACTTGCTTCGTAGCTCCTCCGTCGGGCCCTTAAATCACTACTACATTTCGATCCAAAATCCGACGGTTACTTCCGACGGCGCGTGGATTTCTCTTTTTAAACCTACCAAAAATCACAAAGTTAAATTTTTTTTTGTAAATGTAACCACCAGCGTCGCTTAAGCGACGGATATTCTCCTAACCGTCGGTTAAGCGACGGATATTCCCATAACCGTCGCATATCCAACGCTTATCCTAAATACTTTACATTTACGCACAATAGCATAGTCTTCAAGGGAAGCTCTGATTTTAACTAACCGTCGCATATCCGACGCTTAGTTTTAAATTGAAAATCATATTATTGCCGCGCTTTCCACTTCACTTGCAAATGCTAAAGATCTTGGAGAGTGGATTGGTGCTACTGCACATGGGCGGGGAGGATGGCGCGAAGCGAGAAGGGCAGGTATCTAACCTACCGGGGGTTGCTGCTGATGCTGGTTCTTATTATCCTGGGAATAAATATTATGTGAGACCGGTTTAACTTATCTGCTGCTTAGAATACTTTGACTGGTGCTGCTGCTTAGCCTGGTTCTTTTCTTGTTCTAATGATGCCAGGAATAAGAATGGTGATACTGGTCTTTATGGGGCTGCTAATCCAAATGCTGGTGTTGGGACGACTTGTACTGGAAATAATTTTGCTTACAGTAATTATATAATATTTTAATCTGCTGGTTCAACTTATATTTAAAATAATCGTCGATCTTTTACTAATGAAGGTCATTGCCACTAGAGTCAATTATTGTAAGCCGTTAATACCTTTGATTTTTGGTCCTCGGCTGCTGGGCTAATCAACTTGGCTCTGGAACTGTGGTTTGGTGCGCTATTCAACTGTGGTGGGCTACCGGTAGGTTATCATTAACCAGGGCTCCTCATTTAGGCTATTTTTTTGCAACAGGGCTCTTTCCTCATAAAACAGGGTTCTTCAATAAACAGGGCTATTATTTTCCAGGGTTATTAAAGGCTGCTCCTATTTAAACAGCTT
>LPNX010252753.1:2512-165073 GCA_001517045.1 Pseudotsuga menziesii
TGCGTTTGAGGCTGATAAGGAGGTAATGTGATTTATTTTGATCAAAGTGATTGATTTTTTAGGTAGTTTGTCTTAGCATATTCTCTAGTAACATATCTTGTATATAATGAACAGCTGGAACAGGTTGTAGAAGATATTCCAAACCCAATTACTACTGATA
This sequence comes from Pseudotsuga menziesii, assembly GCA_001517045.1. NCBI lineage: Eukaryota > Viridiplantae > Streptophyta > Pinopsida > Pinales > Pinaceae > Pseudotsuga > Pseudotsuga menziesii. The sequence goes on from LPNX010252753.1 coordinate 2,673, forward strand.
GAAATCATGATATGGAAACTATAACGTTAGATGAAAACTTGAATGACTATAGCAATGGTGGCATGTCAATACCTCGTGCAGCATTTGGATTTGTTGCTAGGCTTTCCACTGGTCTATTTGGATTTCGAGGTCCCAAGAGCTTAACAAATTCTATGGATGCAACTTCTCAGGATCAAACTGCTCTGCAGAGTGTTTTTACTGTAGCATTTTTACTGTAGCAATGCTAAGTGTTTTGATATCTTTTAAACAGAGTTCTAATGATAGATAGTGGTTAAAGAAAGTTCAGCAGGAGTGGAGTATCCCTGAGAAAAATTTACCTCGTAAGCATTTAGTTTTTGCCTTGCTCTCTTATTTGGAATAATATTTTTAGCTAAATTATACATACCACGACTTGGTGGGAATGGATCCCACGACCTCCCTGGGAATTATGCCTTAGTGGAAAGGGTTGAACCTTGGGGTAGTATCATACCCTTTTTTGTTCTTTCAAGATTGGTTTTAATGGTGGAAAAACTTTGCAGGCAGTATACTATCATTCTCACGGGCTTAAATTGAATCCTAATTTATATGAAACTGGAAAATTCTGCCTAAGTCTTCTAAACACATGGACTGGCAGAGGAAATGAAATATGGGACCCCAAAATTTCAAGCATTCTACAAGTCCTCATTTATCTTCAGGGTCTTGTACTAAACGCCAGACCGTACTTCAATGAAGCAGGATATGATAAGCAAATTGGTACTGCTGAAGGAGAGAAGAATTCTATTGCATATAATGAAAATTCTTTTCTACTTACATGCAAACTGATGTTGTATATTCTACATAGATCTCCACAGGTATAACAGATCTTTCTGCCGAGGAAGAATTTGTATCTTGGTTTAATTCATCACAAGTTTTGAGTCATTCAATAAGGTCAATCTTATTTATTTTGTTGGATGCAGCATTTTGAAGGATTTGTTAAAGACCACTTCCGAAGATGCAGGAATTTCATTCTTACTGCATGTGATGCATATATGAAGGGTGCTGAAGTTGGATCTCTTTCAGAAGTGCCATCAAGTTCTTGCTCAGTTCCAGAGAATAACAGTTCGGTTGGTTTCAGGCTGATGTTAGCCAAGGTTATTCCAAAGCTTCAATCAGCATTTAATGAACTTGGTAGAGATGATCATCAAATTCTCTAGACATCACCTTGGGATAATCTAGGATCATTTTGTGCCTTTTTTCCAGGACTCTGTACCCAGCCTTGCCCTTTGTCCACTTCCTATAAGCCATGCCAATTTAGTTCCAATGCTGTGAAAGTCATCTATCATAGATCTCCTACATATGCATTCCCTGCTAACCTTTGTGTTTGGCATTCTGATTCATTATTCCAGGTTTGGAGGAAACATGTACTTCGCTGTCATCAAATTTTTCCAAAGGCCTTATGTTGCAACTTGCAATCATTCTCCATACTGCCTTGTCTGCTAGTCTTCTTGAAAATGATTCAAGGATTTTAAACCCTAGACTCTTGCACATTTTGTCTTTTTTGATCTGCCATTTTACCAATGGAAAAGCAATAAACAACTAAAGAGAGAGAGGAAGCAAAAGCACAAGAAGAAGAAGAAGCTGAACCTCTAAATGCAGGGGAAACATTAATCCTGGTTTCTTGCACAGTGGAATTGCCAGCATACTTGCCTAAAAAACTCCAATGTATTGCAATGAGAAGCTGTAATTGTAATTGATAATTACTGGAACAGGGTTTTTGATTCCTACTCACCTAAGGTCACAGCACTGGATGTGAATATATTTCTTTTCAGCAAAATTTCAAGATGTTATTTGCACCTTTACTCGAAATCTCTGTTTTGTAATTTCCACTTTTTTTTGTAATTTCTAGCCCTCATTGCCTGCTGTTTCCATTCAATGGCATTTTTATACACCTTCCCCAAAAGTCATGATCAGTATTACATGTGCATTCAACATCAATTGCTCACATATAAACATCCATTCTAGACTCTTCTTTCTTATGATATCACCACTGCATATTTCTGGGCAAGAATATTGCATTCTCAGTCAGCCACAGTGCATCCCTTGTCTATCATCTTTGGGTTTTACTGTTGTTATTTTAAGCCTTCATCACATAAACTCATCATTAAATTCATTATAAAAAAGGAATTTAAAGAACCTTTCTGTAGGTTTCAGTGGCTGATGAGGAAATCTTGTAATATGCTTCTCTTGAGTATGCATCGAAGGAGGCCTAGAATGATGCCAAAACCAACCCTGGGCCATGACAAAGACCTGTTGTTGCATGAAAGTGGCAGATTTAGAAAATGTGTCAATCTTCAAAGCCTTCTATTGTTGGCTGCAACCAAAAGATTTCCATGTTCAACAAACTTGAGCTGGAAATATTTCAGGTTTAGAAAAATAAACCCTTCTAGAAATGTTGCTCTTATTCCAATTGATTACTTTCTCTATTTTACTGTTCCTTGAATTCGATCTCAAGTCTGATTTTCATCTATGTGATTTCATGATGAAAAATTCCCTGGTGCTGTCCATTGTTTCCAGTTCTGGACACTAAATGATGTGCGTTGTGAACCCTGGACTGAGGATTCTATGTTATGGCTTGTCTTTTTCAGATGATTCAAATATTCAGCTGATCTCTATTCGTACATTGAATCTAGGCAGAGTATTTGTTTCACTTTTTTGTGACAAACTTCTAGGGAATGACCTCCTTGGAAACTCTCTCTATGCTTCTCTGCCTAGCAATGAATCTCCCTCTAGAAAAGACAAACATCTCAGGAATACACAATCTGCCCATAATTTTGACAGGTATACCCAAGGAGCCTTCACTATCTAGAAAAACTGATTTTCTGAGTCAAGATCGCTATATCACCTCTTAGTTAGATGGATCATGGATGAAATGCTGCTATAAAAGCTCATGGAGAGTGCCAAAACCTGGTCTGAAAATGATTGTAATTTCGGGTTGAGAAGACTGCTTGCTCTAGGATCAAAATAGCAAATACAATGTGCCAAACATTCTCCATTAATTCATGTATGTTCTTCACTTAGCTTTCAGTCGTCAAGCTAGCATCCCAAAATCCTTAACAGTGCCCAAAATTTCTGCAGCTCCTAACATACAGACCAGCCTCACAAACCAGAAAATCCATGGAAAATCCATGGAAAATCCATGTCTTCAAATCATCATCACACTAGGAAATCGTTCATGTCATGACTTAAAAGTTTCTCACAATGCATGGTGGTTTTGAATATAGATGATCTTGAGGAGGCTCCCACATCAAATTTTAGGGCTTACAATGTTAAGAAACACAAACCTCACACACCTCATGGTGGCTGTTGAATTTTAGCATTAGCATGAAGGTTTTAGTAGTGTTACCTTTCCCAAATCGTGACCATCTGAAGGGAATAAAGTGTTTTTATGAGGATTGCAAGCTACATGATAATAATGGGACAGAAATTCAAATATTACAGTCTGCATTAGATCTGAATCAACTCGCTTTCCATTTACTGAATGATTTCAACTTTTCCACTATCTGCCAAAATCAGTTGCAATAGCTAATCCTACAAATATGGTTTGGTCTTGCAACTATGGGCCAGAAAAGCATTGAACAATTCAAACCTTTAGTTGAAGCTGCAACCATCTATCAATTAAAGAGAATATTGTATGGCCCTAGTTCTGTTTATGCCTTGGAAGGAGAAATGTTTCCTGTTACTATTTGTTTCAATTATCTTTGTTTTCATCAGACATACATTCATTTGTTGATTTTTTCATCTGATATTGCTCTACTCTTACGTGTTCTGCCTGTATTGGATTTACAATTTCTATAAATTGTTTTCTATCTCATCATTTTTATCACGTCTTATGTCAATTTACATGGATTTGTGCTAAAAATTAGAAGGAAATCAGGAGGCTTCAAATTTCTCTCATTAGATTGATCATCCTTTTTATTTCTTTTTCGTCATAGTCAATATTTGGTACTTAGATGGTTTATCTGAAATTTAATTTTTACTTGGCTTTTCAGGGGTCCACTTCATGTGAAGAACATTTTAGGGAGATCTGTGCTTCGCTACTGGCCTCCAACAAGACTTGCAAGTACTGTTCATGAAACAGGAACAGTCATATCACCAGACCACACAGTAGCAAATAATGCTGCCAAGTAAGACATTTTATGGAGAGTTTCTTTTGCTCAAATCTCTCTTGAATATTCTTAATTGAAAAGGAAAGCATTGGATGATTTTAAAGCCATAAGTTTTGGCGGAAATGCCCAGAGTTTCACAACAGAGTTTTTGTGATGCAATTTAAGAGCCAGATTATCATTTCTGGTGGACTTCATTCGGTGAGAAGATGTGACGAGTCAGAATATTGTTGAAAATGGATGATCTGAGAGTCCTCTCTGCAGTATGATTGAATTGAAAATAAATTTCTGCATATGCTGCATATCTTTGCCCCATTTATAATAATCATACTACTGAATTGGAAATAAATCTCAGCATATGATGTATATCGTTGCCCCCTTTGTAATAGAGAACTGAACTGGGCATTCCTAATTTATATGGCTGGCATTGGCCAAAAAGTATTTTTAAGGCAGAGATTCAACAATTGTCATGGTCATGGATGGTAAAAGCCAGACTTATTTGTTTAATTGATTATTGGACAAGGTTATAAGGTGAAAGATCTTGGTCTTTCTCTGGTATGGTGATTTTTTCTCCACTATTTTAGAGCGTTCATGCAAATGTAGGGTTTAAGAACACCACCCTCCTGAGTTTGAATATCTTGTTAACTTAGTTTGATTGTCTTGTTAACGTAGTGTTTTAGGCAAAGATTTGAACGGGACTTTGTTTTTATTATGATAAATGGAAAATCTAAAACGTAAAGAAAATCAATATAAAATCAAGAGATTTCTCTGTCTTTGATTGCATGAATGAGAAGTGAAGACCTCCTTATAAATGGTTACATACTAGTGAGTCAATCCACATTCAATCCACTCTATGAATGTGGGGATAGACTGAAAAACACCGACTGTCAGCATCAATAGGTTATGACCATATATATATATTTTTTTAAACTACAGATAGCGTCGCTATATCGACGGCTTTCCGTGGAATGTTGCGACGTCTTGCCGTCAATATAGCGACATCTTGCCGTCGATATAGAGACGTATTTCCGTCGATATAGCGACGTCAGACCATCGCAGGTATTGAATTTTGAAAATTTCATTCTAGGAAGGGCCGTCGATATCGTGACGTCTCGCCGTCGATATAGAGACGTCTTTCCGTCGATATAGCGACGTCAGACCGTCGCAGGTATTGAATTTTGAAATTTTCATTCTAGGAAGGTCCGTCGCAATTGCGATGTATTCCCGTCGCTCTTTCCACGCAATTAACGGGTCGTCGCTATTGCGACGAAATGAGTGCCACGGGAAAAAAACACTTAGACGTGGAAATATCCACGCTTTTCTGTGGATATTGCCACATTTTTGCCGTGGAAAAATTGATCACTTGTACTAGTGGCAGATACCTTGAGCATTCTTTCAACTGATCTTCGAGCTCGTTAAAAACAGTGAGCTTACTTTTCATTTTTCGTGCTTTGGTTAAAACATGAAAAGTGGTTTGAGCTTAGTTTATTACGTTTTCTTGCTCTGGATTCAAACATGAAAAAGGTTAATAGAGTCTCCTTTAAACTCTTTTCGGACTCCCTAAATATGAAAAGATTGTCGAGTACTTGTCTTCTTCATACTCGTAAAGGTATTTGCATAGTCGCCTCTCCGACGATAGGTTATCTCTTTTTCAGTTCAGATGGACTATTTACGAAAAAGGAAAAATCCAGCCAATCATGACTAGAAGAGTTCTCTTGGGTATTATTTTATACTTTTTCGGGCCCTAGAGACTAAATCATACGAAAAAGGACTCCTTGGAGTCTTCTTCCATCTTCGTTCAGACTCTCTAAACATGAACGATATTGAGTTTTCTTTCATTGGACTCGTTAAACTAAACACTGAGAGACACATTCAAGGAACAAGCCCCTCCTTTATAAGGTTTGTGAAATATATGAGACTGGACTTGTCTTCGGATGAGCTAAAATGAGTGTTTGTTACTCTCTTTGGACTCGTAAAAATGAAAAAGAGGCACGCATCAATCATGATGGGGAAATTAAGGAAAGGGAATCATTTTGCAAATAATATGGAAGTTTGTCGTCAACTTTGAATATGGCACTTGTCTGCATTTCATTCAGTCAATTGGGTAAATTAGTTTGTCTCTGAGTCGATCCATTTTCATGAGTCATGTCACTCCTTTGAGTCTTTCAAAGAATGCATTGTCCAATGTCGTATTGTGTTCCGCCTCATATAGATTCAATACTGCCAAGTATTTTGTCGTGACACCCAATGTTCAAAGGGAAGTTAGAAGTTTACTTATGCAGTTAAAACAACTTTTGTGTCAGTACCTTTTGAGTCAGTCCGATGGTTACACTATCTACAACATTCTAGAACTTTGTTATGAGTTTTGTGTCATTGATGTGGGATTCATCATGGCCCTCCTTTGACGAGGCTATTCTTGTCGACATCAGCTCATCATCTGGGAATCATTTTTAGAAACAAATTTAGTACCTTGAGATTTGTATGCCTCAATGATAGATTCTCTCCCTCTCAACGAAGGTTCACATCATTGTCCTTTGATCAAGAGATTCAACTGAGTGTTCAACATCAAATCATATATTCGCACTTAGTAGATTGTACTAGAGTACCTTGGGAATCATTGAAATTAATGGTGATCTCCCTCGCACTTGTTAACAATTCACATCATTGACCGGTAATCAAGTGGTTTCTACCATGTTCGACTTCTAATCATTGTAATCACATGGATAGAATTGTACTTTATGGAAGGCGAGACGAAGACCCTAGGTATTTGTTATAAAGCACTCATAGCTTTCTCCCAAGGTTGCGATGGAGTATATTTTATGAATTACTAGCATGGATCCACATTTGTATGGTCGTGGCTATGCTCAAATTTGTGTCTGTATGACATAGATATATGTTGTATGTCTGGTAGCTATGTCCAAGTTTGAGTCCTCTATCACATGGATCTACGTTGTATTCTAGTAGCCATGTTTGTTAATCTCTCCCATGGATCTGTCTTGTATTGGTCTGCAGCCATGGTGAAGACACATTTTCTCATGAGTCAAAAGTATTGATGTATTGCAGATGCCTTGATGATGTTGATCTCCTATCAAGCTGATTCTTGCCTCGAAGTGATAACTTGCTCTATCAAAGCTCTCGCCTATCTCATCGCTCTAGCCTCATGCTTTTGGGGGCATTCTATTACACCCAAGTCTCGTCGTCAACATGTGATAAGATCCTAAACATCCATGTTTTCCCTCATTCCCAAATATTGAAGTGAAAACATTGATCCAGATGTCAATATTACATATAAAAACCTAGCACCACTTCTAGCTTCAATCCTAGGAGCGGTACCTTCTTTAGCAGTGCTTGAGTTGTGTTGAAGACATGTGGTGGCACCACCTTTACTCTTTGTTTGAAGAGTGGTTCTTCCCTAGCACTGCTCTGTCATCAAGGAGCAGGATCAGTGCCATTGGTAAAAAGTGAAAAAGAGAGACTTCACAAATCTTCTAAATCAAAAGCTTCGTGGCAGGGCTTATCCCTATTCACCTGGTTTATTTAAGCTCGATATCCATCCTTTGGAAATCTCCTATCCACCTCACCCACCAAAATCTCAACCATATCTATCCATTTAAAGCCTATAAAAATAGGATCATACCCCATGGTTGAGGAGAGAGCAAATTCATGCTGCCATTTTGACATTCTGGCCTGATCTATGAGAGTGAGCATAGAGTAGCAAGTTGGAGCTATTGGGGATAAGACATCGGTTTTGTGTAGGAGTGCATCAACACTAAGGCACAGGTTGTAAACTCTTTCATTATTTATCAATGTAAAGTTGGTTCCTTTCCCATATACTTGTTATGTATAATCTTGCATGTTTATTATCAAATTCCTTAGTCACTGATATAGATCTATAGATGATGTTCTGGTACTTTTGATATTTTTTGTTTGATGTGTTTATGAAGGTATTTTCTTCGAGATCTTTCTCCATAGGTGAAGAGCCACATCATTTCATCAAATATTTTATTCCAGGTGTATGTAGTTTCTAGGAGAAGTATTCCAACCTTGTAGTGAACTATTTGTTCTAGATCTGAACAATTCGGACCAGAGGAATAGCTTCTGTCCGCAGAAGGTGCAAAATTCGTAACAGCAAATATGGTGGCCATACTGGGGAAGAGCTTTAGCAGATATGATCTTCCTCAGTTTTTTAACACTTGTCCGAATCCAAGCTCCAGATTTTTATCATTTTAGTCAGATCTACCATCTGACCTAGTTAGGTTTTGGTTTGATATCATCAGATCTCTTCAGATTTGTACCATTCTGGATTTATATGCTCTTTATTACTGTCAATTCATTTTTTTTTATGCTAGTTTGTCAAGATTTAACTTTACTTTTTTGCCATCTTTTTTGTTTTTGGACATCTATAGGGAACTGTGCATGCACATTAGGCAATAAGCAATGCCACCGCTTGAATGCAGATAGTAGGGAGCAGTGCCACTGCCTGTGATCAGCAATCAGGAAGCGGTGCTCGAGCAGAACCGCTTTGTTAGTGACCCTCTAGAAGCGGTGCCAGGTAGGATTTTTAGTCCCTGTTTGATTTAAAAACTATGGCTTTTCTATTTTGATTTCTGAGTGTTTTTTGGCTTACTTTTTTTTATGAAAATGAAGTGTTTTTTTGCTTACTTTGCATTGGATTTTGCATTCATTTCTTTGCTTGAAACCTCTTTCTCTTTTCTGTAGATATTATTCGTTAGAATTGGGAAAGATACATTTCATTTTCATGTGTATGTTTTGGTTTGTTTTGGACTTGGAATGCGTGAGTGATCCATGTTGTTTTGAGTCTTTCTTTGCTTGGGGTGATTTTTGTTTCCTTTTGAATGTTGAGCTTTTCAGTGCTTGGTAGGAGATATTTCCTCTTTGTTTCCTTGTCTGTTCCAAAGAGAAGTTTTAGTTTTTTCTCCTTTGCTTTATTGCAAGCATGTTGAACGATTTTCTTCTTGTTTTGTGCTTAATTGTTTGAAATTCCAGATCTTACTTTCATTAAGAAGAAATATATGTTTTCGACATTGTGTGCATTAGAGTTATTTTTGTTTGGAAATGTTGGTGAAATCATCTTTCCATTAAGTTTTTATGCATCTTTTTTAAGCATGAAAAGATAGGAAACATTTATAGTTTATTTATATTAGATGTTCTCTAGATCTTTTTTTTAATTTCTTTAAAGATTGTTTGTGGTGCATTGATATTTTACATTTTGTTTGAAAAGATAGAATTTCATTTGCATTTGGGTGTGCATTTTGGAAAGAAAGTATATCTCTCTCCCTCTTTTAGGTAGAAATTCATTGAAGAGGAAAACTTACATTATCATATAGATCAGTGTGCATCTTCTTTAATTTCAAGTTTTCACTTCATGGTTCCACCTAACCGCACAAGATAAAATTAACGGTAGTACTAGGTTAAAACTTTTAGAAATTTGAGTGTTAGGTTAGCCACGTGTTCCGATGTCGCTAAGCATGGCAACTGTCTTTATTTTCCAGCACTTTATCCCAGGGCTTGCAGTTCTTCCACGTACATCTAGTATATTGAACGCCCTTTCACGTACCCTTGAGGTATATCAAAAGGTGCTTTGCATACTCGGTAGTATATCGGAAGGATCCTATCAAACGATTGTGAATTAGACAACATCACTACGGATTTGAGCTCCAATGTACCTAGCGTATATCGGGAGACCCTTTTAAGAATCCTCAAACCATCTGAGCTATCCTTTGGGCTTGTCCTGTGAGGTTCCTAACTCTTATCCACTCCTTTCACATGTTTTCTTGTTGCTCTTAGTTTGAGTAGTGCTTTCTTGTACAAGGTATTTAGGGGGTTTTTAGAGAGTTTAGAGATGGCATCCCCGTCTAGTACTACCACTCAAGAGATCCCTTTCCAAGGGGTACCTTTTGTTTTCCCTCCAAGTTTTTGATGTAATTGTAACTTTGGAATGTATTCACTTGTATTTCTTATCTATTGTAACCCGATGTTTATTCCGAGATGTACTTGTGTCATGTCATGCACCGATGTTCCTATCGGGAGGATCTATAATGTAAACAAGTCATGTCAAGTCATTTTGGGTAACCCTCCTATTGTCTAAGGGTTAAAGTCCCCGCAGTTCCGAGGCACTAGTGTTATTAGACTCTCCTAGAGAGGTCGGCCCTAGTAGGGTTTTAGTCATGTCAGGAATTAGTATAAATAGAGAGTTGGCCTCTCTATTTATCACACACTCATCCACACTCAGTTGTAGCACATAGCTGAGGAAGAGAAAGACACTGGGGCAAGGAAGAAAGAGGTTACTGCTATCGGGAGATCATCTTACTGTTTTGGGGTTTTAATTTTGGTGTTGATTCTATCTCTGAGGAAGTTGCGGGGTTTTCTCCATTTATGGTTTCCCCGAGGAAAAACACCATGTTCATTGTCTCTTGTGTTTGATTGATGTGCTTGTTATTCTCTCAGTTAAATATCCTAATGATATGCTAGCTTAATGTTTAAAATTCTAACATGGAATGAGAGCTAACCTGAGAAGAAGACACTATGCAGCTGCAGGAACTAGGGATTCCTACTTTGTGGATATCTCTCCACATATTTGCAAAAAAAGAAGGTTGGAATAACTCTCCTCCTTAGGGCACATCTTTCTGTCAAAGCAGAATCCAATTCTAAGGTTTTTTAGTTTTGGACCCGACACTACTACTGGAAATTAGGGCTTTTCACAGAAGTGGAATTTTTTAGTGATCCCAGGCCTGGATTTATCTCCTCCCTAAAATCAAAGTTGGGGATCAAATTCAAAGCATTTGGTTGGACATAACTCCGAAAAAGCAAAACCCTAGTCTGCTCATGAACCAGCAGTGCAGGATTTCAGCTCCAAATCCAGATCCGACATCTTGACCTGGTAAGATCTAAATCTTTTGTATTTCCGTTTGAGGTTCTCAGTTAAGATGTCTCATCATGCCAAGCTTGATGAAAATCTTGAGGGAGCCAATAACTTCTGAGCCTGGAAGTATAGGATCTCCCTGGTCCTGGAAGAAAATGAGTTGGACTCCTATATCAGTGAGGAGGTTCCAGTTCCAGAGGGAGATGAGGCAAAGGCCTTACATAAGAAGAAGTTGGTTATGGAAAAGAGGATCATTGTTGATTCTATCAAGGATCACCTCATACCACAGGTGTCCTCCCTCAATACACCTAAAGCTATGTTTGATTCCCTAACCAAATTGTTTGAAGGGAAGAACATAAACTGGAAGATGACTCTGAGAAACCAACTGAAGAATGTGAAGATTCAGAATGCAGAAACAATCCAGCCTTACTTCACAAGATTTTCTCATGTCAAGGAACAACTAGAAGCAGTAGATGAAGAAGTGGAAAATGCAGAGATTGTAATGACCACCTTGAATGGTCTCCCCAGATCATGGGACTCCTTTATTCAAGGAATGTGTGCTAGAAAGAAGTTAGTCAAGTTCAGTAGACTATGGGAAGAGTGCTCTCAAGAATAAGCTCAGATAATAGCTTGAGAAGAAAATATGGGAAGTTAATATCAAGCTCTTACAGTTCACTCCAATAAACCCAGAAGAAGTTCTCATCACCCTAGAGGTAAGTCCTTTTATAAAGATAGCTCTAGAAAATATTTGTCTAAGATCAAATGCTATACATGTGACAAGAAAGGACATTATGCTAGAGAATGTCCTAGAGACAAAAATGTCTCTCACAAGAAGAAGGGAAACAAGAGAAGACATCATGCTCATGCTGTAGAGGATGATGAACCTTCATCAAAGAGAACCAGATATGAAAGTGAAGATTCTTCAAGCAAGGAAGAATATGTTTTGATTTCCACTCTCACGGGAAACATTACTCATGGAAGAAGTTATTGTCTTATAGATAGTGGGGCTTCCAAACATATGACAGGATTCAAGGAATCCTTTGTGAAACTTTAAGAACATGAATCACCTCACAAGGTGAAGCTAGGAGATGACTACCAGTATCCAATAAAAGGTATTGGGGAACCCTCCTATAAGCTAGACTCTGGAAATTCCATAACAATGAAGGAAGTATTGTTTGTACTTGGACTCAAGAAGAACCTCCTCTCCATATCTGCATCGGATGCAAAAGGAATGAGGGTTGCATTCATTGATGGTCAAGTAATCATGTGGCCAAAAGGAAATACTATCGATGATGCACTTGTGATTGGGGAACAAGAAGGAGGATTATACAAATTGAAGGACCATCCAGAACAAGCCTTGGTCCATGACACAGTAGAGACAAATGAACTTTGGCATAGAAGGCTTGCACATGTGCATTACAGAGCACTACCACTTGCAAGCAAAGCTGTTGAAGGTCTTCCAGAAATTCAAGCAAAACATGATGGGGTCTGCAAAGGATGTGCGAAAGGAAAGAACACAAAGAAGACATTTCCGAGTAGCGAGAGCAAAGCAAAAGGAATATTGGAAATCATCCACTCCAATGTATGTGGTCCAATGTCATCAAGTTCACTAAGCAGGTATGTATACTATGTTTCTTTCATTGATGACTTTTCTAGGAAGACATGGATATACTTCATGAAGAACAAAGATGAAGTATTCAACAAGTTCAAGGAAATCAAAGCCTTGATCGAGAACCACACTGAAAAGAAGATCAAGACCTTTCGATCGGATAATGGCGGAGAATTCACATCAAATGAATTCAAAGAGTTATGCAAAGACTCATGGATTAAGAGGGAGTTGTCCACTCCTTATAATACACAACAAAATGGGATTGTAGAATGGAAGAACAGAACTATCATGGAAGACGCAAGAGCTATAATTCATGATCAAGATATGCCCATGCATCTTTGGGCAGAAGTTGCCAGAACAACGGTGTATGTACAGAACCAGAAGTCAGCCATATTCGGTAGATACAAGACTCCTAAAGAAGTCTTCTCTGGCAAGAAACTAGAAGTCAGCCATCTCAGAATATTCGGCTGTCTTGTGTACATACACATTCCAAAAGAGAAGAGAACAAAATTAGATCCTTCAGGAAAGAACGGTATATTTGTGGGATACTCTGAAAGCTAGAAGGCTTATAGAATATGTTTCCTAGGATACAAGAATATTGACATTAGCAGGGATGTGACATTTGATGAAGACACAGCTTACAACAAATCCAAAAAGAGACCTGTTGAAGAACCTGAAGAAGCAGAAGCACCCAGAATTCATGATACAACCATGAACAAAGAAACTCAAGAAGAAGATCAAGAATTTGAAGAACCACAAAGGCCTGTAGATCCACATCAGGAGAAGAATCCTCACAAGAGCAAACCTGATTGGGTACGAGAAATTATCCAAGGTGCGGAAAGATATGGGGCTCCATAAGAGAATCACAGAGAAAGAAAGAGGACCAGATCTTGCTCTGGGTATGTAGCATTACTATGTGATTTCATCGATAAAGAACCCTCCAATTATGAAGAAGCAGCAGAACAGAAACAATGGAAGGATGCTATGATCGAAGAGTACCAATCGATCATGAAGAATGATGTTTGGGATGTTGTCCCAAGATCAGAAGGGAAGTCAGTTGTAACTTCCAAATGGATCTACAAGATCAAGCATGCTGTAGACGGTAGCATTGAAAAATATAAAGCAAGATTTGTTGCTCGTGGTTTCTCCCATAAAGAAGGAATTGACTATGAAGAAACTTTTGCACCTGTAGCCAGATACACTTCCATCAGATCAGTACTTTCTTTGGCTGCAGTGATGAAATGGAAGATACACCAAATGGATGTCAAGACTGCTTTCTTGAATGGTGTAGTAGAAGAGGAAGTGTATGTAGAGAAACCACTTAGTTTCGAGACAAATGACAAAGAGTCTCATGTGTGCAGTATGAAGAAATCCCTTTATGGTTTCAAACAGGCACCCAGGACTTGGTATGGCAGAATTGACAGCTTTCTATCCAGTTTGGGCTTTACTAAGAGTAAATCAGATTCCAATCTTTACTACAAGGTTGAAGATGGAAACCCAGTGATGCTCCTACTATATGTAGATGATCTATTTGTAACAGGTATGGATGGGTTGATTGCTAATACAAAGAGAAATATTGCTGCCGAGTTCAAAATGAAGAACTTAGGTCTAATGCATTATTTCCTAGGTATGGAGGTGTGGCAGAATGCAAATGGAGTATCCCTTGGACAAGGGAAGTATGCAGTAGAGATATTGAAGAGGTTTGGGATGATGGACTGCAAGGCTATGGCCACACCTATGGCATCAAACCTAAATCTATTGAGCGATGCTTCATCAGAGTCGGTTGATGCTATGATGTATCGTCAGATGATTGGGTCCTTGATGTACCTGACGAACACGAGACCAGACATTTGCTTTGTTGTGAACACCTTGAGCCAGTTCTTGATAAATCTGAGAAATGTTCACTTGATTGATGAAAAACATATTCTGAGGTACCTAAGGGGTACAGTTGATTATGGGCTCAAGTATGAATCAAATAAGAAGATTAACCTGGAGGGTTATGTTGATTCAGATTGGGCAAGAAGTGCCATTGATAGGAAGAGCACCTAAGGGTGTTGCTTCAGTATGGGATTAGGTGTGATCTCTTGGTTTAGCACGAAGCAATCATGTGTGGCACTGAGTACAGCTGAAGCAGAGTATGCCACAGCTTGTTCAGCTAGTTGTGAGGTAGTATGGCTGCGGCAGCTACTGTCTGATTTATTTGATCTCCAGTTGGATGCTGCTTGTATATATTGCGAAAACCAGAGTTGTGTGAAGTTGTCGAAGAACCCGATGTTCCATGACAAGTCGAAGCATATCGAGATCAAGTATCACTATATCAGGGATATGGTGTAGAGGGGAGCAGTGAAGCTCTAGTATGTTGGAACAGATGAACAGATAGTTGATGTGTTGATGAAGCCATTGGCTAGGGTGAAGTTTAAGTACTTCATGGAGAATCTTGGTGTTCTCCAGATTGAGGTTCCCTCCAAAGGGAAGTGATGAGTCCATGAGCCATTCTGACATGGTGAGAGGATTGGTTCCTTCCATGGTCAGATGTAAGGGCTGAGACATTCTATCATGGTGAGAGGATTGGTTCCTTCCATGTCAGATATGAGTGTTGAGACATTCTGATATGACTATAGGATTGGTTCCTACATGATCAGATATAAGGGCTATTTCCATTCTTTGAATGGAGCTCCTTGTGAGGTAATAGAAAAACTCAATCTGGGACTGAAGGCCGTTCTAATATGACTGTGAGATGTGTTCTCACATGATCAGATATGAGTGCATGGCCATTCTGATGTGATAGAGGGATGTATTCCCACTTGATCAGATGTAAGGGCTAATCCATTCTGTCATGGTTAAAGGATTAGGTTCCTCCCATGTCAGATGTGAGTGCTGGCCATTCTGACGAGTAGGTAAGATGTAAGGGCTACTACCATTCTCTGGGAGGATGGAGGCACCTGGTCAGTTACCAGGTAGCTCAGTCTGGGACTAGGGGCCATTATGATGTGACTATAGGATTGGTTCCTACAAGATCAGATGTGAGTGCATGCCTTTCTGACGAGTAGGTCAGATGTGAGTGCTAGCCATTCTAAAGAGTAGGTCAGATGTAAGGACTATTGCTATTCTCTGGGAGGATGGAGGCACCTGGTCAGTTTCCAGGTAGCTCAGTCTGATACTAGGGGCCATTCTGATGTGACTGTAGGATTGGTTCCTACAAGATCATATGTGAGTGCATGCCTTTCTGATGAGTAGGTCAAATGTAAGTGTTGATCCTTGTCACAGATGATAGTAGTTGTGTCCTATCATGCTAGTGAATGTGAGTGCTAGGCCTTTCTGATGTGATTATAGGATTGGTTCCTATATGATTAGATGTGAGTGATGGGTGTTCCTTTCTAATGAGTAGGTCAAATGTAAGTGTTGGGTGGGCCATTCTGACTTGGTGCTAGATATAAGCGCTGAAGAAGACCTACATGGAGGCTAGGCCTACAACCAGCATGAAAAAGGGCTGGCTCTGTAGAAATTCCTGTGATGAGAAGAATCATGAGATAGCACCCATGAAGATCCAGTGATGATGATCCAGATCGAGTGATGATGTCCAGTGATGATCCAGATCGAGTGATGATCTAGATCCAGTGATGAAGTCCAGTGATGATCCAGACTTGAAGACGAACATGACTTGAAGATACAGATGATGATATGATCCGGAGAACAAGACCAATGATGAAAATTGTGTCGAGAGAATACCTTACTAGTTAAGAGGGAGAGTTGATGTAATTGTAACTTTGGAATGTATTAACTTGTATTTCTTATCTATTGCAACCCGATGTTTATTCTGGGATATACTTGTGTCATGTCATGCCCTGATGTTCCTATCAGGAGGATCTATAATGTAAACAAGCCATGTCAAGTCATTATGGGTAACCCTCCTATTGTCTAAGGGTTAAAGTCCCCACAGTTCTAGGCACTAGGGTTATTAGAATCTCCTAGAGAGGTCGGCCCTAGTAGGGTTTTATTCATGTCAAGAATTAGTATAAATAGAGAGTTGGCCTCTCTATTTATCACACACTCATCCACACTCAGTTGAAGTGCATAGATGAGGAAGAGAAAGACACTGGGGAAAGGAAAAAAGAGGTTACTGCTATCGGGAGATCATCTTACTGTTTTGGGGTTTTACTTTTGGTGTTGATTCTATCTCTGAGGAAGTTGCGGGGTTTTCTCCATTTATGGTTTCCCCAAGGAAAAACACTGTGTTCATTGTCTCTTGTGTTTGATTGTTGTGCTTGTTATTCCCTCAGTTAAATATCCTAATGATATGCTAGCTTAATGTTTAAAAATCTAACACAAGTGAAGGTATTGGTCCTCCCTTTATTTCCACTCTAAATATTCCTAGGTTAACTATAGGATTACCATTCTGGATGTTTAATCCGGTAATTTCTGTTACACCTAATGTCTAAAATGTTGCCTCTCCTCTGAGAGAGGATCGACCTCAACCTAATATTGCTCCTTCACCGATTTTGGCTTCGTCCCTTTATTCTTCTTCACTTGATCAAAGCTCTACGGTTAGTAGTCAGGTGGACAAGAAGAAGAAGAAAAAGAAGGGTAAGAAGAAGAAGGATAAGAAAGAGAAAAAGTAGAAACCATCTTCTCTTGATGGTGCCCGTTCTAAGAGAACACTCGGAAAACCCAAGTTCTCTTGTAATCTTTGAAAGGGGGGCCACCTTCTTAAGGAGTTTCTCGATCTCTCCCATGTACAAGAAGAGTAGTTTAAAAGGTCCACACCGTCTCTTTCATCAACCTCTGATCATCATGTTGATGATACTCCCTCAACCAGTGACCCATTGGTAAAAGGTCGTAAACATAAAGTCTTGTATCCTTGTTTGATATGCAAGGATATGCATCATACTTTTCTTTGTCCAACCATGGATGAAGCTTAGTGTTGGTTGGAAAATATTACAGATCATCAACAGGTGATTCCAACAAGTGATAGTAAGTTATCCCTCGATTCCCCATTGGTTGATGAAGTGATCAATTTAGTTTCATCTATAAATGATCCCACTCTTCCTTCAATGAGTGAAGTGGTCAATTCGATGTCATCTCCGCCCGATCCCACTCTTTCATTAGAGAGCGTTAATACTAAAGTAATTGCTTTGACCAAATCTTCATCTTATTCTTCTCTTCCAGTAGAGAATGAACTGAAACCTGCTGAAGTTTTGATGCTTCGTTCTAATTGTTCTCTACAAGAGTAAATTTTTTCTAAGTTTGACAGAACCCTCTCTAAGTAATGAGGTCATTTCCTTTAACTGGAGTAACCTAACAAAGTCTCGTCTTCATTCGAGTGTTCCTTTCTAGATATCCGTGCGAATTACCACTGAGCATATACTCTGCACTATCATCGATGAAGGGGATTCTATTAGGATTCTATCCTCTACTGCTTGGCAAGCCATAGGTTCTCCTCCACTTGTTCTAGCTACCGATCAGATACTGGCTTTTAATCGAATACCTACAATGCCTTTAGGGATCCTTCCTCGGTGGCCTATTACTTTGGAAGGAAAAATTGTTTGTATCGATGTTATGGTAGTCCAATGTCCTTTAGACTTTAATATTCTCCTTGGGCATGATTATGTTTACACCATTAAAGTTGTAGTGTCCACACTCTTTCGAGTGATGTATGTTCCCCATGATGGGAAGATTGTGACCGTGTGATCAGCTTTCCTTCGTTAAACCTGATTATCATGTGACCCCTAGTCATTAGACTTCCCTCAATGTCCCACATGTTCTTGTGGATCTTTCCCCTTCTAGTTAGCTTCTTCCCATCATAGGTAAAATGGGGGGCATGACTCCAGCCTCTAGATATCATACTGGAGTTAAGTCACTAGCTTCTTATGTAAGGGGGAAACCCACAACCCTCTGGACATCATGTTGGCTGAGAACTTGCATGTGAGCATAGTTCCATTTCTGTATCAAGCTCATTAAAAAATGAAACAGGTCCCCTCAAGCAAGGTTACTCTCTGTTTCAAGCTTCTGTAAAAATGAAACAGGTCACTTTGAGCAGTGTTTATTCTTGGTTTCAAGCTCGTTAAAAAATTAAACTGACCTTAAGCATAGTTCCTATTTCGTGTCAATCTCGTTAAAAAATGAAATGGATGAATGTCAACATAGTTCTTTCTGTGTCAAGCTCGTTAAAAATGAAACAGGTTCTTGAGCATAGTTCATTTTATATTTCAAGCTCGTTAAAAAATGAAGTAGGTTTTCTTAAGCAAAGTTTACCCTTTTGGTTTCAAGCTTGCATAAAAATGAAACCATGTCTAAGAGCATAGTTCTTCTCCTCTGTCAAGCTCGTTAAAAAATGAAACAACACCTGAGCATCATGTCAGCTTTTGACCATCATGTCAGTTTTCTCCAAGCATAGTTACCTTCTGTTTCAAGCTTGTGTAAAAATGAAACAGATTCCCTTCCCTTGAGTTAAGTCTACCCTTTAGTGTTAGAACTTGAACCTTTTTTTCACCTTCCCAATTCTCATTCTTCCTACCCTCCTAGTGAACATTTTCACATTAGTAACCAGGTTTTTTAGGTTTAGTATCGAAGAAGAATCGTCCTACGAAATGAAGTTTTGGGGGCATGTTGAGTCGCTAGAAACCATGCTAGGGGTAAGCTTCGCTACCAATCATGCTAGGAGCAAGCTTCCAACCTCTGGATATCATGTTAATGGGATTTTTCAAGCATAGTTTACCCATTGGTTTTGAGCTTGTGTAAAATGAAACCAATCTTTGTGCATAGTTCTTATTCTGTTACAAGCTCATTAAAAAATGAAGTAGATACCCTAAGCATTCTTTCAACTGATCTTCGAGCTCATTAAAAACAGTAAGATTGTGTTGAGCTTACTTTTCATTTTGTGTGCTTTGGTTAAAACATGAAAAGTGGTTTGAGCTTAGTTTATTAATTTTTCATGCTCTGGATTCAAACATGAAAAATGTTAATAGAGTCTCCTTTAAACTCTTTTTGGACTCCCTAAATATGAAAAGATTGTTGAGTACTTGTCTTTTTCACACTCATAAAAGTATTTGAAGAGTCTTCTCTCCGACGCTAAGTTCTCTCTTTTTTGGTTCAAATGGACTATTTACAAAAAAGGAACACTCCATCCAATCATGACTAGAAGAGTTCTCTTGGGTATTATTTTATACTTTCAATCGGGCCCTAGATACTAAATTATACGAAAAAGGACCCTTTAGAGTTTTCTTCCATCTTCATTCAGACTCTCTAAACATGAACAATACCGAGTTTGCTTTCATTTGACTCATTAAACTAAACATTGAGAGACCCGTTCAGGTAACAAGCCCCTCCTTTCCTAGGTTCATGAAATATATGAGAATGGACTTGTCTTCGGACGATCTAAAATGAGTGTTTGTTACCCTCTTTGGACTCGTAAAAATGAAAAGAGGCACTCATCAATCATGATGGGGAAATTAAGGGAAGGGAATCATTTTGCAAATAATATGGAAGTTTGTCATCACCTTTGAACATGGCACTTTTCTGCATTTCATTCAGTCAATTGGGTAAATCAGTTTGTCTCTAAGTCAATCCACTTTCATGAGTCATGTCACTCCTTTGAGTCTTTCAAAGAATGCATTGTTCAATGTCGTATTGTGTTCCGCCTCATCAAGTCAATACTGCCAAGTCTTTTGTTGTGCCGCTTGATGTTCAAAGGGAAGTTAGAAGTTTACCTTTGCAGTTAAAACAACTTTTGTGTCAGTACCTTTTGAGTCAGTCCGACAGTTACACTATCTACAACATTCCAGAACTTCGTTCCGAGTTTTGTGTCATCGATGTGGGATTCATCATGGCCCTCCTTCGACAAGACTATTCCTGTTGACATCAACTCATTATCTGAGAATCCGTATTAGAAACAAATTTAGTATCTTGAGACTCTGTATGCCTCAATGACATAGTCTCTCTCTCTCAATGAAGGTTCACATCATTGACCTTTGTTCAAGAGATTCAACTAAGTGTTCGACATCAAATGATATATTCACACTTAGTAGATTGTACTAGGGTACCTTGGGAATCATTGACATTAATGGTGATATCCCTCACACTTGTTAATGGTTCACATCATTGACCGGTAATCAAGTGGTTTCTACCATGTTCGACTTCAGATCATTGTAATCACATGGATATAATTGTACTTTGTGCAAGACGAGACGAATACCCTGGGTATTTGTTATAAAGCACTCATAGCTTTCTCCCCAGGTTGCGATGGAGTACATTGTATGAAGTACCAGCATGGATCCACATTTGTATGGTCATGGCTATGCTCAAATTTGTGTCTGTATGACAGAGATCTACATTGTATGTCTGGTATCTATGTCCACTTTTGAGTCCTTTATCACATGGATCAACGTTATATTCTAGTAGCCATGTTTGTTAATCTCTCCCATGGATCTGTCTTGTATTGGTTTGCAGCCATGGTGAAGACGCATTTGCTCATGAGACAAAAGTATTGATGTATTGTAGATTCCGGGTTGATGTTGATCTACGATCAAGCGGATTCTTGCCTCGAAGTGATAACTTTCTCTATCAAAGCTCTCGCCTATCTCATCCCTCTAGCCTCATTCTTTGGGGGGAATTCTGTTACACCCAAATCTCATCATCAACATGTGATAAGATCCTAAACATCCATGTTTGCACTCATTCCCAAATATTGAAGTGAAAACATTGATCTAGATGTCAAGCTTGCATTTAAAAACCTAGCACTGCTTCTACCCTCAAACCTAGGAGCGGTACCTTCTTCATCACCACCTGAGTTGTGTTGAAGATAGGTGGTGGCACCACCTTTACTCTTTGTTTGAAGAGCAGTTATTCCCTAGCACCGCTCTTTCATCAAGGAGAAGGAGCAATGCCCTTTGTAAAAGGTGAAAAAGAGAGACTTCACAAAGCTTCTAGATCAAAAGCTTCCGAGCAGGCCTTATCCCTATTCACCTGGTTCAGTTGAGCTCGAGATCCATCCTTTGGGGATCTCCTATCCACCTCACCCACCAAAATCTCAACCATCTCTATCCATTTGAAGCCTATAAAAATAGGCTCATACCCCATGGTTGAGGAGAGAGCAAAGTCATTATGCCATTTTGACATTCTGTCCTTATCTATTAGAGTGAGCATAGAGGAGCAAGTTGGAGCTATTGGGGATAAGACATCGGTTTTGTGGAGGAATGCATCAACACTAGGGCACATGTTGTAAACTCTTTCATTATTTATCAATGCAAAGTTGGTTCCTTTCCCATATACTTGTTATGTATAATCTTGCATGTTTATTATCGAATTCCTTAGTCACCAATATATATCTATAGATGATGCTCTCGTACTTTTGATCTTTTGTGTTTGATGTGTTTATACAGGTATTTTCTTGTAGATATTTTTCCATGGGTGAAGATCCACATCATTTCATCAAATATTGTATTCCAGGTGTCTCTATTTTCTAGGAGAAGTATTCCAACCTTGCTGTGAACTATTTGTTCTGGATCTGAACCACTCGGACCAGAGGAACAGCTTCTTTCCGCAAAAGGTGAGAAATTCCTAACAAGAAATCTGGTGACCATACTGGGGAAGATCTTCAGCAGATCTGATCTTCCTTAGTCTTCGAATGCTTGTCCGAATCCAAGATCTGGATTTTTATCATTTCAATCAGATCTACCATATGACCTTGTTAGGTTTTGGTTTGATATCATCAGATCTCTTCAGATATGGGCTATCCTGACTTTCTATGCTTGTTATTACTGTTAATTAATTATTTTTTATTCTATTTTGTCAAGATTTAACTTTGCTTTTTCACCATATTTTTTTGTTTTTGGACATCTACAGGGAACCGTGCATGCACTGTAGGCAATAAGCGGTGCCACCTCCTAAACTCAGTTAGCAGGGAGAAGTGCCACCGACTGTGATCAGCAATTAGGAAGCAGTGCTCGAGTAGAACCACTCTATTAGTGACCCTATGGAAGCGGTTCCAGGTAGGATTTTTAGTCCCTGTTTGATTTCAAAACTATGGATTTTGTATTTTGATTTCTAGGTGTCTTTTGGCTTACTTTTTTATGAAAATGAAGTCTTTTTTGGCTTACTTTTCATTGGATTTTTCATTCATTTCTTTGCTTGAAACCTCTTTCTCTTTTCTGTAGATATTATTCGTTAGAATTGGGAAATATACATTTTATTTTCATGTGTATGTTTTGGTTTGTTTTGGACTTGGAATGCGTGAGTGATCCATGTTGTTTTGAGTCTTTCTTTGCTTGGGGTGATTTTTGTTTCCTTTTGAATGTTGAGTTTTTCAGTGCTTGGTAGGAGAGATTGGCTCTTCGTTTCCTTGTTTGTTTCAAAGAGAATTTTTAGTTTTTTCTCCTTTGCTTTATTCGCAAGCATGTTGAATGATTTTCTTCTTGTTTTGCACTTAATTGTTTGAAATTCCAGATCTTACTTTCATTAAGAAGAAATATATGTTTTCGACATTGCGTGCATTAGAGTTAGATTTGTTTGGAAATGCAGGTGAAATCATCTTTCCATTAAGTTTTTATGCATCTTTTCAAGCATGAAAAGATAGGAAACATTTCTAGTTTATTTATATTAGATGTTCTCGAGATATTTTTTTTAATTGCTTTAAAGATTGTTTGTGGTGCATTGATATTTTACTTTTCGTTTGCAAAGATAGAATTTCATTTGCATTTGGGTGTACATTTTGGAAAGAAACGTATATCTCTCTCCCTCTTTTAGGTAGAATTTCATTGAAGAGGAAAACTTACATGATCATATAGATCAATTTGCATCTTCTTTAATTTCAAGTTTTCACTCCATGGTTCCACATAACCACACAATATATAATTAACGGTAGTACTAGGTTAAAAATTTTAGAAATTTGAGTGTTAGGTTAGCGACATGTTCCGATGTTGCTGAGCATGGAAGTTGTCGTTATTTTTAAGCACTACATCCTAGGGGCTTACAGTTCTTCCATGTACGTCTAGTATATCGAACGGCCTTTCATGTACCCTTGAGGTATATCGAAAGGTACTTCACATACTCGGTAGTATATCAGAAGGCTCCTATCGAACGGTTGTGCATTAGACAGCACCACTACGGATTTGAGCTCCCACATACCTAGCATATATCAAGAGACCCTTTTAGGAATCCTCAAACCACCTGGGTTATCCTTTTGGCCTGTCCTGTGAGGTTCCTGACTCTTATCCACTCCTTTCACATGTTTACTTGTTGCTTTTAGTTTGAGTAGTGCTTGCTTGTGTGTGGTAGTTATGGGGTTTCTAGAGAGGTTAGAGATGGCATCCCCATCTGGGACTAACACTCAAGAGGTACCTTTTGTTTTCTATCCAAGTGAAGGTATTGGTCCTCCCTTTATTGCCACTCTAAGTCTTCCTCGGTTAACTATACGATTATCGGTCTAGATTTTTAATTTGGTAATTCTTGTTACACATAATGTCTCAAATGTCACCTCTCCTCTGAGAGAGGATCAACCTCAGCCTAATCATGCTCCTTCTTCTCCGGTTGTGGCTTCGTCCCTTTCTTCTTCTTCGCTTGACCAAATCTCTACGGTTAGTAGTCAGGTGGATAAGAAGAAGAAGAAAGGGAAACGTAAGAAGAAGAAGTATAAGAAAGATAAAAAGTAGCAACTATCTTCTCTTGATGGTGCTCGTTCTAAGAGAATGCTTGGAAAACACAAGTTTCATTGTAAGCTTTGCAAGGGGGACCACCTTCTTAAGGAGTGTCCCGGTCTCTCCCATGTATAAGAAGAGTGGTCTAAAAGGTCCAAACCGTCTATGTCATCAACCTTTGGTCATCATGTTGATGATACTCCCTCAACCAATGACCCATTGGTAAAAGTTCGTTAAGGTAAAGTCTTGTATCCTTGTTTGATATCCAAGGATATGCATCATATTTTTCTTTGTCCAAGCATTGATGAATCTTCACATTGGTTGGAAAATATTACTGATCATCAACAGGTGATTCCAACAAGTGCTAGTAAGTTATCCCTCAATTCCCCGCTGGTTGACCAAGTGATCCCACTCTTCCTTCGGAGAGTGAAGTGGTCGAGTCAATGTCATCTCCACCCGATCCCACTATTTCATCAGAGAGTGTTAAGACTGACGTAGTTGCTTGACCAAATCTTCGTCTTGTTCTTCTCTTCCAGTAGATAATGAACTGAACCCTGCTAAAGTTTTTATGCTTCGTTCTAATTGTTCTCGATAAGAGGAAATTTTGTGTGTTTTGACAGAACCCTCTCCAAGTAATGAGGTTTTTTCCTTTGACTGTAGTAACCTAACTGAGTCTCGTCTTCATTCAACTGTTCCTTTCTAGATATCCGTGTGAATTACCACTAAGCGTATACTCCGCACTATCGTCTATGAAGGGGCTTATGTTAGCATTCTATCCTCTACCATCTGGCAAGCCATAGGTTCTCCTTCACTTGTCCCAGATACCAATCAGCTACTGGTTTTTAATTGAATACCTACAGGGCCTTTAGGGATCCTTCCTCAGTTGCCTATTACTTTGGAAGGAAAAACTTTCTGTATCGATGTTATGGTAGTCCAAGGTCCTTTAGATTTTAATCTACTCCTTGGGCATTATTATGTTTATGCCATGAAAGTTGTATTGTCCACACTCTTTCGAGTGATGTATTTTACCCATGATGGGAAGATTGTGATCATTGATCAGCTTTCCTTCATTAAACCTGATTATCATGTGACTCCTAGTCATCAGACTTCCCTGAATGTCCCGCATGTTCTTGTGGCTCTTTACCCTTCTAGTCAGCTTCTTCCCATCATAGGTAAAATGGGGGGCATGAATCCAGCCTCTAGATATCATACTGGAGTTAAGTCACTCACTTCTTATGTAAGGGGGCAACCCACCAACCTCTGGACATCATGTTGGCTTAGAACTTGCATGTGAGCATAGTTCCATTTTTGTTTCAAGCTCATTAAAAAATGAAATAGGTCCCCTAAAGCATAATTATTCTCTGTTTCAAGCTTGTGTAAATATGAAATAGGCCACTTTGAGTAGTGTTTATTCTTGGTTTCAAGCTTGTTAAAAAATAAAAATGACCATGAGCATAGTTCCTATTCTGTGTCAAGCTCGTTAAAAAATGAAACAGATGCATGTGAGCATAGTTCTTTTTCTGTTTCAATCTCGTTCAAAAATGAAACAGGTTCCTCAGCATAGTTCATTTTCTATTTCAAGCTCATTAAAAAATGAAGTAGGTGTTCTTAAGCAAAGTTTACCCTTTTGGTTTCAAGCTTGCATAAAAATGAAACCATGTCTGAGAGCATAATTCTTCTCTTGTGTCAAGCTTGTTAAAAAATGAAACAGCACCTGACCATCATGTCAGTTTTATCTGAGCATAGTTACCTTGTGTTTCAAGCTTGTGTAAAAATGAAACAGATCCCCTTTCCTTGATTTAAGTCTTCCCTTTAGTGTTAGAACTTGAACCTTCTTTTCACCTTCCCAATTCTCGTTCTTTCTACCCCCCTCGTGAACATTTTCACATTAGTAACCAGGTTTTTTAGGTTGGGTATGGAAGAAGAATCGTCATACGAAACGAATTTTGGGGGGCATGTCAAGCCGCTAGCAACCATGCTAGGGGTAATATTTGCTAGCAATCATGCTGGGGGTAAGCTTCCAACCTCTGGATATCATGTTAATGGTATTTTTCAAGCATAGTTTACCCATTGGTTTCGAGTTTGTGTAAAAATGAAACCAATCTTTGAGCATAGTTTTTATTCTGTTACGAGCTCATTAAAAAATGAAGCATATACCCTAAGCATTCTTTCAACTGATCTTCGAGCTCTTTAAAAACAGTAAGATGCTGTTGAGCTTAGTTTCTTACTTTTTTGTGCTCTAGATTCAAACATGAAAAAGGTTAATAGAGTCTCCTTTAAACACTTTTGGGACTCCCTAAATATGAAAAGATTGTTAGGTACTTGTCTTCTTCATACTCATAAAATTATTTGAAGAGTCATCTCTTCGACGGTAGGTTATCTCTTTTTCTATTCGGATGGACTATTTACGAAAAAGGAACACTCCAACCAATCATGACTGGAAGAGTTCTCTTGGGTATTATTTTATACTTTTTCAGGCCCAAGATACTAAATCATACGAAAAATGACCCTTTGGAGTTTTCTTCAGTCTTTGTTTAGACTCTCTAAATATGAACGATATTGATTTTGCTTTCATTGGACTCGTTAAACTAAACACTAAGAGACCCATTCAGGGAACGAACCCCTCCTTTCTCAGGTTTGTGAAATATATGAGAATGGACTTGTCTTCAGATGAACTAAAATGATTGTTTGTTACCCTCTTTGGACTCATAAAAATGAAAAGAGGCACTCATCAATCATGATGGGGAAATTAAGGGAAGGGAATCATTTTGCAAATAATATGGTAGTTTGTTGTCACCTTTGAACATGGCACTTGTATGCATTTCATTCAGTCAATTGGGTAAATCAGTTTGTCTATAAGTCGATCCACTTTCATGATTCATGTCACTCCTTTGAGTCTTTCAAAGAATGCATTGTCCAATGTCGTATTGTGTTCTGCCTCATCGAGTCAATACTTCCAATACTTTTGTCGTGCCGCCCGATGTTCAAAGGGAAGTTAGAAGTTTACCTCTGCAGTTAAAACAACTTTTATGTCAGTACCTTTTGAGTCAATTAGATGGTTACACTATCTACAACATTCCAGAACTTTGTTTCGAGTTTCGTTTCGTTGATGTGGGATTCATCATGGCCTTCCGTCGATGAGACTATTCCTATTGACATCAGCTCATCATCCGAGAATTAGTCTTAGAAACAAATTTAGTACCCTGAGATCTGTATGCCTCAATGACAAATTCTCTTGCTCTCGATGAAGGTTCACATCATTGACCTTTGCTCAAGAGATTTGACTAAGTGTTCAACATCAAATCATATATTTTCACTTAGTAGATTGTACTAGGGTACCTTGGGAATCATTGACATTAATGGTGATCTCCCTCGCACTTGTTAATGGTTCACATTATTGACCGATAATCGAGTGGTCTCTACCATGTTCGACTTCAGATCATTGTAATCACATGGATAGAATCATACTTTGTGGAAGATGAGACGAAGACCTGGGGTATTTGTTATAAATCACTCATAGCTTTCTCCCTAGGTTGCGATGGAGTATATTGTATGAATTACCAACATGGATCCACATTTATATGGTCGTGGCTATGCTCAAATTTTCATCTATATGACATAGATCTGCGTTGTATGTCTGGTAGCTATGTCCTGTTAGTTTTTCAACATTAAGCTAGAATTATTAGGATCTTTAATTGAGAGAATAACAAGCACAACAATTAAACACAAGAGACAATGAACAAAGTGTTTTTCTTCCCCATAACTTCCTCAGATATAAAATCAGCACCAAAATAGAAAAGCCCAAAACAGTAAGTGATCTCCCGACAGCAGTAACCTTCTTCTTATCTAGCCCCAGTGTCTTCTCCTTCCTCAACTATGCACTACACTTGAGTGTGTATGAGATGTGTGCTAAATAGAGAAGTCACTTCTCTATTTATACTACTTCCCGGCATGACTAAAACCCTACTAGGGCCAACTTCAGCAAGTGAGTCTAATAACCCTAGTGCCCCGAAACTGCAGGGACTTTAACCCTTAGATAATAGGAGGGTTACGCACAATGACTTGAAATGACTTGTTTACATTATAGATCCTCCCGATCGGAACATTGGGGCAGGACATAATGACTCAATTACATAATAGATACATCCTGGAATAAACATCGGTTTACAAGACATAAGATACATAGATGAATACATTCTGAAGTTACAAATACATCAACACTCCCTCTTAAATAGGAAGGTATTCTTTAGACACAATTTTCAGCACTGGTATTCTTCTTTGCATCAACTAGATCATCTTGTCATCTTCATCTTCAAGTCTTCTTAGTCTTCAAGTCTTCTTCGTCTTCGAGACTTCTTCGTCTTCAAGTCTTCAAGTCATCTTCTTCTTCAAGTCTTCTTCATCACGAGATCTGCATCATCATGACCACTGTCTCATCACTATTGGATCATCATCACATCTAGATCATCACTTGATCTGGATCGTCATCAAGTCTGGATCATCACATCTGGATCACTTAATCTAGATCATCATCACAACTGGATCGTCACTTGATCTGGATCACCATCAATTCTGGATCATCACATCTGGATCACTTGATCTGGATCATCATCAAGTTTGGATCATCATCACATGCTATCTCATAATGGTTCTATCTCGATTCTTCTCATCACAGGAAGTTCTACAGAGTCAATCTTGTAGGCCTACCCTTCATGTAGGTCTTCATCAACACTTATATCTGACACTTAAGTTAGAATGGCCTGCCCAGCTCTTACATCTGACCTTATCTTATCAGAGAGGCATGGCCAACACTCACATCTGACCTCATCTTGTCAGAAAGGCCCAGCATTCACATCTGACCATGTGTAAACACATCGCGCTATAATGGCTCAGCACTTATATCCGACCATGTTCAAGCACATCGCATCAGAAAGCATTTTCACTTACATCCAACCTTATCCTGTCAGAAAGGCACATCACTTACAGTCGACCATGCTCAAAAGCACCACATCGAAAGGGCTCAACACTTACAATCAACCATGCTTGAAAGAACCGCATCGAAAGGGCTCTGCACTTATATCCGAACATGCTCGAAAGAACCGCATTGAAAGGGAATTCACTCGCATCTAATCATGGAGGAACTAATCCTACCATTACATCAGAATGGCCCCCAGTCCCAGACTGAGCTACCTGGTAACTGACCAGGTGCCTCCATTCCCAGAATGGCAGTTGCCCTTACATCTGACCTACTCATTAGAATGGCCAACACTCACATCTGACATGGGAGGAACTTAACCCTTTAGCCATGACATAATGGTTCATCCCTTACATCTGATCAAGTGGGAACACATCCCTCTCTCACATCAGAATGGCTTCTCAGTCCTAGACTGAGTTTTCCTGGTAACTGACCAAGCACCTCCATTCCCAGAATGGCAATAGCACTCATATCTGACATGGAAGGAACCTAAATCCTTTGACCATGATAGAATGGATCAGCCCTTACATATGACCATGTAAGGAACTTAATCCTCTCCCATGTCAGAATGGCTCACAGACTCATCACTTCCCTTTGGAGGGAACATCGATCTGGAGAACACCAAGCTTCTCCCTGAAGTACTCAAACTTCACCCTAGCCAATGGCTTCATCAATACATTAGTTATCTGATCATCTGTCGCAACATACTGGAGCTTCATTGCTCCCCTCTACACCATATCCCTAATATAGTGATACCTGATCTCGATATGCTTCGATTTTTCATGGAACACTGGATTCTCTAACAACTTCATGCAACTCTGGTTGTCACAATGTATACAAGTAGCATCCATTTGGAGATCAAATAAATCAGACAGTAGCTTCCAAAGCCATATTGCCTCACAACTAGCTAAACAAGCTGAAACATACTCTGCTTCAGTTGTACTTAGTGCCACGTAGGATTTCTTCCTGCTAAACCAAGAGATCACACCTGATCCCATACCGAAGCAACATCCTGAAGTGCTCTTCCTATCGATGGCACTGCCTGCCCAATATGAATCAACATAACCCTCCAAGTTAATCTTTTGATTTGACTCATACTTGATCCCATAGTCAACTGTACCCCTCAGGTACCTCAGATTATGCTTTGCAGCGATCAAGTGAACATTTCTTGGATCTGTCAAGAACTGGCTCAAGGTGTTCACAGCAAAGCAAATGTTTGGTCTCGTGTTTATTAGGTACATCAAGGACCCAATCATCTGATGATACATTGTAGCATCAACCGACTCTGATGAAGCATCACTCAATAGATTCAGGTTCAATGCCATAGGTGTGTCCATGGCTTTGCAGTCCATCATCCCAAACCTCTTCAGGATCTCTACTGCATACTTCCCTTGTCCAAGGAAGAATATATCTGCACTCTGCCACTCCTCCATGCCTAGGAAATAATGCATCATACCCAAGTCCTTCATTTTGAACTTGGAAGCAAGCTTTCTCTTCATATCAGCAATCAAACCATCCATGCCTGTCACAAATAGATCATCTACATATAGTAGGAGCATCACTGGGTTGCCATCTTCAACCTTGTAGTACAGGTTGGAATCTGCTTTACTCTTGGTAAAGCCCAAACTGGATAGAAGCTGTCAATTCTGTCGTACCAAGTCCTGGGTGCCTATTTCAAACTGTATAGGGCTTTCTTCAATATGCATACATGAGACTCTGTCATGTGTCTCAAAACTGAGTGGTTGTTCTACATACACTTCCTCTTCTACTACACCATTCAAGAAAGCAGTCTTGACATCCATCTGGTGTATCTTCCATTTCATCACTGCAGCCAGAGCTAGTACTGATCTGATGGAAGTGTATCTGGCTACAAGTGCAAAGGTTTCTTCATAATCTATTCCTTCTTTCTGAGACAAACCCCGAGCCACAAATCTTGCTTTATATTTTTCAATACTACCGTCTGCAATATGCTTGATCTTATAGATCCATTTGGAAGTTACAACTGAATTCCCTTCTAGTATTGGGACAACATCCCAAACATCATTTTTCATGATCGATTGGTATTCTTTGATCATAGCATCCTTCCATTCTTTTCTTTCTTCCACTTCTTCATAACTGGAAGGTTCTTTATCAATGAAATCACATAGTAAAGCTACATACCCGAAATAGGATCTGGTCCTCTTTCTTTCTCTATGATTCTCTTCTGGAGCCCCATATCTTTCCGCACCTTGGATAATTTCATGTACCCAAGCAGGTTTCCTCTTATGAGGATTCTTTTCCAGAGGTGGATCTACAGGTCTTTGTGGTTCTTCAAATTCTTGATCTTCTTCTTGAGTTTCTTCGTTCATGGTTGTATCATGAATTCTGGGTGCTTCTGCTTCTTCAGTTTCTTCAGAAGGTCTCTTTCTGGATTTGTTGTAAGTTGTGTCTTCATCAAATGTCACATCCCTGCTGATGTCAATATTCTTGTATCCTGGGAAATATATTCTATAAGCCTTCGAGCTTAGAGTATCCCACAAATATACCCTTCTTTCCTGAAGGATCTAATTTTGTTCTCTTCTCTTTTGGAATGTGTATGTACACAGGACAGCCGGATATTATGAGATGGCTGACTTCTGGTTTCTTGCCGGAGAAGACTTCTTCAAGAGTCTTGTTCTCGAGTACTCTATGTGGAGTACGGTTCTGTACATACACCAATTTTCCGGAAACTTCCGCCCAAAGATGCATAGGAAGATCTTGATCATGAAGCATAGCTCTTGCAGCTTCCATGATAATTATGTTCTTCTGTTCCGCAATCCCATTCTATTGTGAATTATAAGGAGTGGACAACTCTGTCTTAATCCTTGATTCTTTACATATCTCTTTGAATTCATTCGAAGTGAATTCTCTGCCATTGTCTGATCGAAAAGTCTTGATCTTGTTTTTAGTGTGATTCTCGATCATTGGCTTTGAATTCCTTGAACTTGCTGAATACTTCATCTTTGTTCTTCATGAAGTAAACCCATGTCTTCCTAGAAAAATCATCAATAAAAGAAACATAATATACATACCCGCTTAGTGAGCTTGATGACATAGGACTACATTGGAGTGGATGATTTCCAAGATTCATTTTGCTTTTCTTTCTCTACTTGAAAATGTATTCTTTTTGTTCTTTCCTTTCGCACATCCTTTGCAGACCCCATCATGTTTTGCTTGTATTTCTAGAAGACCTTCAACAACTTTTCTTGCAAGAGGTAGTGCTCTGTAATGCACATGTGCAAGCCTTCTATGCCAAAGTTCATTTGGCTCTACTATGTCATGGACCAAGGCTTGTTCTGGGTAGCCCTTCAATTTGTACAAACCTCCTTCTTGTTCACTAATCACTATTGCATCATCAATAGTCTTTACTTTTGGCCACATGATGACTTGACCATCTATGAATGCAACCCTCATTCTTTTTGCATCTAATGTAGATATGGAGAGAAGGTTCTTCTTGAGTCCTGGCACAAACAAAAATTCCTTCATTGTTATAGACTTTCCAGAGTCTAGCTTATAGGAAGATTCCCCACTACCTTTTATTGGATATTGGTAGTCATCTCCTAGCTTCACCTTGTGAGGTGATTCATGTTCTAACAGTCTCACAAAGGATTCCTTGAATCCAGCCATATGTTTTGAAGCCCCATTTTCTATAAGCCAATCATCACTTCCATGAGTAATGTTTCCTGTAAGAGAAAAGATCAAAACATATTCATCCTCGCTTGAAGAATATTCACTTTCATATCTGGTTCTCTTTGATGAAGGTTCATCATCCTCTGTAGCATGAGCATGACGTCTTATTTTGTTTCCCTTCTTCTTGTGAGAGCTACTTTTGTTCTTAGGACAATCTCTAGCAAAGTGTCCTCTTTCATCACATGTATAGCAAATGTACTTAGACCTATCTCTAGGCTTTCTAGAGTTATTCCTATGATGCGCGTACTTACTTCTATGATGGATGGATCTAGGTTTCTTGGATTGTACTATGAGAGCTTGATCTTCACTTCCCATCTTCTCTTCTTGAGCTGCTATCTGATCTTCTTCTTGAGAACATTCTTCCCACAATTTTTTGAACTTGACTAACTTCTTTCTAGCACAGATCCCTTGAATGAAGGAGTCCCATGTCCTAGGGAGACCATTCAAGGTGGTCATTACAATTTCTAAATTCTCCACTTCTTCATCTACTGCTTCCAATTGTTCCTTGATCTGAGAAACCATTGTGAAGTAAGACTAGATGGTCTCTACATTCTGGATCTTCACATTCTTTAGTTGATTCCTCAGAGTCATCTTCCGGTTTATGTTCTTCCCTTCAAACAATTTGGTTAGGGCATCAAACATAGCTTTAGGTGTCTTGAGAGAGGACACCTATGGGATAAGGTGATCCTTGATAGAATCAGCAATGATCCTCTTTGACATAACCAACTTCTTCTTATGCAAGGTCTTAGCCTCATCTCCCTCTGGAACTGGAACCTCCTCATGGATGTAGGAGTCAAACTCATTCTCTTCCAGGACCAAGGAGATCCTATACTTCCAGGCTCAGAAGTTATCAGCTCCCTCAAGCTTTTCATCAAGCTTGGTATGATGAGGCATCTTAACTGAGAACCTCAAATGGAAATACAAAATATTTAGATCTTACCAGGTCAAGATGTTGGATCTGGATTTGGAGCTGAAATCCTGTAGTGCTGGATCAGGAGAAAATTAGGGTTTTGCTTTTCTGGAGTTATGTCAAACCAAATGCTTTGAAATTCATCCCTAACTTTGATTTTGGGGAGGAGATCAATCCAGGCCTGGGCTCACTGAAAAATTCATCTTCTATGAAAAGCCCTAATTTCTGGCAGTAGTGTCAGGTCCAAAACTGAAAAGCCTCAGAATTGGATTCTGCTTCGACAGAAAGATGCGGCCTAAGGAGGAGATTTATTCCACCTTACTTTTGCTGAAAATCTATGAAGGAAGATCCACAAACTAGGAATCCCTAGTTCCCGCAGCTGCACAGTGTCTTCTTCTCAGGTTAGCTCTGATACCATGTTAGTTTTTCAACATTAAGCTAGCATTATTAGGATCTTTAACTGAGAGAATAACAAGCACAGCAATCAAACACAAGAGACAATGAACACAGTGTTTTTCCTTGGGGAAACCATAAATGGAGAAAACCCCGCAACTTCCTCAGAGATAGAATCAACACCAAAATAGAAAATCCCAAAACAGTAAGTGATCTCCCGACAGCAGTAACCTTCTTCTTATCTAACCCTAGTGTCTTCTCCTTCCTCAACTATGTGCTACACTTGAGTGTGTATGAGATGTGTGTTAAATAGAGAAGTCACTTCTCTATTTATACTACTTCCCGGCATGACTAAAACCCTACTAGGGCTAACTTCACCAAGTGAGTCTAATAAACCTAGTGCCCCGGAACTGTGGGGACTTTAACCCTTAGACAATAGGAGGGTTACCCACAATGACTTGACATGACTTTTTTACATTATAGATCCCCTCGATCGGAACATTAGGGCATGACATAATGACTCAATAACATAATAGATACATCCCGAAATAAAAATTGGGTTACAAGACATAATATACATAGATGAATACATTCCGAAGTTACAAATACATCAACATGTCCAAGTTTTAGTCCTCTATGAAATGGATCTACAATGTATTCTAATAGCTATGTTTGCCAATATCTCCCATGGATCTCTCTTGTATTGGTATGAAGCCATGGTGAAGACACATTTTCTCATGACTCAAAATTATTGTTGTATTTCAGATGCCTGGTTGATGTTGATCTCTGATCAAGCTGATTCTTGCCTCGAAGTGATAACTTCCTCTATCAAAGCTCATTCCTATCTCATCCCTCTAGCCTAATGCTTTGGGGGGAATTTTGTTACACCTAAATCTCATCAGCAACATGTGATAAGATATTAAACATCCACGTTTTCCCTCATTCCCAAATATTGAAGTGAAAACATTGATCCAAATGTCAAGCTTGCATATAAAAACCTAGCATCGCTTCTACCCTAAAGCCTAGGAGCGATACCTTCTTGAGCACTACCTGAGTTGTGTTCAAGACATGTGATGGCACCACCTTTACTCTTTGTTTGAAGAGCAGTTATTACCTAGCACCGCTCTTTCATCAAGGAGCAGGAGCGGTGCCCTTGGTAAAAGGTGAAAAAGAGAGACTTCACGAAGCTTATAGATCAAAAGCTTCATGGCAGGCCTTATCCCTATTCACCTGGGTCAGTTGAGCTCGAGATCCATCCTTTAGGGATCTCCTATCCACCTCACCCACCAAAATATCAACCATCTCTATCCATTTGAAGCCTATAAAAACAAGCTCATACCCCATGGATGAGGAGAGAGAAAAGTCATGTTTCCATTTTTACATTCTGGGCTGATCTATTAGAGTGAGCATAGAGGAGAAAGTTGGAGCTATTGGGGATAAGACATCAGTTTTGTGGAGGAGTGCATCAACACTAAGGCATAGGTTGTAAACTTGTTCATTATTTATCAACGCAAAGTTGGATCCCTTCCCATATACTTGTTATGTATAATCGTGCATGTTTATTATTAGATTCCTTAGTCACTGATATAGATCTATAGATGATGTTCTGGTACTTTTGATCTTTTGTGTTTGATGTGTTTATGCAGGTATTTTCTTGGAGATATTCCGCAATAGGTGAAGAGCCACATAATTTCATCAAAGATAGTATTCCAGGTGTCTGTAGTTTCTAGGATATGTCTTCCAACCTTGTTGTGAACTATTTGTTCTAGATCTGAACCATTTGGACCAGAGGAACAGCTTCTATCTGCAAAAGGTGTGAAATTCCTAACAACATAATTGGTGGCCATATTGGGGAAGATCTTTAGCAGATCTGATCTTCTTTAGTCTTTGAACACTTGTCTGAATCCAATCTCCAGCTTTTTATCATTTGAGTTAGATCTACCATCTGACCTAGTTATGTTTTGGTTTGATATCATTCGATCTCTTCAAATCTGGGCCATCCTGAATTTCTATGCCCTTTATTACTGTTAATTCATTATTTTTTATGCTAGTTTGTCGAGATTTAACTTTTCTTTTTCGCCATCTTTTTCTTTACATCTACAAGGAATCGTGCATGCACAATAGGCAATAAGCAGTGGCACTGCCTGAACTTAGTTAGCAGACAACGGTGCCACCGCCTGTGATTAGCAATCAAGAAGCGGTGCTCAAGCAGAACCGCTCTGTTAGTGACCCTATGGAAGTGGTTTCACGTAGCCTATTTAGTCCCTATTTGATTTCAAAACTATGGCTTTTGTATTTTGATTTCTAATTTTTTTTTGGCTTACTTTTTTATGAAAATGAAGTGTTTTTTTACTTACTTTGCATTGGATTTTGCATTCATTTATTTGCTTGAAACCTCTTCCTATTTTCTATAGATATTATTCGTTAGTATTGGGAAATATACATTTCATTTTCATTTGTATGTTTTGGTTTGTTTTGGACTTGGAATGAGTGAGTGATCCATGTTGTTTTGAGTCTTTCTTTGCTTGGGGTGATTTTTGTTTCCTTTTGCATGTTGAGTTTTTCAGTGCTTGGTAGGAGAGATTGGCTCTTCATTTCCTTGTCTGTTCCAAACGGAAGGTTTAGTTTTTTATCCTTTGCTTTATTCGCAATCATGTTGAACGATTTTCTTCTTGTTTAGTGCTTGATTGTTTGAAGTTCCAGATCTTACTTTCATTCAGAAGAAATATTTTTTTCGACTTTGCATGTATTAGAGTTACATTTGTTTGGGAACGTTGGTGAAATCATCTTTCCATTAAGTTTTTATGCATCTTTTTCAAGCATGAAAAGATAGGAAACATTTCTGCTTTATTTATATTAGATGTTCTCTAGATCTTTTTTTTAATTGCTTTAAAGATTATTTAGGATGCATAGATATTTTACTTTTCCTTTGAAAAGATAGAATTGCATTTCCATTTGGGTGTTCATTTTGGAAAGAAAAGTAAATCTCTCTCCCTCTTTTAGGTATAATTTCATTGAAGAGGAAAACTTAGATTATCATATAGATCAGTGGGCGTCTTCTTTAATTTAAATTTTTCACTCAATGGTTCCACCTAACTGCACAAAATAAAATTAATGGTAGTACTAGGTTAAAACTTTTAGCAATTTGAGTGTTAGGTTAGCGACGTGTTCAGACATCGGTAAGAATGGTAGCTGTTGTTATTTTCCATCAATGTATCCCAGGGGATTGTAGTTCTTCCACATACGTCTGGTATATCAAACGTCTTTTACGTACCCTTGAGGTGTATCAAAAGGTACTTCACATACTCGGTAGTATATCGGAAGGCTCTTGTCGAATGACGGTGCATTAGATAGCACCACTATAGATTTGATCTCCCACGTACCTAGCGTATATCGGGAGACCCTTTTAGGAATCCTAAAACCATCTGATTTATCCTTTTGGCCTATCATATGAGGTTCATGAATCTTATCCACTCCTTTCACATGTTTTCTTGTTTCTTTTAGTTTGAGTAGTGCTTGCTTGTGCGTGGTAGTTAGGGGGGCTTTAGATATTTTATAGATGGAAGCCCCATCTGGGACTACCACTCAATAGGTCCCTTTCCAAGGAGTACCCTTTGTTTTCCCTCCAAGTGAAAGCATTGGTCCTCCCTTTATTGCCACTCTAAATCTTCCTGAGTTAACTATAGGATTACCAGTTATCCTTTTGGCCTGTCATGTGAGGTTTGTGAATCTTATCCACTCCTTTCACATGTTTTATTGTTTCTTTTAGTTTGAGTAGTGCTTTCTTATGCATGGTAGTTAGGGGGGTTTTAGAGATTTTATAGATGGCATCCCCATCTTGGACTACCACTCAAGAGATCCCTTTCCAAGGGGTACCTTTTGTTTTCACTCCAAGTGAAAGTATTGGTCCTCCCTTTATTGCCACTCTAAATATTCCTGAGTTAACTATAGGATTACCAGTCTGGTTGTTTAATCCGGTAATTCTTGTTACACCTAATGTCTCAAATGTTACCTCTCCTCCGAGAGAGGATCAACCTCAACCTAATCCTGCTCCTTCTTCGCTGGTTGTGGATTCATCCCTTTCTTCTTCTTCGCTTGACCAAAGCTCTACGGTTAGTAGTCAGGCGGATAAGAAGAAGAAGAAAGGGAAAGGTAAGAAGAAGAAGGATAAGAAAGAGAAAAAGAAACAACCATCTGCTCTTTATGGTTCTTGTTCTAAGAGAACGCTCGGAAAACCCAAGTTCCCTTGTAAGCTTTGCAAGGGGTACCACCTTCTTAAGGAGTGTCCTAGCCTCTCCCATGTACAAGAAGAGTGGTCTAAAAGGTCCAAACCGTCTATGTCATCAACCTTTGATCATCATGTTAATGACACCCCCTCAACAAGTGACCCATTGGTAAAATTTCATAAAGTTAAAGTCTTGTATCCTTGTT
Source organism: Pseudotsuga menziesii (assembly GCA_001517045.1). NCBI lineage: Eukaryota > Viridiplantae > Streptophyta > Pinopsida > Pinales > Pinaceae > Pseudotsuga > Pseudotsuga menziesii. The sequence goes on from LPNX010252753.1 coordinate 41,333, forward strand.
TAATATGCAAGGTTTTGCATCATACTTTTCTTTGTCCAAGCATGGATGAAGCTTTGCGTTGGTTGGAAAATATTACTGATCATCAACAGGTGATTCCAACAAGTGATAGTAAGTTATCCCTTGATTCCCCGCTCGTTGATCGAGTGATCAATTCAGTTTCATCTATAATTGATCCCACTCTTCCTTTGGAGAGTGAAGTGGTCGAGTCAATGTCATCTCCACCTGATCCCACTCTTTCATCAGAGAGTGTTAATACTGAAGTAGTCGCTTTGACCAAATCTTCTTCTTGTTCTTCTCTGTTAGATTTTTAACATTAAGCTAGAATTATATTGGGATCTTTAACTGAGAGAATAACAAGAACAACAATCAAACACAAGAGACAATGAACACAGTGTTTTTCCTCGGGGAAACCATAAATGGAGAAAACCCCGCAACTTCCTCAGAGATAGAATCAGCACCAAAATTAAAACCCAAAACAGTAAGATGATCTCTCAACAGCAGTAGCCTCTTTATTTCTAGCCCCGTCAACTTCTTCTCTCTCAGCTATGTGCTACAACTGAGTGTGAGTGAGTGTATCTTAAATAGAGAGACTCACTCTCTATTTATACTAATTCCCGACTTGAGAATGACTCACAAGGGACAACTTCACTAGGTGAGTCTAACAACCCTAGGGCCCTAGAACTGTGGGGACTTTAACCCTTGAACAACAGGAGGGTTACACACATTGACTTGACATGACTTGTTTACATTATAGAAACTCCTGATCGGAACATCGGGGCATGACATGACTCAATTACATTACAAACACTTCCCAGAATAAACATCGAGGTACAATACATAAGAAATAAAAGTGAATACATTCCAAAGTTACAATTACATCAACACTCCCTTTTAACTAGGAAGGTATTCTCTCGACACAATTTATCAGCACAAGTCTTCTTCTTTGTATCATATGGATCATCATCGATTCTTCGTCATATTTAAGTCATCTTCATCTTCAAGTCATCTTCATCTGGATCTAGATCATCACTCGATCTGGATCATCATCACTAGATCTGGATCATCACTCGATCTGGATCATCATCACTGGATCTAGATCATCATTCGATCTGGATCATCTCTGGTTCTAGAACATCTTTGCTGAATCATCATTACATGTGCTATCTCTTTATTCTTCTCATCAAAGGAATTTCTAAAGATCTAGCCCTTTTTCATGTTGGTTGTAGGCCTAGCCTCCATGTAGGTCTTCTTCCAGCACTTATATCTGACCCTAAGTCAGAATGGCCCACCCAGCACTTATATCTGACCCTAAGTCAGAATGGCCCACCCAACACTTATATCTGATCATGTAGGAACCAATCCTATAATCATATCAGAAAGGCACTCCTAGCACTCACATCTGCCCATGTGGGAACACATCCCACAACCCTGTCAAAAAGGCCCAACACTCACATCTGACAACCAATGTTAGAAAGGCTCAGCACTTACATTCGACCATGCGAGGAGCCAATCCTTCATGCTAAAAGGCTCTGCACTTAAATCTAAAAACCAATTTCAGAAAGGATCAGCACTCATATCTGACAACCAATGTCAGAAAGGCTCAGCACTTATATTCGACCATGCGAGGAACCAATCCTCCATGCCGAAAGGGCTCTGCACTTACATATGACAACCAATGTCAGAAAGGCTTTGCACTCACATATGATCATTTAGGAACCAATCCTACATTCACATCAAAATGGCCCTTAGTCCCAAACTGAGCTTTCCTGGTAACTGACCAGGTGCCTCCATTCCAAGAATGGGATTCAGCACTTATATCTGATCATGTAGGAACCAATCCTATAGTCACATCAGAATGGCTCAGCACTCACATCTGACATGGAAGGAACCAATCCTCTCACCATGATAGAGTGGCTCAACCCTTACATCTGACCATGGAAGGAACCAATCATCTCACCATGCCAGAATGGCTCACGGATTCATCACTTCCCTTTGGAGGGAACCTCAATCTAGAGAACACCAAGCTTCTCCCTAAATTACTCAAACTTCACTCTAGCTAATGGTTTTGTCAATACATCAGCTATCTGTTCATCCGTCACAACATACTGGAGCTTCACTACTCCTCTCTGCACCATATCCCTGATATAGTGATACTTGGTCTCGATATGCTTTGACTTGTCATGGAACATCGGGTTCTCTAACAACTTCACACACCTCTGTTTGTCACAATATATACAAGTAGCATCCAACTAGAGATCAAATAAATCATACAACAGTTTCCTCATCCATACTTCCTCACAACTAACTGAACAAGCTGTGACATACTCTACTTCAGCTGTACTCAGTCCCACACAAGATTGCTTCCTGCTAAACCAAGAGATCACACCTGATCCCATACTAAAGCAACACCTTGAAGTGCTCTTCCTATCAATGGCACTGCCTGCCCAATCTGAATCAACATAACCCTCTAAGTTAATCTTCTGATTCGCATCATACTTGAGCCCATAATCAACTGTACCCCTCAGGTACCTCAGAATATTCTTTGCAGCAATCAAGTGAACATGTCTCAAATCTATCAGGAACTAGCTCAAGGTGTTCATAGCAAAGCAAATATCTGGTCTTGTATTCATCAGGTACATCAAGGACCCAATCATCTGATGATACATCATAGCATCAACCGCTTCTGATGAAGCATCACTCAATAGCTTCAGGTTCGATGCCATAGGTGTGGTCATGGACTTGCAATCCATCATCCTGAACCTCTTCAGGATCTCTACTACATACTTCCCTTATCCGAGGGAGATTCCATCCGCATTCTGTGACACCTCCATGCCTAGAAAATAGTGCATCATACCCAAGTCCTTCATTTTGAACTTGGCAGCAAGCTTCCTCTTCGTATCAGCAATCAACCCATCCATACCTGTTACAAACAGATCACCTACATACAGTAGGAGCATCACTGGGTTGTCATCTTCAACCTTGTAGTAAAGGTTGGAATCTGCTTTACTTTTGGTAAACCCCAAACTGGATAGAAAGCCATCAATTCTGTCGTACCATGTGTTGGGTGCTTGTTTCAAACCGTATAGGGCTTTATTCAATCTACACACATGAGACTCCCTGTCATGTGTCTCAAAACTGAGTGGTTTCTCTACATACACTTCCTCTTCCACTACACCATTCAAGAAAGCAGTCTTGACATCCATTTGGTGTATCTTCCATTTCATCATTGCAGCCAGAGCCAATACTGATCTGATGGAAGTGTATCTGGATACAAGTGCAAAGGTTTCTTCATAATCTATTCCTTATTTCTGTGAGAAGCCACGAGCTACGAATCTTGCTTTATATTTCTCTATGTTGCAATCTGCAGCATGCTTGATCTTGTACATCCATTTGTAAGTTACAACAGACTTCCCTTCTGGTCTTGGGACAACATCCCAAACATCAATCTTTGTGATCGATTGATACTCTTTGATCATAGCATCCTTCCATTCTTTTATTTCTGCCGCTTCTTCATAGTTGGAAGGTTATTTATCGATGAAGTCACATAATAAAGCTACATACCTGGAGCAGGACCTGGTCCTCTTTCTTTCTCTGTGATTCTCTTCTGGAGCCCCATATGTTTCCCCACCTTAGATAGCTTCTCATACCCAAGCAGGTTTCCTCTTGTGAGGATTTTTCTCCTGAGGTGGATCTACAGGTTCTTGAGGTTCTTCAAATTCTCGATCTTCTTCTTGAGTTTCTTCGTTCATGGTTGTGTCATGAATTATGGGTGCTTCTGATTCTTTAGGATCTTCAGCAGGTCTCTTTCTATATTTGTTGTAAGCTAAGTCTTTTTCAAATGTTACATCCCTGTTGATGTCGATATTCTTGAATCCTGGGAAGTATATTCTGTAAGCCTTCGAGATGTTAGAGTATCCCACAAATATACCCTTCTTTACTGAAGGATATAAATTTGTCCTCTTTTCTTTTGGAATGTGTATGTACACTAGACAGCTGAATATTCTGAGATGGATAACTTCTGGTTTCTTGCTAGAAAATAATTCTTCGAGTGTCTTGTTCTTGATTACTCTATGTGGAGTACGGTTCTGTACATACACCAATGTTCTGGCAGCTTCTGCCCATAGATCCATGGGAAGATCTTGATCATGAAGCATTGCTCTTGCAGCTTCCATGATAGTTCTATTCTTCCTTTCTATAACCCCATTCTGTTGTGGATTATATGGAGTGGGTAACTCCCTCTTAATCCCCAAATCTTTGCATAACTCTTTGAATTCATTTAATGTGAATTCTCCGCCATTATCTGATTGAGAGGTCTTGATCGTCTTTTTCGTGTGGTTCTCAATCAAGGCTTTGAATTCCTTGAACTTGCTGAAAACTTCATTTTTGTTCTTCATAAAGTATGTCCATGTCTTCGTAGAATAATCATCAATAAAAGAAACATAGTATACATAACTGCTTAAATAACTAGATGACATTGGACTGCATACATCGGAGTGAATGATTTCCAAGATTCCTTTTGCTTTGCTTTCACTACTTGGAAATGTATTCTTTGTGTTCTTTCCTTTCACACATCCTTTGCAGACTCCTTCATGTTTTTCTTGAATTTCTGGAAGACCTTCAATAGCTTTGCTTGCAAGTGGTAGTGCTCTATAGTGCACATCTGCAAGGCTTCTATGCTAAAGTTCATTTGCCTCTACTGTGTCATGGAATAAAGCTTGTTTTGGATGGCCCTTCAATTTGTATAATCCTCCTTCTTGTTCTCCAATTACTATTTCATCATCAATAGTCTTTCCTCTTGGCCACATGAGGAATTGGCCATCTACAAATGCAACCCTCATGCCTTTTGCATCCAGTGCCGATATGGAGAGAAGATTCTTCTTTAGTCCTGGGACAAGCAAGACATCCTTGATTTGCATAGAATTTCCAGATTCTAGCTTGTAGGAGGATTCACCACCACCTTTTATGGGATATTGGTAGTCATCCCCAAGTTTCACCTTATGGGGTGAATTATGTTTGCATAGTTTCTCAAAAGATTCCTTGAATCATGTCATGTGTTTGGAATACCCACTGTCAATAAGCCAATTTTTGCTTCCATGAGTCATAGTCCCCATGAGAGAGTAGATCAGAACATATTCTTCATCACTTGAAGAGTCTTCACTTTCTTGTTTTACTTTCTTCCTAAGAGGATCATCATCCTCAGCAGTGTGAGCATGATGTTTTCTTTTGGAGTTCTTCTTCTTCTTGGATCCACTCTTATTCATGGGACAATTTCTAGAAAAGTGTCCTCTTTCATCACATGTATAACATCTGAGTTTGGATGGATCCCTTTTCATAAAATTATCTTTCTAATGAGAATGCTTTTCTTGATGATGATGATTTTCCCTTCTGCCTTTCTTGGAGTGTACTGTGAGAGCTTGATCTTCACTTCCCATATTTTCTTCTCAAGCTGCTATTCAAGCTTCTTCTTGTGAACATTCTTCCCACAGTCTACTAAACTTGATTAGCTTCTTCCTAGCACAGATTCCTTGGATGAAAGAATACCATGACCTAGGGAGACCATTCAAGGTTGTCATCACAATTTCTGCATTCTCCACTTCTTCATCTACGGCTTCAAGTTTTTCTTTGATATGGGAGACCCTTGTGAAGTATGACTAGATAGTCTTCTCATTCTGGATCTTTACATTCTTCAACTGGTTCCTTAGAGTCATCTTCTAGTTTATGTTCTTCCCTTCAAACAGTTTGGTTAGGGCGTCAAACATAGCTTTAGGTGTCTTGAGGGAGGACACCTGTGGTATGAGGTGATCCTTGATTGAATCAGCAATAATACTCTTTTCCATAACCAAATTCTTCTTATGTAAGGCCTTAGCCTCATCTTCCTCTAGAACTGGAACCTCCTCATTGATGTAGGAGTCCAACTCATTCTCTTCTAAGACCAAGGAGATCCTATACTTCCAGGATCGAAAGTTATCAGCTCCCTCAATATTTTCATCACTCTTGGTATGATGAGACATCTTAACTAAGAACCTCAAATGGAAATACAAAATATTTAGATCTTACCAGGTCAAGATGTTGGATCTGGATTTGGAGTTGAATTTCTGCAGTGTTGGTTCAGGAGCATATTAGGGTTTGAATTTCCTGAAGTTCTGTCCAACCAAATGCTTTGATATTGATCTCTAAACTTTGATTTTTGGGAGGAGATCAATCCAAGCCTGGGATCACTCAAAAATTCCACTTCTATGGAAAGCCCTAATTTTTGACAGCAATGTCAAGTCCAAAACTGAAAAAGCTCAAAATTAGATTATGCTTCAACAGAAAGATGCGCCCTAGGGAGAAGAGTCAACCCAACCTTCTTTTGCTTAAAATATGTGGAGAGAGATCCAAAAAGTAGGAATCCCTAGTTCCCGCAGCTACACAGTGTCTTATTCTCAGGTTAGCTCTGATACCATGTTAGATTTTTAACATTAAGCTAGCATTATATTAGGATCTTTACCTGAGAGAATAACAAGCACAGCAATCAAACACAAGAGACAATGAACACAGTGTTTTTCCTCATGGAAACCATAAATGGAGAAAACCCCGCAACTTCCTCAGACATAGAATCAACACCAAAGTAAAACCCAAAACAGTAAGATGATCTCCCGAAAACAGTAGCCTTTTTATTTCTAGCCCCAACAACTTCTTCTCCCTCAGCTATGCACTACAACTGAGTGTGAGTGAGTGTATCTTAAATAGAGATACTCACTCTCTATTTATATTAATTCCTGACTTGGCAATGAATCACTATAGACGACTTCACTAGGTGAGTCTAACAACCCTAGGGCCCCAAAACTGAGGGGACTTTAACCCTTGAACAATAGGAGGGTTACACACATTGACTTAACATGACTTGTTTACATTATAGAAACTACTGATCGGAACATCGGGGCATGACATGACTCAATTAAATTACAAACACTTCCCGGAATAAACATCAGGGTACAATACATAAGAAGTACAAGTGAATGCATTTCGAAGTTACAATTACATCAACATTCTCTTCGAGTAGAGAAAGAACTGAAACCTGCTGAAGTTTTTATGCTTCGTTCTGATTGTTCTTGACAAGAGGAAATTTTGTCTATTTCGACAGAACCCTCTCCAAGTAATGAGATTATTTCCTTTGACTCGAGTAACCTAACATAGTCTCGTCTTCATTCGAGTGTTCCTTTCTAGATATCTGGGCAAATTACCACTAAGCGTATACTCCGGACTATCATCGACGAAGTGGCTTCTGTTAGCATTCTATCCTCTACTGCTTGGAAATCCATAGGTTCTCCTCCACTTGTGCCAACTACCGATCAGATACTAGATTTTGACCAAAGACCTACAACACCTTTAGGGATACTTCCTTAGTTGCCTATTACTTTGGAAGGAAAAACTGTCTGTATCGATGTTATGGTAGTCCAAGGTCCTTTAGATTTTAATCTGCTCCTTGGGCATGATTATTCTTACGGCATGAAAGTTGTAGTGTCCACACTCTTTCAAGTGATGTATTTTCCCCATAATGGGAAAATTGTGACCGTTGATCAGCTTTCCGTCATTAAACCTGAATATCATGTGACTCCTAGTCATCAGACTTCCCTGAATGTCCCACATGTTTGTGTGGCTCTTTCCCCTTCTATTTATCTTTTTCCCATCATAGGTAAAATCAGGGGCATGACTCCAGCCTCTAGATATCATACTGGATTTAAGTTTCTAGCTTCTTATGTAAGGGGGAAACCCACCAACCTATGGACATCATGTTGTCTTAGAACTTACATGTGATCATAGTTCCATTTTTGTGTCAAGATCATTAAAAAATGAAATAGGTCCCCTCAAGCATAGTTAATCTCTATTTCAAGCTTGTGTCAAAATGAAATAGGCCACTTTGAGCAGTTTTTATTCTTGGTTTCAAGATCGCTAAAAAATAAAACTGACCTTGAGCATAGTTCCTATTCTGTGTCAAGCTCATTAAAAAATGAAACGGATACATGTGAGCATAGTTCTTTTTCTGTGTCAATCTTGTTAAAAAAATAAAACAGGTTCCTGAACATAGCTCATTTTCTATTTCAAGCTCATTAAAAAATGAAGTAGGGTTTCTTAAGAAAAGTTTACCCTTTTGGTTTCAAGCTTGCATGAAAATGAAACCATGTCTGAGAGCATAGTTCTTCTCCTGTGTCAAGCTCATTAAAAAATGAAACAACACCTGACCATCATGTCAGGTTTTGACCATCATGTCAGTTTTCTCCAAGCATAGTTACCTTTCATTTCAAGCTTGTGTAAAAATAAAACAGATCCCCTTCCCTTGAATTAAGTCTTCCCTTTAGTGTTAGAACTTGAACCTTCTTTTCACCTTCCCTATTCTCGTTCTTCCTACCCCCATGGTGAACATTTTCACATTAGTAACCAGGTTTTTTAGGTTGGGTATGGAATAAGAATCGTCGTATGAAATGAAGTTTGGGGGGCATGTTGAGTCGCTAGCAACCATGCTAGGGGTAAGATTCGCTAGCAATCATGTTGGGGGCAAGCTTCCAACCTCTAGATATCATGTTAATGAGATTTTTCAAGAATAGTTTACCCATTGGTTTCAAGCTGGTGTAAAAATGAAACCAATCTTTGAGCATAGTTATTATTATGTTACAAGCTCATTAAAAAATGAAGTATATACCATGAGCATTCTTTCAACTGATCTTCAAGCTCGTTAAAAACAGTAAGATGGCATTGAGCTTACTTTTCATTTTTCATGCCTTGGTTAAAACATGAAAAGTGGTTTGAGCTTAGTTTATTACTTTTTCGTGCTCTGGATTCAAACATGAAAAAGGTTAATAGAGTCTCCTTTAAACTCTTTTCGGACTCCCTAAATCTGAAAATATTGTCGAGTACTTGTCTTCTTCATACTCGTAAAAGCATTTAAAGAGTTGTCTCTCAAACGGTAGCTTATCTCTTTTTCGGTTCGGATGGACTATTTACGAAAAAGAAACGCTACAGCCAATCATGACTAGAAGAGTTCTCTTGGGTATTATTTTATACTTTTTCGGCCCCTAGAGACTAAATCATACGAAAAAGGACCCTTTGGAGTTTTCTTCCGTCTTCGTTCAGACTCTCTAAACATGAACCATATCGAGTTTGCGTTCATTGGACTCGTTAATCTAAACACTAAGAGACCCATTCAGGGAATGAAACCCTCCTTTCTCACGTTCATGAAATATATGAGAATGGACTTATCTTCGGATGATCTAAAATGAGTGTTTGTTACCCTCTTTGGACTCATAAAAATGAAAAGAGGAAATCAATCAATCATGATGAGGAAATTAAGGGAAGGGAATCATTTTGCAAATAATATGGTATCTTGTTGTCTCCTTTGAACATGGCAATTGTCTGCATTTCATTCATTCAATTGGGTAAATCAGTTTGTCTCTGAGTCGATCCACTTTCATGAGTCATGTCACTCCTTTGAGTCTTTCGAAGAATGCATTGTCTAATGTCATATTGTGTTCTGCCTCATTGAGTCAATACTGCCAAGTCTTTTGTCGTGCCGCCCGATGTTCAAAGGGAAGTTAAAATTTCATTAGAGGAAATTTGGGGTCTAAAATGGGCCTTATAAGAAAACCCACCAACAATAAATTTTGTGAGTTGGAATTCAAGAACCAATAGAATTTCAATAAAATGAGTCAACCATAATGGTTGAATTGACATATTTGTCATAAAACAAAACTACTTTTTTGTTTGTATTTTTGACATATCTCCCTGTCTTTTTACTCAAATTTTGAGTGGGAGAGCTTGTTGGATGTAGAATTTAATTCCACATCCAATGATTACCCATAATTCATACTTTTGATAGACTCTTCTACCCCAAAAATAAGAAATACCTAAAAAAAACATGATGATGATGTCATCATCACATTTTTCAGGTATTTCTTATTTTTGGGGTAACGGGTGTCAAAAGTATGTAGTATGGGCACTCGTTATATGCAAAATTAAATTCCACATCCAATGAGCTCTCCCTCTCAAAATTTGAGTAAAAACATAGGGAGATATGTCGAAAATACCAACAAAAAAAGTAGTTTTTTTCGTTCTTCCTCCAAAATTAATAAATATTATTTTATTATTTTAACTATTGTTTCATTATTTTAACTATTATTTTATTATTTTCCTTAGAATGCCCAATTTAGACTCAAATTTCCTCTAATGTACCTCTGCAGTTAAAACAGCTTTTGTGTTAGTACCTTTTGAGTTAGTCCGATGGTTACACTATCTACAACATTCCAGAACTTTGTTCCGAGTTTTGTGTCGTCGATGTGGGATTCGTCATGGCCCTCCTTCGATGAGACTAATCCTGTTGACATCAGCTCACCATTCAGGAATAAGTCTTAGAAACAAATTTAGGACCTTGAGACTCTGTATGCCTCAATGATAGATTCTCTCGCTCTCAACGAAGGTTCACATCATTGACCTTTGATCAAGAGATTTGACTGAGTGTTTGACATCAAATCATATATTCGCACTTAGTAGATTGTACTAGGGTACCTTGGGAATCATTGACATTAATGGTGATATCCCTCAGACTTGTTAACGGTTCACATCATTGACTGGTAATCAAGTGGTTTCTACCATGTTCGACTTCAGATCATTGTAATCACATGGATAGAATCCTACTTTGTGGAAGACGATATGAAGACCCTGGGTATTTGTTATAAAGCACTCATAGCTTTCTCTCCAGGTTGGGATGGATTATATTGTATGAAGTACCAACATGGATCCACATTTATATGTTCATGGCTATGATCAAATTTGCGTCTGTATGACATAGATCTACGTTGTATGCCTGGTAGTTATGTCCAATTTTGAGTCCTCTATCACATGGATCTACGATATATTCTAGTAGCCATGTTTGTTAATCTCTCCAATGGATCTGTCTTGTATTGGTCTGCAGCCATGGTGAAGAAACATTTTCTCATGAGTCAAAAGTATTGATGTATTGCAGATGGTTGGTTGATGTTGATCTCCAATTAAGCCAATTCTTTCCTCAAAGTGATAAGTTGCTCTATCAAAGCTCTCGCATATCTCATCTCTCTAGCCTCGTGATTTCGGGGGCATTATGTTACACCCAATTATCATCATCAACATGTGATAAGATCCTAAACATCCATGTTTTCCCTCATTCCCAAATCTCAAGCTTGCATATAAAAACCTAGCACTGCATCTACCCTCAACCCTAGGAGTGGTACTTTCTTCAGCACCGCCTTATTTGTGTTGAAGACAGGTGGTGGCACCACATTTACTCTTTGTTTGAAGAGTGGTTCTTCCCTAGAATTGCTCTTTCATCAAGGAGCAGGAGCGGTGCCCTTGGTAAAAATTGAAAAAGAGAGACTTCGCGGAGCTTCTAGATCAAAATCTTTGTGGCAAACCTTATCCCTATTCACCTGGGTCAGTTGAGATCGACATAAAACCTTTGGGGATATCCTATACACCTCACCCACAATAATATCAACCATCTCTATCCATTTGAAGCCTATAAAAATAGGCTCATACCCCATGCTTTAGGAGAGAGAAAATTCATGCTGCCATTTTAACATTCTGTCCTAATCTATTAGAGTGAGCATAGAGGAGCAAGTTGGAGCTATTGGGGATAAGACATCGGTTTTGTGGAGGAGTGCATCAACACTAAGGCACAGGTTGTAAAATATTTCATTATTTATCAATGCAAAGTTGTTTCCTTTCCCATATACTTGTTATGTATAACATTGCATCTTTATTATCGGATTCCTTAGTCACCAATATAGATATATAGATGATGTTCTGGTACTTTTGATATTTTGTGTTTGATGTGTTTATGCAGGTATTTTCTTGGAGATATTTCTCCATAGGTGAAGAGCCACATCATTTCATCAAAGATTGTATTCCAGGTGTCTGTAGTTTCTAGGAGAAGTCTTCCAACCTTGTTGTGAACTATTTGTTTTGGATATGAACCATTCGGACCATAGGAATAGATTATGTCCACAGAAGGTGTGAAATTCCTAACAACAAATTTGGCAACCATACTGGGGAAGATCTTCAGCAAATATGATCTTCCTTAGTCTTTGAACACTTATCTGAATCCAACCTCCAACTTTTTATCATTTTAGTCAGATCTACCATCTGACCTAGTTAGGTTTTGGTTTGATATCATCAGATCTCTTCACATCTGGTCCATCCTGACTTTCTATGCTCTTTATTACGATTAATTCATTATTTTTTATGCTAGTTTGTCAATATTTAACTTTGCTTTATTGCCATATTTTTTGTTTTCGGACATCTACAGGGAACCGCGCATGCACAGTAGGCAATAAGCGATGCCACCGCCTGAACTCGGTTAGTAGGGAGCGGTGACACTGCCTGTGATCGGCAATCAGGAAGCGGTGCTCAAGAAGAACCGCTATGTTAGTGATCCTCTGGAAGCGGTGCCAGGTAGGATTTGTATTCCCTATTTGATTTCAAAACTATGGCTTTTCTATTTTGATTTCTAAGTGTTTTTTGGCTTACTTTTTATGAAAATGAAGTTTTTTTTTGCTTACTTTGCATTGGATTTTGCATCCAATTCTTTGCTTGAAACCTCTTGATCTTTTCTGTAGATATTATTCGTTAGAATTGGGAAATATACATTTAATTTTCATGTGTATGTTTTGGTTTGTTTTGGACTTGGAATGCGTGAGTGATCCATGTTGTTTTGAGTCTTTATTTGCTTGGGGTGATTTTTGTTTCATTTTGCATGTTGAGTTTTTCAGTGCTTGGCAGGAGAGATTGGATTTTCATTTCCTTTTCTATTCCAAAGAGAAGTTTTATTTTTTTCTGCTTTGCTGTATTCACAATCATGTTGAACGATTTTCTTCTTGTTTTGTGCTTGATTGTTTGAAGTTCTATATCTTACTTTCATTAAGAAGAAATATCTATTTTCGAATTTGCGTGCATTAGATTTAGATTTGTTTGGAAACATTGGTGAAATAATCTTTCCATTAAGTTTTTATGCATCTTTTTCAAGCATGAAAAGATAGGAAACATTTCTGGTTTATTTATATTAGATGTTCTCTAGATCTTTTTTTAATTGCTTTAAAGGTTGTTTGGGGTGCATTGATATTTTACTTTTCATTTGAAAAGATAGAATTCCATTTGCATTTGGGTGTGCATTTCAGAAAGAAAAGTAAATCTCTCTCCCTCTTTTAGGTATAATTTCATTGAAGAGGAAAAGTTACACTATCATATAGATCAGTTTGCATCTTATTTAATTTCAAGTTTTCACTCCATGGTTCCACCTAATCGCACAAGATAAAATTAATGGTAGTACTAGGTTAAAACTTTTAGAAATTTGAGTGTTAGGTTAGCGATGTGTTCCGACATCGGTAAGCATGGAAGATGTCATTATTTTCCAGCACTTTATCCTGGGGGCTTGCATTTCTTCCACTTACGTCTGGTATATCGAACGGCCTTTCACGTACCCTTGAGGTATATCGAAAGGTACTTCACATACTTGGTAGTATATCGGAAGGCTCATGCCGAACGTTTGTGCATTAGATAGCACCACTACAGATTTGAGCTCCCACGTACCTAGCGTATATCGGGAGACCCTTTTAGGAATCCTCAGACCATCTAAGTTATCCTTTTGGCATGTCCTGTGAGGTTCCTGAATCTTATCCATGTTGGAGTCATTTACCCAATATGCACACTTAATTTGGTCAATTTGGCCTTGTTAAACCACTATCCTAAGTTTAGTTTACTTAATCAGCATCAAATGAGCACTCTATGACATCAGCATGAGCACACCCATGCCTACCTTCAATCAGGGAGGCTAACTACGATTCCTCCTTCAATCGGGGATCCATTCTAGGGTGATCTGAGTGTCATAAATTCACCTAATTGCTAATTGATTGTTACAATCAATTAAGCAGAGTTGTGAAGATGCCTCCATTCATTTATTGATTATTTTTTATTAATATTTATGAACTGGAGAAAACTAGTGCGCCTCCAACCACTTCTGATGACCAGTTTGACTTCAGTTAACCTCATCAGGGTTCATTGGATTTAATGATGCGCTACCACTTTTTGATTGGCATGCAGTGACATGTGTCTAAGCTACTTTCAGTTAGACTCAGTCATCCATTGCACTCCGATACAGTTAGGACTCAGTTGAGTCAATCACGGTGTTAGTGCCAGAAATTGTTCTCAGACTACTAAAGAACAAGCCAACACAATATCATAAAATAAAACTAAGTAAAATAGGTTTTTAGGGTTTTGGTTTTAAAAACTTCATCAGCAAGGAGGAAATAAACATCCACAAGCTAATACAGAACTGAATCATGCAAGTTGGATAAAATAGGGATCAAACACATCCCAATAAGCCATAAAAATTACACATGAAATACCAATTCCACCCACAGGCTACAAGCATTTACATGAATAAACCTTTAAACAAGAAATGAAATTGTAGACTGAGCAATCAACCAGATCAGAAATGAAAAAAACATGACAGGTAAAAGGGCTTATCAGTTTATATATAATAAATAACAGTCATCCACTTACATAAGAGTTATAAATGCTAGCTTGAGAAATCAAAGCTCCAAAAGTCTCTCCTTGAGTGAAAAATCCCCCCTTCAATTGATCGGAATACGTGCTTGAAATTTGTGACCAAAACAGGAAATTATTAAATAATTCAAACCCTGAAAATAGGCCACAAAGATGAATTCGAATCCCTCAAACAATAACAGGTGTTGCAAAACTAAGAGAGGTTTTTGTGAATGAGTCTGTTGTGGACAAAACCTCTTTTGGTTTTCTAGAATTCATTTACATCACCTCATAATCTGCTCCTAATGATAATGACAAAAACAAGAAAAACAAAGCTGCTACAGGAATCTCCTCATGAAAATATTTGACAAAGGACTAAAAAATCAGGGTTAGATTATAAAGCAAACTTGGAATAAACTTTTATTATAAGTTATTGAAAGCTTAAATATATACATATTAACTAATAAGCCTAAAAGAAAAACCTTAAAACTAAACTAATGAAATAATTCAACCATTAAAAACATTAAATCCAACCAAAATTATTGATTGTCAAAATTTCTTAAAATCAACATAAAATGTAAAATCATTTTAAACCAACGGTTGAAAATTAGGACAAAAAGAATAGATAAACTAAGAACAAGATCTAGTTATAACACGCGGCTTGATCAATGGGTTAACTAGGTGTGTTTACTGTGGATGACATTCAGTTAAGCTACACCCATTCATTCAATTCAAATGACCTCCTTGGGAATTCAAATTTTCTTGGAATTCATGCACCTTGCATGATCATTGTATTGTATTATTCGTTCTTTATTGATTATACAGAGTTTTTACTCCCATTGCAACACCATTATGCCATTTTCATGCTTAATTGTCTGAAATCTCTTATGAGATTGTGTTTTAATCCCTAGCTTACTGTGACATATTAATATGGTATCAGAGCTCACGGTGGGACGAAGCTCAGATCTCTCAAAAACATGGTTTTTGACAAATCTTGCATGAAAAATTGAGCAAAAAGCTCAAAATTCTAGCACTGCACCAGAAGCAAAGTCTTACCACTTAAAACCCCAAATTAAGGAATTGTTGATCAAGCTTGCTTGATCAACTATGATGGGTGTGATGAAAACCTAAAATGTGCAGGCTGTTTAACTTGATGGTTCCCCTTTAGTTGTGATTTGCAGGTTTTAACAGGTGAAAATCATTCGCTACAGTAGTTTGAGATGGCTTCTTCCGTCGAACTCTTGACTCCGTTCAATTTCTATTCATGGAAAGGAGATATGGAGATCCAGCTATGTTCCATAGGACTCTACCAGGTCACTATGGACACTGAAGAAGAGCCTACTTCTGTGATAGATAAACCTAGATTCTTGAACAAGAAAGATGAAGCATTCGGTTTCTTGTGACTCTCTATTTCCAAGGACCTTATTTTCCACCTCTCGGGATTGAAGACTCCAAAGAAAATTTGGGACAAATTGGACACCCTGTATGGAAAAAAGGATGATTTGAGAGTTTATCATCTTGAAAACAAGTTGATGTCTCTCCAACCTTCCAATTTCGAGACCTTAAATAATTTTTTCACAAAGTTCAAGCACATTGTCTTACTTTTGAAGCAGTGTAAGGTGGAGAAGGAGGATGATCAGCTCATCCTCTCCATTCTCTCCAAAATTGGAGTTTATTATTCGGTGTTTGTCTCTACATTCCATGCAGGGAAGCTCACAACCCCTGGATGGAAGATTCATTCACTCAATGCCTTCATTGAGTCCCTAACAAGTGAACATGATAATCTTGTCCAGATGGGGATCATCAGATACTCCCATGATCAAGCCCTCTATGCTTTGGGGCCCGAAGATCTGAAGGGTAAAGGAAAGCAATAGAAGAACCCAAAAACCAAATTTGAAGCTCCTAAGCCTAAAGTTGAAAAACAGCAACCTAAAGAGCCTTACGGCTTGAAGAAGAACAAAAACAAAGGGCATCATGGAGAGGGAAAAGTCAAGTGTTTGTACTGCGGGAAGGGCTTCCACCCTGAACATGCCTGCATGAAAAAATAAACTTGATGAAGCAACTTCTCTTCTTGAGAAAAATCACATCAATCTTCTGGAAAGATTTTGGAGGAGAAATCAGCAAGATCAAGAACCACAGCATGAAATAGGTCATGCTCTCATGGAAAGCACTTCAAAGTCCAATGCTCTTTTGATATATTCTGGAGCTTCAGATCACATGATGGCTAACAAGGAATCCTTCTCATCTTTGGAGACCAGAAAAACCATTCTCATCCACATGGGAGATGACTCCACAATCATATCCGAAGGACAAGGTACTGTAAATCTTGAGATTTTTCCAATGTTCTATATGTACCATCTCTTGCATCAAACCTCCTAAGTGTTTATCAAATGACACATATGGGAGTTCCTAAGAGATTCTCCTTTAGCCCAGATGATGTAGAGATAATAGAACTTGCATCTGGAAAACTTGTAGCAAAAGGATTTGCAAACCATCATGCAAAAGCCTATGAGTTCTCCCATTTTGTGACGAATGCAAAGCCCACTGCATTGCTGAATCATGGAAATGAGGTTAGTAGATTGTGGCATGAGAGGTTCGGCCACCTGAAATTTAATTACTTGCAGAAATTATAGAATAATTCCATGGTTGAAGTCCTCCCGATTATCAAAGCTACCACTGGAATTTGCAAGGGTTGTGTTTTTGGAAAGCACCCTGAGCATAAGTTTGATCGGGGGAAGGCAAGCCGAGCATCATGCATCTTGGGGATGATACATTCTGATATCAACAAACCCATGCCTACTACATACATGAATGGATAAAGGTACGTTATCACTTTCATTGATGTTTTTTCCAGATACACATGGGTCTTTTTTATCAAAAAGAAGTCGGAAGTCTTGGAAAAATTCACTGATTTGAAGGATTTATTGAGACTGCATATGGAAAAAAGATTGAGATTTTGAGATATGATAATGGCAGGTAATATATCAGTAATTATTTTCTTCATATATTTTCCCAAAGTGGTATTCATATCCAACATTCAGTCCCATATACTCCCCAGCAAAACAGTGTAGCGAAGAGAAAGAATCGATCTCTCAAGGAGATGACCACTTGCATGCTGGAAGCAAAGAAGTTGGATGCAAATTTGTGGGATGAAGTCATGAATTCTACAGCATATATTCAGAACATAGTTCCACACTCATCCGTGAAAGGGAATACCCCTTTTGAATCCTACTTCGGACACAAGATGGATGTGTCGAATCTTAGGGTGTTTGGGTCCACTGTATGGGCCCGAATTCCGCATGATAAAAGGAGGGCTTTGCAACCGCAAAGCATTGAATGCTTGTTTATTAGATATCCTGATGAATATAAAGGTTTCAAGCTTCTAGATATTAAAAAAAAACAAGTCATTATTGAAAGGAGTGTCCTGTTCGATGAGCCTCTTCGGGAGGTAGAACTAGTGAAGGAGAAAACCGTTGAATTTCCTTCGTATTCTACTAAATATTTGGATGATGGAATTGAGGGTGATGAACCTGATTTGGATCATATGATTTCTGATATTAGTGTATAGAAAAAATCATATGCTTAATCAGAATCTGAAGTGCAAAATCATCTCCCAACTTGGGCTAGACAGACACTCTCCTCCGCAGGTGAAAACATTGGAAATCTGGATGATCCAAGAAGAACACAGCCTGATTTCCAAAGAGCAGGTATTGTGCTCTCTTGTCCTGATTATTTTTTGTCTGAATAATTTTATTTAATGATAAGTTCAGATCCTAAATCTTACTACCATTCTCAGAAGGATCCGAGATGGCAAGCTGCCATGGACAAAGAGATGAATTCTCTTCAGAAAAATGTTAGGGTACACAGGGTACTCCCAAAGGACCGAACACCAAGAATAGCCGCTTCACACAAACAGATCACAGATCAATACACCAATGTTTGTCACGTGGTTAAAACCCTCGAGAGGGAAACAGTCCACGGCCCCGGCCAAATAGCTACTTCGGAGCAATTTATTATGCAAAAGAAAGAAAGTTACATGAGCTTCTCATAATCGATCAACTAGCCAAGGACCCTCTATGCTCTTTAAATAGAGATCATAGACCAATCGGGTGTTAAGCCACGGATCAATGGTAGGTATGATCTAAGAGAAGTTGAACCGTCGGATCACTCTATGTCTAGAACATATCGTGACCGTCGGATTAGAATATTTACAAATGCATACTAATGCATACTAAAGAAACACACTTTTACCTAACGGATATATTACACAAGTTGATCTTAACTAACTCCTAAGTGTCTAAATATCCTAACAAAAAACACTACTTGGGAGCTAGTTTCTCTTCCTCCGGGGAGGAAATTGGTTCAATGCAAGTGGGTGTTTTGGACTAAGGTTGATTCTTATGGAAAAACCTAAAAATATAAGGCAATGATGGTAGCAAAATGTTTCTCCCAGGTCCAACGTGTGGACTACCATGAGACTTTTGCACCGGTTGCAAAAATGGACTCCATCCGCCTAGTTTTGGCAATTTATGCATCTAAGCACTGGGAAGTGCATCATATGGATGTTAATTCCACCTTTATACATGGATATATTCATGGGGATATATACATGAAGCATCCTGAGGGATAAATTTCTGATTCATCTTTGGTTTGCAAACTAAAGAAGTCACTATACTGGTTAAAACAGGCCCCAAGAGAGTGGTATTCCAAGATGGATGCCTTCCTTCTGTCGCAAAACTTTCAAAGGTGTAAATCAGATCCAAATGTGTATCTACAGAAGTCTAATGGTCATTTTCTTATTATTGTTTTATATGTTGATGACTTGCTGATTACAGGTAGCACAGTTGCTTCTATTTCAGTCATCAAAACTGCCCTCCGCAATGCATTTAAAATGAGTGATTTGGGGCTCTTGAAGCAATTTCTGGGGCTCGAAATTGAGAAAAATATTGATGGGATAAAGGTCACTCAGTCCAAATACATATCAGAACTGTTATTTAAGTTTAACATGGCTGAATTTAAGGCTTCTCCATTCCCTTTCCTTTCAGGGATCAGCCTTGAAAATGGAAAAAGCATGCCTCCCATGAACTGCACTATTTATCGACAGCTGATTGGTAGCTTGCTTTACGTGACTCATTCTCGGCCTGATATATGTTATGCCATGAATGATGTGTCAAGATACATGCAGCGGCCTTAGTATATTCATTGGAAGGAAGCCAAGAGGATCCTCCAGTATATTCAGGGAACCGGGACCTACGGCATTCACTATGCTGTAGACTCCAAGATAGAGCTAGTTGGTTACACAGATTCCAATTGGTCGGGTGGTTCTATTGATTGGAAGTTTACTTCCAGATATTTCTTCATGTTTGGTGGTGGCCCCATTTACTGGTCTATCAAAAAGAAGGCCGCCATAGCATTGTCTTCAGCAGAGGCCAAGTACCGAGGAGCGGTGTGTTATCTCCCAAAATAAATTAATTTTGATAGTATGAAGAATTTAACTTATGTGATGAAGGATATGAATATCACTGACAGTTTGAAAGCCTATGCTTTTTATTTGGGTAAAAATTTCACAAGTTGTAGCTTTTGATGGCTTGGGCGAGGATCAGAACATCTCACTAGCCACCGAAAGATGGAAGATAAATAACGGGTGGAAAACCCCTTTGGTGGTTAGGCATATTGCTAAAAAAAATTGCTCCCATCGGAACATTTTTAAACAGTCATCAAAGGTGTAGTCCTCTATTAAACTAACGTTTCAGAGTTTTAGTGCACTACGGTGCTGCCACTGTGGAGAATCTAGTGGTTTAACATTCCGATGGTTATTGGCTTGGAGTTCTGATCACCGACGTTTCAGAGTTTTAGTTCACTATGGCACCGCCATTGTGGAGAATCTAGTGATTGAAAGTTTCCATCGTTAGTGGTTTGGAGTTCTGATCACCGACGTTTTGGAGTTTTAGTTCACTGTGGTGTTGGCACTGCAGAGAATCTAGTGGTTTAATGTTTCGATGATTAGTGAGTACAGCTTTCGATCACCGACAAGCTAGCGGTTGAAAGCTCTGATACGTTCAGTCTTGGGGTTTCGATCGCCGATGCTGAGAAGATTAGTCATTTGAGGCACCAACACTGCGGCAACATTGAGGCTTGGGGTGCCAACGGTTAGAGGTCATAGCTTCCGATCAACGACCACGGAGACAAGGTATAAAATTATGGTGGATTAAACTAGAAAGGTCACTTTAGTTAACCACTAAGACACTGGCTGTTGGCAGCAATTTTACACTGAACCAGCAATGGTGATTATCAGCGACTACTACTATTATTTAGTATTCGCTCAATGAACTACATCTTCATAATAGATAGACAAATAATTAGCTAATTTTTTAAACCCTAATCTGAAAAACTATCACTTCTGAGTATTTTTGTGGAAACAGATCGAAGTTTCAAGATCTTTCATTTTTTGTAGAAGTCTATAAATCCCATGATTGATTTTATAATAAAGGTTCGAATTCGGGGATTTGTAAGCCTATTCTATTGTCAAGCATCTCATCTTGTTTTTTCTAATTGTAAGCTCTTTTGTTATGAGTTGTTCAACCATCATCTTCATCTTTACTGTACTTATTCCTGAATGTGCATTTAGGTAATTTTCAAGTTGATTAATAGCTAATAGCTGTCATCATATTCACGATATAATGTGATTTGATTTATAAGTACCATCCTTGTCAGGATTTAGCCATTTATATGCATCTATTTTGTATGTAAGTCTGCCATCTTGATGAGTTCTCCATTCCTGCACCTTATTTTCAAACTACTGAACAAGTTGTAACTAAAAGCCTTGTGATTGAGTGAGCTTCATGCATGTCTTGAGAGTGGGAGGTTAAATAGGTCACTTGACTTGATCCATATCAGAAAACCCTAAAAAATATTTTAAGTTACCAAGCATCCTCGAGCTACAACCTAGAGGAGTTTCCTGGAGTGATAACAAACTGGAGCCGTTGCTGGGGAGAGGAGATTGAAGCTCAGCTTCCCTGGGAGACGACATAGATCCATGCTTTGATGATAAACAAATATTGGGAATTATTATGGTTGTAATCATCTATCTAGTGAATCCATTGATATAAGGTGGCCTCAAGAAGACCAAGTACCAGAGAAAACCCTAAAGGGCCACCAGCAACACCTATTTTAGATACAGAAGAGATTCTGAGAGAAGCTAGGGTTTCACTAAGACAGACCTCCAGAGCTGCAAGGGGAGCTACATTAGGTATTTCTAGAGGTATTTCTGTTGTTATATCAAATATACCTCCATTTCAATCTTCTTATGCTGAAGCATCTAGTTCTCAGAAGTTTATAAGTAAATCAGAAAATTTTAGGGTTGAGGAATCTTCAAGCACTGCTGCTTGTGAAGATCTCATCCCTGGTGACTCCATTGAAGAACTGTGGCTCTGCAAAGGGCTCATACCAGAGAAAATCAAGAGAGGCCACCAACAACACCTGTTGTAGACCCATAGAAGATCATCAAAAGAAAACCCAGCCCTACTGCTAGGGCAAATTTACAAAGACTTATATTTCCCTGATCCATTCGAATTTAATAAATCTCCACTGGGGAGGACCCAGTTGATAAAAGATGAAGAGGCTGAATTCAAAATCCAAGTACTAGTTCAACAGTTTACTTTATGAACTGTTGTTATTTTTAATCAACTCCTTTATACTTTTCCCTTCACATGTTAAAATAATTATCTTATGTTTTATATATTCTGAAGATTATCAGCCATCTTTTATAAATCCATCTGTAGAAGAATATTTGCAGCCTGCTTGTATTGTAGAAGGTGAATCAGTCTATGTGCCATAGCTCATCTATAAAAATGACCACTATACCTAAATTCCTTCTAAATCTGATCATCCATGTAACCTTAAAGAAACCAAAACTGATTCAAAACCTATGCAGAGCTCAACACTCATTTCCATAACCGTTGAACATTGTCAGTAGATTGTTATCCCTCATGATCAGCCCACAGCCTTTCAAATAAAAATTAGGATGAAGATGTTTAAGCCATTAAAACTGCCCTCTTGGCTTCATCCTTATCCTCTTGGCTGTTATGAATATCTCCCTCGGTTTTTCAGAGAGAATCAAGCTTCAGCGAAAAGACACTTGGAATCTTTCGAAGATTTTATGGAACGTTTTCAGATTATTCATGAGGATGTAATCATGATATTTTTCTCTAAATCGTTGATTAGAGATGCTACTATATGCTTCAAGAATTTAAAAGCTTACTCTATTGGCTCTTGGACATAATTCACTGATGCATTTTTGAAGCATTGGAGTGAGAACAAATCTCTTGATTTGTATCTCGCTGATTTCTATGCTCTGAAGAGAGAGGAAGATGAAACGTTGCCTATCTTCAATCAAAGATTCTACGACAATTATCATGCTATGCCTTTGGAGATCCGGCCCACAGAGACAACTTCCATTATATATTATGTGATGGGACTACATTCAAAACTTGCCCTTCTTCTGCTAGAAAGGAAATCTTCATCTTTAAGCATTATGTTTGAAGATGCTTTAGAGGTGGAGGAAAACATTTTTGCTTCAAGGAAAATCCCAGAGCAATTTGATTTTGAAAACCATCATTTACCTGAGCCAGATAAACATCAGTATGAGTCAAATTTTGAATAGGAAGATTATGAGTCCGAAGCAGATTTGGAACAGCAGCAAGCATGTGAGCTCCTTTCAGATTTAGAATCAGATTCTTCAGTGTTTGCAAAGTACTCCCAAGACAGGTATGAATCCGTATTTTATGATCAGTTTGTAAACCAGGATGAGCCTATGATAACTGATGATTGTATAGGTAATTATATGTTTTCAACTGATCTTTATTCATATGATGTAAACCCTATTTTATCATCCTATTGTGAGCACTATTCTCAAAAGGGAATTTTAATGATTGATGATCAAGATCTGATCATAAGAGAACAAGAAGGTTTAGATCAGCTGTTGAGCTTTCATTTTGATTTGACAAAGGTTGAGCACTCCACATTCAACATTGACATCAGTAAAGGAAAATATCAGCAGCATAAAAAGGTATTTCCTGTTGGCTGTTATGACCCTGTTGCTGACTATCTCGAACCTATGAGCAGCATAGATATCAAAATATTTTTGTTAGATGATAGTTGGTTCTATCACCCTTCAAAACTACATTGATGCATGCTAGGGTTTCATTTATTTTTTGGGTCAAGATCGGGGATAAGTTCAGCAGATCATATTCTGACCTGGCTTCATTGGAAGCATGATGTCACATGATAAGAAGGATCTACTGATTAGAATTAGGAGTAGGAATGGATAGGAAAATAAGCTCTTAATATGAGCAGCTAGGTCATTTTCAGTTGTTTTCATGAATAAGCAAAGCAGGCTACAAGCAGGGTGTAGCGGATCAGTTATAGAAGACAAATGACTCCATGACCAATGGAACACTAGAAGATAGCTTTAATTATTCTTTTTCAGGAAAGGAATTTTGGTCTGGGGTTCTTGGGACCTCATAGGGAGGTTCCCATCCCAAAGTAGGAGCCAGATGTTATCTCCCAAAATAAATTTATTTTGATAGTATGAATAATTTAAATCATGCGATGAAGGATATGAATATCACTGACAGTTTGAAAGCCTTTGTTTTTTTATTTAGGTAAAAATTTCATAAGTTTTAGCTTTCGGTGGCTTGGGCGAGGATCAGAACATCTCATTAGCCACCGAAAGATGGAAGATAAATAACAGGTGGAAAACCCCTTCGGCGGTTAGCCATACTGCTAAACTTTTTTACTGCCATCGAAACATTTTTAAACAGTGATCGGAGGTGTAGTCCTCTATTATGCTGACGTTTCAGAGTTTTAGTGCACTACGATGCCGCCACTACGGAGAATCTAGTGGTTTAACATTCCGATGGTTAGTGTTTTGGAGTTCCAATCGCCGATGTTTCAGATTTTTAGTTCACTGCGGCACCACCACTGTGGAGAATCTAGTGATTGAAAGCTCCGATGGTTAGTGGTTTGGAGTTCCAATCGCCGACGTTTCGTATTTTTAGTTCACTGCGGCGCCGCCACTACGGAGAATCTAGTGGTTTAACATTCCGATGATTAGTGAGTACAGCTTCTGATCACTGACAAACCAACAGTTGAAAGCTCTGATACATTTAGTATTGGGGTTCTGATCGCCGATGCTGAGAATATTAGTCATTTGAGGTGTCGACACTACGGCAGCATTGAGGCTTGGGGTGCCTACGATTACAGGTCATAGCTTCCGATCGGCGACCGCGATGACAAGGTAGAAAATTTTGGCGGATTAAACAAGAAAGGTCACTTCAATTAACCACCGAGA
Organism: Pseudotsuga menziesii; assembly: GCA_001517045.1. Classification (NCBI taxonomy): domain Eukaryota; kingdom Viridiplantae; phylum Streptophyta; class Pinopsida; order Pinales; family Pinaceae; genus Pseudotsuga; species Pseudotsuga menziesii. The sequence goes on from LPNX010252753.1 coordinate 66,234, forward strand.
CACTGGCTGTTGGAAACAATTTCACACTGAACCAACAGTGGTGATTATTAGTGACTAATGCAGTTATTTAGTATTTGCTCAGTGAACTACATATTCATAATAGATAGACAAATAATTCGGTAGGGTTTTAAACCCTAATCTAAAAAACTATCACTTCTGAGTATTTTTATGGAAACAGATCAAAGTTTCAAGATCTGTCATTTTTTGTAGAAGGCTATAAATCCCATGATTGATTTTATAATAAAGGTTTGACTTCGGGAATTTGTAAGCCTATTCTATTGTCAAGCGTCTCATCTTGTTTGTTCTAATTGTAAGCTCTTTTGTTATGAGTTGTTCAGCCATCATCTTTATCTTTACTGTACTTATGCCTGAATGTGCATTTAGGTAATTTTCAAGTTGATTAATAGCTAATAGTTGTCATCCTATTGGTGAGTTAATGTGATTTGATTTATAAGTACCATCCTTGTCAAGATTTAGCCATTTATATGCATCTTTTTTGTATGTAAGTATGCCAGCTTGATGAGTTCTCCATCCCTGCACCTTATTTTCAAACTACTGAACAAGTTGTAACTAAAAGCCTTGTGATTGAGTGAGCTTCATGCATGTCTTGAGAGTGGGAGGTTATATAGGTCACCTGACTTGATCCATATCATAAAACCCTAAAATAAAAATTCAGTTACCAGGCATCCTCGAGCTACAACCTAGTGGAGTTTTCTGGAGTGATAACATGGTGAATGCTTGCATCCAAGCTGTTTCATTGCAAGCCATTCTTTCAAAGTTTGATATTGGTAGTACATTTTCCACTGTCCTCTTTTGTGACAATAAAAGTGCTATTAAGATATCCACAGATACAGTTACCAGGCAAAGGACCAAGCATGCAGAGATACACATGCACTATATCAGGGAATTAGTGCATGACGGGACCATCATTCTGCAATACTGCCCTACTGATGAGTAGATTGTAGACATCTTCACCAAGATATTTTTAGAAAAGAAGTTCACTTACCTCCTTTCACTATTGGGGGTGAGTTCATCAGGGTGATCAGACTACTTTCAGTGTTCATCTTGAGGGGGGGGGTTTTCCCACTGGGTTTTCCCTCTTTCCTCACTTAGATTTATTTTTGAGCATTTTTTGAGTTACATTATTGTACAGGGTGACCTATGGCATTTGTTGTTGGGGCCCTGGCATTTCATGCATTTTATTATTACTCCTCCTGAGTATAGCTTAAGGGGGGGTGTTGGAGTCATTTACCCAACATGCACACTTAATTTGGTCAATTTGGCCTTGTTAAACCAATATCCTAAGTTTAATTGACTTAATCGGCATCATATGAGCACTATATGACATCAGGATGAGCACACCCATGCCTAAATTCAATCATAGAGGCTAACTGGGCTTCCTCCTTCAATCGAGGAGCCATTCTAGGGTGATCTGAGTGTCATAAATGCGCCTAATTGCTAACTAATTGTTACAATCAGTTAAGCTGAGTTGTGAAGGCACCTCCATTCATTTATTGATTATTTTTTATTAATATTTATGAACCAGAGACAACTAGGGCACCTCCAACCACTTCTGATGACTAGTTTGACTTCAGTTAACCTCATCAAGGTTCATTGGAGTAAATGATGTGCTACCACTTGTTGATTGGCATGCAGTGACATGTGTCTGAGATACTTTGAGTTAGACTCAGTCACCCATTGCACTCCAATATAGTTAGGACTTAGTTGATTCAATCACGGCTTGTTCAGTGGGTTAACTAGGTGTGTTTACTATGGCTGACATTCAATTAAGCTACACCCATTCATTCAATTCGAATGACCTCCATGGGAATTCAAATTGTCTTGTAATTCATGCACCTTGCATGATCATTGTATTGTATCACTCATTCTTTATTGATTATACAAAGTTGCTACTCCCATTACAGCACCATTATGCCATTTTCATGCTTAATTGTCTAAAATCTCTTATGAGACTTTTTTTTAGTCCCTAGATTACTGTGACAGATTAATAATCCACTCCTTTCACATGTTTTCTTATTGCTTTTAGTTTGAGTAGTGCTTTCTTGTGTGTGGTATTTAGGGGGTTTTTAGAGAGTTTAGAGTTGGCATCCCCATCTGGGACTACCACTCAAAAGGTCCATTTCCAAGGGGTGCCTTTTGTTTTCCCTCCAAGTGAAGGTATTGGTCCTCCCTTTATTTCCACTCTAAATCAACCTAGGTTAACTATAGGATTACCGGTCTGGCTGTTTAATTCAGTAATTCATGTTACACCTAATGTCTCAAATGTCACCTCTCCTCTGAGAGAGGATCGACCTCAACCTAATCCTGCTCCTTCTTCGTCGGTTGTGACTTCACCCCTTTCTTCTTCTTCGCTTGAACAAAGCTCTACAGTTAGCAGTCAGGTGGATAAGAAGAAGAAGAAAGGGAAGGGTAAGAAGAAGAAGGATAAGAAAGAGAAAAATCAGCAACCATCTGCTCTTGATGGTGTCCATTCTAAGACAACGCTCAGAAAACCCAAGCTCCCTTGTAAGATTTTCAAGTGGTACCACCTTCTTAAGGAATGTCCCGGTCTCTCCAAACCGTCTGTGTCATCAACCTCTTATCATCATGCTTATGATACTCCCTCAACCAGTGACTCTTTGGTAAAAGTTCATAAAGGTAAATTCATGTATCCTTGTTTGATATGAAAGGCTATGCATCATACTTTTCTTTGTCCAAGAATGGATGAAGCTTCACGTTGGTTGGAAAATATTACTGATCATTAGCGAGTGATTCCAACAAGTGATAGTAATTTATCCCTCGATTCTACACGGGATGACCAAGTGATCAATTCAGTTTCATTTGTAATTGGTCCCACTCTTCCTTTGAAGATTGAAGTTGTCAAGTCGATGTCATCTCCACCCAATCCCACTCTTTCATCGGAGAGTGTTAATAATGAAGTAGTCACTTTGACCAAATCTTCATCTTGTTCTTCTCTTCCAGTAGAGAATGAACTGAAACCTGCTTGGGTTTTTATGCTTCGTTTTGATTGTTCTTGACACAAGGAAAATTTTGTATGCGTCGACAGAACCCTCTCCAAGTAATGAGGTTATTTCCTTTGACTCGAGTAACCTAACAGATTCTCAACTTCATTCGAGTGTTCCTTTCTAGATATCTAGGCAAATTACCACTAAGCGTATACTTCGGACTATCATCAACGAAGTGGCTTCTGTTAGCATTCTATCCTCTACTGCTTGGAAATCCATAGGTTCTCCTCCACTTGTGCCAACTACCGATCAGATACTATATTTTGATCAAAGACCTACAACACCTTTAGGGATACTTCCTTAGTTGCTTATTACTTTGGAAAGAAAAACTGTCTGTATCGATGTTATGGTAGTCCAAGGTCCTTTAGATTTTAATCTGCTCCTTGGGCATGATTATGTTTACGCCATGAAAGCGGTAGTGTCCACACTCTTTCGAGTGATGTATTTTCCCCATGATGGGAAGATTGTGAGCATTGATCAACTTTCCTTTGTTAAACCTTATTATCATGTGACTCCTAGACATCAGACTTCCCTGAATGTCCCGCGTGTTTGTGTGGCTCTTTCCCCTTCTAGTTAGCTTATTCCCATCATAGGTAAAATGGGGGGCATGATTCCAGCCTCTAGATATCATAGTGGAGTTAAGCCACTAGCTTCTTATGTATGGGGGAAACCCACCAACCTCTAGACATCATGTTGGCTTAGAAATTGCATGTGAGCATAGTTCCATTTTTGTGTCAAGCTCGTTAAAAAATGAAACAGGTCCCCTCAAGCATAGTTACTCTCTGTTTCAAGCTTGTGTAAATATGAAACAAGCCACTTGGAGTAGTTTTTATTCTTAGTTTCAAGCTTGTTAAAAAATAAAACTGACCTTGAGCATAGTTCCTATTCTGTGTCAATCTCGTTAAAAAATGAAACGGATGCATGTGAGCATAGTTCTTTTTCTGTGTCAAGCTCGTTAAAAAATGAAATAGTTTCCTGAGCATAGTTCATTTTCTATTGCAAGCTCGTTAAAAAATGAAGTAAGTTTTCTTAAGCAAGGTTTACCCTTTTGATTTCAACCTTGCATAAAAATGAAACCATGTCTGAGAGTGTAGTTCTTCTCCTGTGTCAAGCTCGTTAAAAAATGAAACAACACCTAACCATCATGTCAGTTTTCTCCTATCATAGTTACCTTTTGTTTCAAGCTTGTGTAAAAATGAAACAGATCCCCTTCCCTTGAGTTAAGTCTTCCCTTTAGCGTTAGAACTTGAACCTTCTTTACACCTTCCCGATTCTCGTTCTCCCTACCCCCCTAGTGAACATTTTCAGATTAGTAACCAGGTTTTTTAGGTTGGGTATGGAAGAAGAATCGTCATACGAAACAAAGTTTGGGGGCATGTCGAGTCGCTAGCAACCATGCTAGGGGTAAGCTTTGCTAGAAATCATGTTGGGGGCAAGCTTCCAACCTCTGGATATCATGTTAATGGGATTTTTCAAGCATAGTTTTCCCATTGGTTTCAAGCTTGTGTAAAAATGAAACCAATATTTGAGCATAGTTCTTATTCTGTTACAAGCTCATTAAAAAATGAAGTAGATACCCTAAGCATTCTTTCAACTGATCTTTGAGCTCATTAAAAACAGTAATATGGTGTTGAGCTTACTTTTCATTTTTCGTGCTTTGGTTAAAACATGAAAAGTGGTTTGAGCTTAATTTATTACTTTTTCGTAATCTGGATTCAAACATGAAAAAGGTTAATAGAGTATCCTTTAAACTCTTTTTGGACTCCCTAAATATGAAAATATTGTTGAGTACTTGTATTCTTTATACTCGTAAAAATATTTGAAGATTTGTCTCTCTGACAGTAGGTTATCTCTTTTTCAGTTCAGATGGACTATTTACGAAAAAAGAACAGTATTTACGAAAAAGGAACACTCTAGCCAATCATGACTGGAAGAGTTCTCTTGGGTATTATTTTATACTTTTTCGAGCCCTAAATACTAAATCATACAAAAAAGACCCCTTCATAGTTTTCTTTGGTCTTCGTTTAGACTCTCTAAACATGAACGATACCGAGTTTGCTTTCATTGGACTCGTTAAACTAAACACTGAGAGACCTGTTCAGGGAATGAGCCCCTCCTTTCTCAGGTTCGTGAAATATATGAGAATGGAATTGTCTTCAGACGAGCTAAAATGAGTGTTTGTTACCCTCTTTGGACTCGTAAAAATGAAAAGAGGAACTAATCAATCATGATGGGGAAATTAAGGGAAGGGAATCATTTTGAAAATAATATGGCAGTTTGTCGTCAACTTTGAAAATGGCACTTGTCTACATTTCATTCATTAAACTGGGTAAATCAGTTTTTCTCTGAGTCGATCCACTTTCATGAGTCATGTCACTCCTTTGAGTCTTTCAAAGAATGCATTGTCCAATGTCATATTGTGTTCCACCTCATCAAGTCAATACTTCTAGGTCTTAGGTCGTGCCACTTGATGTTCAAAGGGAAGTTAGAAGTTTACCTCTACAGTTAAAATAGCTTTTGTGTCATTACCTTTTGAGTCAGTACGCTGGTTACACTATCTACAACATTCCAGAACTTTGTTCTAAGTTTCGTGTCGTCGATGTGGGATTCATCATGGCCCTCCTTCGACATAACTATTCTTTTCGACATCAGCTCATCATCCGGGAATTAGTCTTAGAAACAAATTTAGTACCTTGAGATCTGTATGCCTCAATGACAGATTCTCTCACTCTCGACGAAGGTTCACATCATTGAACTTTTATCAATAGATTCGACTGAGTGTTCGACATCAGATCATATATTCGCACTTAGTAGATTGTACTAGGGTACCTTGCGAATCATTGACATTAATGGTGATATCCCTCGCACTTGTTAACGGTTCACATCATTGACTGGTAATCAAGTGGTTTCTACCATGTTTGATTTCAGATCATTGTAATCACATGGATAGAATCCTACTTTGTGGAAGACGAGATGAAGACCCTTGGTATTTGTTATAAAGAACTCATAGTTTTCTCCCCAGTTTGTGATGGAGTATATTGTATGAAGTACCAGCATGGATCCACATGTGTATGGCCGTGGCTATGCTTAAATTTGCGTCTGTATGACATAGATCAACGTTGTATGTCTAGTAGCTATGTCCAAGTTTGATTCCTCTATCACATGGATCTACGTTGTATTCTAGTAGCTATGTTTTTTAATCTCTCCCATGGATCTATCTTGTATTGGTATGCATCCATGGTGAAGACACATTTTCTCATGAGTCAAAAGTATTGATGTATTGCAGATTCCTGGTTGATTTTGATCTCCGATCAAGCCGATTCTTGCCTCGAAGTGATAACTTCCTCTATCAAAGCTCTCGCTTATCTCATCCCTCTAGACTCATGCTTTAGGGGGCATTCTGTTACACCCAAATCTCGTCATAAACATGTGATAAAATTCTAAAATCAATGTTTTCCCTCATTCCCAAATATTGAAGTGAAAACATTGATCTAGATGTCAAGCTTGTATATAAAAACCTAGCACCACTTATACCCTCAACCCTAGGAGTGGTACCTTCTTCAACACCACCTGCGTTGTGGTGAAGACAAGTGGTGGCACCACCTTTACTCTTTGTTTGAAGAGCGGTTATGCCTTAGCACCGCTTTGTCATCAAGGAGCAGGAGCGGTGCCCTTGGTAAAAAGTGAAAAAGAAATACTTCACGAAGCTTATAGATCAAAATATTTGTGGCAGGCCTTATCCCTATTCACCTGGGTCAGTTGAGCTCGACATCCATCCTTTGGGGATCTCCTATCCACCTCAACCACCAAAATCTCAACCATCTCTATCCATTTGAAGCCTATAAAAACAGGCTCATACCCCATGGTTGAGGAGAGAGAAAAGTCATGTTGCCATTATGACATTCTGGCCTGATCTATTAGAGTGAGCATAGAGGAGCAAGTTCAAGTTATTGGGGATGAGACGTCAGTTTTGTGGAGGAGTGCATCAACACTAAGGCACAGGTTGTAAACTCTTTCATTATTTATCAATGAAAAGTTGGTTCCTTTCCCATATACTTGTTATGTATAATCTTGCATGTTTATTATCGGATTCCTTAGTCACCAATATAGATCTATAGATGATGTTCTGTTACTTTTTATCTTTTGTGTTTGATGTGTTTATGCAGGTATTTTCTTGGAGATCTTTTGCCATATGTGAAGAGCCACATCATTTCATCAAATATTGTATTCCAAGTGTCTATATTTTCTAGGAGAAGTCTTCCAACCTTGTTGTGAACTGTTTGTTCTGGATCTGAACCATTCAGACCAGAGGAACAGCTTCTGTCCGCAGAAGGTGCGAAATTCCTAACAACAGTAGGAATTCTACTTGCTTGTCATTTCAAAACTTTTAGTTTTTTACTTTCTATTCTATGAATGTTTGGGTTTATTTGCAGAGATCTGAGTTGTTAAATTCAAAATATGGATTTGTAAATGCTTGTTTTGTTGAATTCAAAAAGCCAGATTACACTCATCATTTGATTGCTTGTATGCTTAGTTTTCATTTTCGAAAGGAGTGCTTGGAATTTTTGCTCAATTATATCTCTTTGCACTTCTTAATAAGACTGAAAAGGAAGAGTTGCTTGTTGGTTTTTGCTTTCATTCTTCTTTAAGTTTATGAAAGACTTATTTTTTATTTTAAAAAGAAAATTTTTTGTTGAGATTTGATCATAATTTTGCTTAAAGATGAATTATCGGATCTCTTACTTGCCTCATAAGATTTTAGATCTCCATATTCTTCTTTCTGTTTATAGTCTTCTCTCATTAAAAGAAAAAATATCATAGTTTTAAGTTAGATCTCTCCATTTTTTAAGAAAAATCGAAAAAAGTACTTAGTGTGACTTTGAGTATTTTTTTCTTTTTTTTTAAGAAAAGAGATCTCACCTCATTTGCTTGCTTTCAAAGATCAGATTAGAAGTGTGTTTCTTGTTTGTATTCTTAGAAAATTTCTTTAGTTAGACTGTTTGGGAAAGTTTTGGTTTTGAAACTAAATTGAAAAAGAGAATACTCTCTCCTTCTCATAAGTAGGCATACTTTGAATGGTAAAGTGAAGAAATTTTCATATCATAATTGCATGGTTTTACTTTTCTGTCGTCACTTTATGCATTGACCTAACCGCTCAATAGTAGCTATAGGTTAAAAATCTTAGTAACTTTAGTGATAGGTTAGATATGTGTTTCATCGTCATAAAATGTAGGAGTTGTCATTTATTCCCTACACTGCAACCCGAGACCTACACGGTTCTTCCACGTTCCATTGGTATATAGAACGACCTTTCACGTACCCTTGAGTTATATCGAAAGGTACTTCATGTACTCTATTGTATATCAAAATCCCCCTTGTGAACTGTTGTGCATTATAAAACACCACTACGGATTTGAACTCCCACATACCTTGTGTATATAGGGAGGCCCTTCTAGGATTCCTGAGACCATCTAAGAAAATCCCTTTTGGCCATCTTGTTGGTGCAATACACCGATAACGACACTTGGGGAGATTACTATGCACGTGTCATCTAGGTAGTCGGGTATTCAGGTGAGGTATGGTTGATCCTCCTCACCGCGCTTTACTGTTGGACCCTGCGGTATATAGCGAGTTGAAAAAAATTGACAATCCTAGTGAGGAACTGACTTGTATCAGCCCCTCCTATCACTTAAGTTTGCATGTGGCCTCTATTTTTTGTAGGAGAAGTTTCGTGTCATTTTTCTAGTTTTGAAACCCTAGGTCGGGTTTTAGTGACCATACAATCTAGTTGAGTTTCAATTGAGATGATCTAGAAGAAACCAGGGCTTACCACCCAAATTTCCTAGTGTTACAGGGGAGAGCCCAATGGAAGCCACATATCAAGGAGCTACAACTGACTCCCATGTGGAACATTAGAGGAAATTTGGGGTCTAAAATGGGCCTTATAAGAAAATGCACCAACAATAAATTTTGTGAGTTGAAATTCAAGAACCAATAGAATTTCAATAAAATGAGTCAACCATAATGGTTGAATTGACATATTTATCATAAAAGAAAACTACTTTTTTTGTTCGTATTTTCAACATATCTCCCTGTGTTTTTACTCAAATTCCTAGCGAGAGACCTTGTTGAATGCTGAATTTAATTTCACATCCAACGAGTACCCACACTGCATACTTTTGATGGACCCTGCTACCCCAAAAATAAGAAATACCTGAAAAAACGTGATGATTATGTCATCATCACGTTTTTCAGGTATTTTTTATTTTTAGGGTAGAGGGGTCCATCAAAAGTATGCAGTGTGGGTACTCGTTGGATATGGAATTAAATTCCGCATCCAACGAGCTCTCCCACTCGGAATTTGAGTAAAACCACATGGAAATATGTCAAAAATACGAACAAAAAAAGTAGTTTTTTTCATTCTTCCTCCAAAATTAATAACTATTATTTTATTATTTCAACTATTATTTTATTATTTTCCTTAGGAGGCCCATTTTAGACCTCAAATTTCCTCTAATGGAAGCTCAGTTGTGGAAATAGGAGAACAATCCACTGCTTACGTTAATCCCTTGGTCCAACATCCTCCTACGGTTGACACTTCCTTTCATTCTCCGATGGAAATTCGTACCGATAGTCCTGTTGAAACTGAATATGGCCCTAATTCTCCTTTTTAAGAGAACTTCTATGGGTCAATCCCTTTCCTAATTTGGGGTTACTAGACCTTATTTTGAAAACTCTCCACCAGGTGAATATGAGATAAAAAATCCAAGCATCTCTTGATCGCACAAAGAACCTATGTCAACTCTTTTACCCCGTCTTTTAGATCCTTGGCCTTCTAGATATCGTACACTTGTCGAGACTTTGGCTCCTATTGATGATCTTCCAGTTCATAGTGTGACTCCTCATAATCCAAGTCAAACCTCCAACCCTACAATTTCAAATCCTAGGTCTGTTTCTAGTCCTCCTATACCCTCTATAGCTGGGGGGAAATCCTTAGCTCAAATGGTTTCAGTACATTCCAACACCAGGGGGAAACCCCCGACGTGAGTTACGTTATCTATTAGTGGATTTCCTACTAGTACCAGACATACCTCTATCGTAGGACAACCCTCAATGGTTGTTCCTCCCACCAACACCAATATGGTAAACCCTCCGTCAAGTTCAGATGAACCCTCAGGGGAACAACCTATAGTAAAACAACCTTCTTTGGGTTATGGTTACCCATGGAATCAACTACCTATAGTAAATATGAACTATCAACCTACATCTACAAGAAATATTCTGGAATCCCTTACCCTAGAAACACGTTTACGCCATGGGAGAAACCTAATTGGTCCTACGTGCCAGTAATGAGATGAATGCTTGTAAATATTGTCGGAGGTTCTATAGGGCCACCAGGAAGAGGACCACCTGGCGGAGGTCCACCATACGGGGTACCACCACCCAAAGGCGCACCACTTGGGGGTCCCCCTTTGAGAGGACCACCACCCAGAGGACCACTTCCAGGAGGTCCACCACCTAGACTTCCACCTTTTAGGGGACCACCACCTAGAGGTCCACCATGACCCAGAGGCCCACCACCTCTAGGTGGCCCTCCTCTTGGAGGTCCACCCCCATCGGGAGGATCTTCAGGAGGATCATCTACATATCGCCATCTCAACAGCCTATGTATTAGTTAACCTATGGTCCTACTGGTGTGCATATTCCTTATCAATACTACTAGTACGTCGAACATAATCTCAACATTTCATTCTTGGAAACTTTGGACTTGCCTAATCTTTCCAAGTTTATAAATGATCTCATTCATCACAACCCTCCATGGCCTGTTATTCTAGTCAAGTTACCATAAGACATTCCAAAGTTTGATGGGAAGCAGGGAGACGATCCCAAAAATCATGTCATGAATTTCCATCTATGGTATTCTTCAAACTCCTTGATGGATGACTCTATTCGTTTGAGACTCTTTCAGCAAACTTTGACCGGTATGGCCACAAAGTGGTATATTGAACTTCCATAGCATTCGTTATGAAAAGGTTACGGACCTTTTGACCTCACTCCATCAAAATACCTCCACGCATATATCGGACCATATCCATGAATGGAGAAGGTGGATACGACTCATTAATGCTCCCATCTCAGACCAACTATTAGCGGATTTGTTCATGAAATCCCTGCTGCCTCCCATTGCATGAGATGTGGCTATGGGTGGTTTTGTTACTAAAGAGTAGGCTATCAGTCACGCTCAATATATAGACTTGGTATATTCCCAATCCGAAACTCTATATGACCTAATCCCTCAAGCTCCTCATCCCAGCAGAGACCCTACCAAGCCACCCGCAAAAACTCCTGTTGATGGGGTTGTCAGTTCAATCCAACCCTCATCAGCAACCAAGCCCTCCAAACAACAGAGTCCTTATAATGCTAATCCTTTTACTCGTACGGTTTCCATCGAGGTTAATGATATCCAAAGTACACAAGAACCCAACAATAAGAAGAAAGGTAAAGGAAAAAAAAACCTGGAAACCAACAAGAGAATCCCAAGGCTATGACCACGGAGAATGATAATAAAGGAAAGAGAAAGGCCAAGTACCCCTAACTATTATGTGGTGGTGATCACTTCACGAAGGAGTTCCCTTGTCGTGAAAAGATTAGTAAATTTTTTAATATTAATCCCTCGCCAGCAGTGCTAACTGATCCCTTCCCGTCTGGGCAACAACTGATAGATCACATGTCTAATGAAGGGACCTCTAATTCTACGGAAGAAATCGGATTGATTTCCTTGGAAATAATTAATTTAAATACTCATAGTCAGTCACATGAGAAGCCAATAGAGAAGAAGGATGAAAATCCTTATTCCGAGCAAGTATAATCGAATTTCCAATGCAACTATGAAAGAATATGAAAACCTACAAAAAAAATGTGAATAATCAGAACGCATGATATGAATGTTTGCAAATAAAAATGAAGAAATAATGCATTAAAGCAAATAAGATGAAATTTATGTACAAATAAAGAGAATCGAACCTTACCATATTTTTATACAAATAAGGAAAACAGAGTTTTACTATAATGAAGAAATCTTGCTAAGAAAGATTTCTCAAGCCAAGCAGCAACCCAATCATGGTATGTACAATGAAAATCAAAAGAATGACATAAAGAGTTCTAAATATTTATGCAATGAAATGGATTATTTGAAAGAAAATAAAAATTAGTATTATATAGATCCAAAAATTCTTCTTGAACCATTATCTCCTTGGGAACATTTTCTTGAATAAGATCAACAAAATCACATCCAATTGGTTCCAACTTATTATCGTAAAAATCATCATAAATTGGTTGATTAAATTGGAAATTCTCAAAGAGATCAAATTGCCTTTGGTTAATTACTTGAGAAGAGTTAAAGATATGAGATGTTATAAGTATAGAACTAGTATCATTAACATCCAAGCAATAATATTCTCCATCAAGCAAATGATTGTAAGAATAAAATGTTTCTTCATTGTATGGTGAATCATAAAATGAATAACTCTGCAAATAATCATTAGAAATAGTATTCATTTCCAGCAAAGAAGAATGACAAGAAGACATGCATTCATGACAAGGATAAGAATATTCTTGGTCTTCTTTATGCATTTCATAATTAACTTATACCTCTTTAATACCTAACAATGGAGAATTAGAATCTGGAATATATGATTAAATGCCATTGTTATCAAATAGATCATAGTACATAGAAAAATATGAAGAGGAAATAAGTGCATGAAATTCATCTCTTTGTAGAATATTTTCAGATCGAGATTCTGTAATAGGGGTTTTCTCTTCAAAAGAGAAAGGTTTCAAATTAGAATGTACTTCTTCTAGTAATGTAGTATCATCATTTTGTGAAATATGCTCTCCTATAAAATAATTTAGATCATAAAATGATAATTGGGAAAATATATCACAAATTTCAGGATAATTAGTTAATTCAAGATCTATTAAAGTATTAACAGAATAATAAATATCAGGATCTTGAAGCTCTTTACTTATGCTAGAAGAAGATGGTTCAATATTATGATTAGAACCATTCTCTTGTACTCTAGAAGAATCTTCTATAGAAAAATGATCTCCTTCATGATCAGTTAGAGTTTTAAATTCATGTGAAATAGACATGGGCATATCAACATTTAATTCATCCAATTTATCATAATGATTATGATCCATTTCTAAGAAAGAGAAGGAAGTTATTTCTAATTTTTTTAAATCCTTAGATTCTTCGTGCAAATCTAAACCAAGATGTGGATGATTATCAATGTATAGTTCAGATTTATCATCTACTAATTGATCAGATTCATGTAAAAGAGAACTATTGTGTTGAAACCATCCATGTATCATAGGACGATCTGTTAAAGGGAATCTACAATAAATATTAAAAGTTCTAATTGCAAACTCTTCTAATGATTCACCCAGGATTTATAGTGATTTGTTTCCATTCATTACATAATCTAAGAAAGTCATAATGTTTAAAAGAAAGTGCAAAAATATCTACAAAATGTTCAAAAGAGTGGACAGAAAAAAAGGGCAAAGTTACAAACCATTCTTTAACACGTCCCTCGAATGTGAAGGCTAACAACCTACACAAAACATCTAGATCCAGGATTTTGTTAACAAAACAATTATAAGTAAATTGAAAAACATGTTCTTGTGCTAAAACTTCTCCCTCGCTCGCAAATTTTACTTCTATCAGTTGCTTCAACAAATCTGTTTGAAAATGAAAACTAATTTGCCTAGAAAAACAACTAAATACAGATTCATGAGCAGAAAAGGAACTATATACAGATTTTCGAGCTTGAGCCATTTTAAGATGATCTGATTAAGATAGCTCAAATGACCTTACATGTTCGATGACCCTCCTTCTAGCGCCATTTTATGAAGCCTCAGTTTTTTAGGTGCTGGAATGGTGTCCAAGGCAAACAACAAGGGATGAAAAGCCAGCCAAAGGATTCAAGTAATCCTACGCAAGTATTACCCTATACTCGAGATGTTTGCTGTGGTTAACACCTATGGATACTCGACCTTCACTGGCACTCTTTGAGTTGGTGGGTTTTGATCCAAAAGGATCAGTCTTCCTATGAAGGAAAACAAGATATTGTATGTCTACAAAACAATAGATCTACCTAGAAGGAAATCTAAGCTAAGTTAGATCTGACCTAAAAGAAGTATACTCATCGTGTGCAAGGTAACTTGGTTCGAATTCAAATAAGTTATTCATCAACTTAACAAAAATGAAAAATTAAATCATTTAACTTACTACTTTAAATGTAACCATGCAATTAAAATTACTTATAATAATTTAAAGATCAAGCATATCCAAGATTACCTTGTAAATCTTATGTTAAATGAAAAATTAACATGAATTATTGATTTAATAGTTTCTGTAAATCATTTGTAGAAATATATACATATTTTAATCAAATAAATTTAATTAAAATATAAGTATAGAAAGACTCATGAATTAAGATAAATCCAAATCATAAATCAATGCGTTAATAGTTGGTTGCAAAATCAACTGTATTCACTGAAAATTAGAGTGAAGAAATCAGACATCATCAAAGAAATTTGATAATTTACCCGAAGAAGATGCCGAAATAAACTAACTTTGATTCATTGTTCTACAAGAAACTACATGATACAAGTGAAACAGTGTTCCTCCAGTCCTTCCTTGGCAATTATCTCCCTCACGGCGATGCCTCTAACTCCACTCTTTGAAATACAATAAACTAATCTCTAAAGAGTCAAAGAAGAGAAAAGAAGAAATTCCATTCTCCCATATGCAGAGATCAAACCCCACCCCAATATTTTTAATGTTGAGATCAAATTTATAGAAGTAAAGATATGTGGGAAGGATAACATCAAATCCCCAGATGTCTGGTTCGTTCAACTATGCAAAAACGGCCAGAATAAATTTCTAGAAAATTCACCTCTGTTCGGTCATGTTTTTCTCTAAAATTGTTGATATATTTGAAAAATTATTTATGATTAAGGGTAAATGGGCCTATTTTGGAAGTGTGTTTTCAACCGTTTGAGCTAATTCATCATGGTTTGATCACAATCCTCCACGAAAAAACATGTCTTCTATAGGTGCGTGATCTGTTTTTTGAACTTCATCCCTCACGACAACAACAAATTAGGGTTTAGTGAAATAATTTATATTAAAATTGTAAACAGTATGATATTAAAATCCAATTATATAAATAAATTATTAATATTGTCCTTTAAAAGTATATCGAATGTAATTTAAACAATAATAATAATCTTATTAATAAGCAAATCTAATTATTCATTGTAAAAATAATACTTTGCTTAATGAAAAATGATTGAATTTTCCCATTCTTTGATGTACACCCTTTCAATTCATAAATCAAAAGGATTAAAAATAAGTGTTCAATCAAATTATTCTAACCCGTCAAGATGCTCTTTAAACTTATTGATTCAATGAAGTTCAATTTTGTTGCCATGACTACTGAAACATCATATGAACTTAATTAGTCAAAATTGAAGCATGTAAATAACTCAAACAGGTTCAAATAAGGATAAGAAATAATTACACACAATAGTTGGAATCAATGATTACCAATTCGTGGGAGATTATGAGTGAAAATCGCAATTTAAAAATTGAATCACAAACAAAAGAATGGAGATTTTGAATGACCATCGAAAACACAAAACAATCCCAACCATCAGATCAAGATGAAGCCACAGGAGAGATTTAAAATTGCAAGCTGTGTCTTCCCCACAATCTGCAATTGCGGGATGCGGGAATGCAAAATGCTCTTATAGTTTAACTAACCTTTCCGCAATCCGCAATTTGCAAGTTGCGGGTTGCAAAAACACACAACACAATTTATTAACCCAAGTACTTTCCGCAATCCGCAATTTCCAGGTTGCGGGATGAAAAGTTCAAAATATCTACAAAGAAATCCTGCAATCCACAATTACGGGATTCGAGTTGCAGAACATAAAACATGTCGTGAAGTAAAGACCTTCCCGCAATCCGCAATTATGGGTTGCGGGTGTGTAAATTGCACTTATTTAAATTAACCCTTTGTCATCTCCACAATCCGCATTTGCAGGTTGTGGGTTGACACACTATTGGGAAAAATTAGTTCTTTCCACAACTCACAAAAACACACAAAAATGCATAAATTTTTCATAATATTAACTAAATCAAATCATGAAAAATACATAGAAACTATGATAAATAGCATGGGAATCCCAAAATGACTAAGGAACTTAAGTATCACCTTTTGCATATAAAAATTTGGGCTCTCATGTTTTGGATAAAACATGGGATCTATTGTAGCTAAAACACAGATTTGGGGGCACTAAACCTAGATAACACCAACCTAATCCATTTCAATGTGGAGAACTATAAATCCAGATTACACCACCAATTTGCTTTTCAAATTGCAACTAGAGTAGTTGGGAGAAAGGTCCATTGGACCGTTTTGGATGAAGGAGCTTCAACCTCAGTTTTGTTTATATCCTGTTGGAGGGCCATTGGTTCTCCTAAACTCACAAAGTCTCCTACGACCTTAAAATCTTTCGATGGACAAGGTTTCTAGCCTCATGGTCTGTTACCAGCCCTTTCAGTCGAGCTTGGGGAAAGATTGTTTCCATTCAAGTGGAAGTAGTTGATGCCCCATTGGATTACAATATTCTATTAGGGAGAAACTGGTTCTATCGTATGACTATCCTTGCTTCGACAGTCTTTTGAACTCTCTAATTTCCTCATTTGGGGAAGATAATGACCATCGATGAACTTGACTTTTGTTCACCAGATGTTACTACTCCTACCGCAAATAAAATCCCTATGTTAAGCCAGTCCCCTCCTCCTTATCAGTCGATTGGGGTAGGTATGATGAAGGATTCAACCCACATGGGAGTTTTTCCCTCATCCCCTCCTAGTACAAAAGTAGAGATCATGAACATGATTTCCATGACTGGACATAGTCCTAATGGAAAAGAAGTTGTTGAGTCATCCTCTCTTGGCCCTTATGAAGCACTTTATGATGTTGTTCAATCTGCTTCCGATGTCCATTATGATGATCTTCATCTAGTGGCTTGGGATCCTTTCCAGCTGCCCTACTGGCTATAACCCTCTCTTCCTAGTCTAGACTATCTCACACAGAGTTTTCCATTAGACGAGTCTATAATTGAGATCATGAGTGTGAATGAACCCCTATGGGAGGATTCCCATCACTGATCTTCTTTTCTCCCTAATTCTAGTTCATTAGATTTTGACCTTGTATCTCTTATCGGTGTTGATATTGTCACCAATCTGAAAATTCATGTATTGTTGCAAGACATAGATTTCGAAGGGAACCTTGGCAACATCGCTAAGAAAACCCCGATTGACATATCAGTCAAGCCCAGAACTGTTGACCATGTTCATGTAGGCCAGAACTGATCGACAGAGGAAACTAAAAGTTATAGAAATATTTTCAAAGAATTCCATGATATTTTTACCTGGACGTATGAGGAGATTCCTGGGATTGATCCCTCAATTGTTGTGCACGAGATTAGAGCCTATCCCACGAAAAAACCTGTCAGACAAAAATTACGTCAAGTCCATCCTAGGAAGGTTGCGGCTATTAAAGCTGAAGTGGAAAAAATTCTGAAGGTGGGGTTTATTTATCCCGTACCCCTGACGGAATGGGTATCTAATATTGTCTATGTGACCAAGAAGCAGGGAAATATTAGAGTCTATATCAATTTTCGAGACTTAAATAAGGCTTTTCCTAAGGACAATTTCCCTATTCCACACATCAATTAGATCATCGATAATTGTGCTAGGAGCGTCATCTGTTCTTTTATGGATGGATTCTCTGTCTATAATTAGATTGAGATTCTTCCCGCCAATCAGCATAAAACGACATTCATTTTCCCGTGGGGAGCCTTCGCATATCGAAAGTTACCTTTTGGCTTAAAAAACACCAGAGCTACATTCCAATGAGCCATGTCCTATGTCATTCACGATATCAAGCACATCGTGGAGTCGTACCTTAAACGATCTCCTTGCTTATTCACAGCAATGGGAGGACCACCCAGGGCACCTCAAAGACATTTTCCTTAGGTTTCATCATTATAATATCTGACTTAATCCACACAAATGTGTGTTTTGTGTTGAGACTGAACGTCTTCTTGGCTTTGTGGTTTCCAAAGATGGCATCCAGATTGATCCCTTGAAATTACTACTATCCTGGCCTTACCCGCCCAGACAAACATTACCGAGCTCCAAATTTTGCAAGGGAAGGAAAACTTTCTTCGTCATTTCATACACAACTTCGTAGAGAAAACGCACAGCTATATGTGTCTCCTCAAGAAGGACACTCCATTATTCTCGGATTTCCAAGCGCAACAAGCTTTTGATAATCGGAAGCACGCTCTGACCCATTCACCCGTGATACACCCCCTAGATTATTCAAAATAGTTTTTATTGTATGTTGCTGCCTCCACTACTACCATCGGAATGGTCCTAGCACAGGAAAATCCCAATGGCCAAGAACACATGATATATTACCTAAGTAAGAGTCTCATTGACTCTGAAACCCGTTACTCACGTGTGGAGAAGTTAGCTTTGACTACGGTCATTATTGTACAAACATTACGTCATTACATTCTACTTCGTACCACAATTGTACTCACAGATCAAAACCCTATGTACTACATTCTAACTCGTTAGCAAGGATAATTTTAGGGGCGAATTTTAGCCCAGTGGGCTATTTTTCCATGTTTTTCCCCCAAAAAACATTCACCATTTTGCATTTTTTGAAGCCCTGTTTTGCCCAATTTTGATGGGGTAAAAATTTTTCACCCTAAAAATCACCAAATTATTATATAAACGATATAAAATCCTTGGAAATTAAAATATTTTTTGAAAAATATCGTCAATCATTATGTAGTTGGCGTTTTAAGAATTGGTAATATTTGCCAACATTTTTACACTTTTAAATAAGTATGGTTCCTTAAAATCATCCCTGCTCGTGAGGTAGTAGGGGAAAATATTCCCATTGGATTGTTATCTTACAGGAATTTGATCTTGAGTTCCCCAAGGATACTTCAAAGAAATCCTTGGTTTTCATAGAGTTGATGTGTGACCTTCCCTATGATTTGATGGAAGATGATCCCAACGATTCATTTTCAGATGAATTTCTTTTCTTGATAAACACAATTGATCCATGGGATGGAGATTTGATTATCTATCTCTAGACTCAGATATTTCAGCCCGACATGTCTCGTGACGATCGTCATCGTATCCGTCACCACAGAAAGTACTATCTCATTTTGAATGATACATTGTACCGATGTGGTATCGATTCCATCCTTCGACGGTGCCTTACACATGAAGAGGTTGAACAAGTTTTGAATGGCTGCCACTTTGGAGCATGTGGCGATCATCTTTCTGGGATGGCTACAGCCTAGAAAACCCTTCGTGTTGGGTATTTCTGGCCTTTGATATTTAAATATTTTCATGAAGCAGTTAACAAATGCCCACCTTGTCAACACTTATATCCAAAAAAGTGTACCCACCCTGCTCCTTTACACCCCGTCATTGCAGTTGGCCCTTTTGCCAAGTGGGGTATATATTTTATGCATTGTAAGCCTACCTCAACTGGGGGGAATGGTTGCATCATTGTAGTCATCGATTACTTTACAAAATGGGCTTAGCCAATTTCTACATATGCAGAGGATGGTAAGACTGCCGCCCTCTTTTTATTCAACCATGTGATAGCTAGGTTTGGAGCCCTGCAAGCTATAGTCACTGAGCACAGATCTCATTTCCAGAATCAAATGATGGTTGAGCTTAGTGCTAAGATGGGTTTTCACCATGAAAAATCAACTCCGTATTACCCGCAGGTTAATAGTCAAGTCGAGGCCATTAACCAGGTTTTGAAAACTATGCTGCGTAGGATGATTGGAGATCACAAATCCAATTGGAACTTGACTCTCTTTTCCACACTTTGGGCTTATAGTACTTCAGTAAAAACAACAACTGGTTTCACACCCTTTCAGTTGGTCTACGAACTAGAATTTTTCCTCCCTATCGAGTGTCAAATTTTGTCACTTAAACTTGCAGTAGAACTTCTCCCGAACACTTCCACTGAGGAAGAGAGATTTCTGTACTTGACCAACCTTGATGAAAGTAAAAGAGATGCTCCCTTGGCTAATGAGGCACACAAAAAATGTGTCAAGGCACAGTATGATAATTTTTTCCAACCTCATGTTTCAATGAAGGTGACCTAGTCCTAACTTATGATCAGAGACATGATAAACTAGGGAAGGTAAAGTTTGAATCTATGCAGTACGGTCCCTTTGTCATTAGTAAGGTCTTAGAGAAAGGGGCTTATGATCTCGTAGACTATGATGGGATACCCTTCGGGAAACCTCACAATGGGTTGTATGTCATGTCCCCTCAATTTGACCATTAAAAGTGTTGACCATGCTAAGTTCCTAGGGGCTCAAATTGACATTAATTATTCTACCTAGGACAAATTTTTCTATTAATTATTTTGAGGCATGTATTTAAATTTATTTCATCATTTTTATTTATTATGCAAATTAATGATGTGGAAATAAGGCTTCCATGTCAGGAGGGCGCATTGGGGGACTAGTCAACTTGCCTTGGTGAAAATAAGCAACTCCATAACAAAATCAGTCACGAGGATTAAGGAAATTACCTAAAAGTAGCAGAAAAGTAGACAGAGGTAAAAGCAGGAAAGTTTTGCAAAGGGGGGGTGTAGTTTCCTCTTAGAGAACTCAGAAAAGCTGTAAGGAGAAAAGCATGAAAGTTTTGAAAGGAAAGCATAGTTTTCCCTATGAAGCCAGGAAAAGCAGAACGTTGTCATAACAAAAAATAAACATCTTTTGACTAAGGGAGGGCATAGTTTCTAAATGTGAAGGATTAATGGGACATGGAAAAAATTACACATGTTCCTACTTACCAAATTACGCAAGGAGGTGTGCTTATGTGGCTAGGGTTAGGGAACCCATGGGGTTGAATTGATCACTCAGGTCACCATTGGCCTCCACTTGCTAAATAGGTCATCCAAAAGGCTATTAAAGGAGAATTCGATCCCATTGCTTCAGTTTTGTTGTTGTGTATGTTGAGTTATACTTATGTGATCATTGCTTCTTAGTGTTGTGCCTCAGACTACTGGGAGATGATCCCCAGCTTTCCCATCCCCTCTCCTTCCATCCTCTTCTATTCTATTGCAGGTATAGAGCGCTAGATTGTAGAAATTGAAGGATTATTAGATTTATGTTCAGCATCCATCACGTTTAGTTCGAGCTCCAGTGAAGCCCATGCTTCACCTATGCTCTCAACCCCTTGTTGGTTATGTTACGGGCCTCTTGCCCCTTATTTTTGGAGTCTCCTTGTAATTTTCAGTCCATTATATTATTTATGTTACTTAGTATCATAATACTCTATAATTTATCTTTATCAGGTAGAAACATGTCTTTCCATAAATAATTTTGTCTTCAGTTTCACCATAAAAGCTAATTTCATCATTGTATGGGGGGGAATCGATGAATCTGAGTGATGTAAGAAATAGGCAGGGTTGGGGAATGTTTGAAGATATTTTATATGTTCAGTAATATTTTATTTAACTCTTTCATGATTCACATGTATCACGGAAATCAATTTTACTGGAATTAATTGCTTAAATTTAGACCATAGCTAGATTGCTAGCTTGTAATGACTAATCTTGCCAAAATCGATGTAAAATGAATTTTGTTAACTCAAAATAAGCCTTTTCAGTTCCTTTGGGTCATTGAAAGACCCACATTACCATATATATCTCTAGAACCATTTTTTGGGGGTTTTGTACTGCCTTTTGGGATCCTCCACTGCGCAGGGTTTCACTAGGCCAAAACTGCCAAAAAAATCCAAATTTATCTAAAACTACTCAAAATTTTCGATAAATTATGAAAATAGTCCAAATATATTTATTATGTTATATTAATTCTGTAACAACCCTCTACAATTTTCCAAAATATTTTGGTTGAAACAAACCGAACTACTCTTCCTAGTTTCACGGTTTGACTGCTCAGAAGCGTGGTAGTAGGTTTCCGCGGAGTGGACTTTGAACCCTAAATGTATTCATATATAAATGTGTTATGGAAGAGGAAATTCTATGTCTGAAATTTCTTTCGTTTCTTCCCACTTCTCACTCCTTTTTCTTGCAAAATTTCCCAAAAGAAATCCCTGGTTTGCCCATTCCGAGAAGACTTTGTGTGAATTAATTCAAAGTTCATAATTTTTAAACTAAATTATAGAATTAATTAGTGTTCAGGTCTGCACACTAGACTTGGGACATTACAATGGTATCAGAGCATGGTCCTCCATACCTGCTCTTGATATTATTCAATGGGTCCAAAATACAATTCCGACACCAAAAGAAAGATTCCTCAAGGGGAGGAAGTAGAATCTGTGGATGGGAGATTCCATGAAGAAAGGGATGAGAAATATGAATTCAGGAATTTTGTTAAGAACATATTGAAAGTTCTGCAATAATTTTCAGCTAACATCATACATTCTGGCCAAGAGACCAGAGAGTTCCTAGCTAAACAGTTGGGAGTGAAAGATGGGGAAGGGAGCAACATTGGCTCCCAAAGTGAAGAAAGAAGGGTCATGGGTGGGACTATTTTTTCCAAGACTGGGACTCATAATAGACCACTTGAGTATAGATAGGAACCAAAATTTCATCCAAGATCTACCATGCCCAAATTTGTAGAGACCCCTAAAGAAGACCATGAAGCACAGGTTGAAACTATTGCTACATGGGAGGAGAAGTTTTATGTGTACCAATCATTGAGTGAAGAATGCAGAAGGGCTTTGCCATTCCAAGATTTCTGTGAGACTCAATTTAAGAGATAGCCAAGAGGGGATGCAAGGCATCCATATCATAATTATGAATTAAAGAATGTCATTCGGAAAATCACTTTGCCATATTTTGATGGCACTTCCAATTGCTCAGTGAGCTCTTGGATTCAGAAAATGGATACATATTTTCAGTTGAATCCTATGGTTGAAAGGGATGCCATTAAGTTGTAATCCCTACATCTTGATGGGGAGGCTATTGACAAGTGGTTTCATGGCATGAAACCATTAGGTCATGATCAAGTAGTCACCTACGAGGAGTTCACCAGAAAATAGATAGAAAGATTTGACCGCAGAGATCCTAATATCTCTTTCCGAGATTTGGCACACATAAGACAAGTTGGAACTCTAGAAGCATACATCTTAGAGTTCCAAAAGGTAGTTGTAATGGTCACTAACATATCATAATCAAGAGTGATCCTTTTGTTTACAGAAGGACTGGCTAAACCATTGAATGGATTGGTGAAGGCCTACCGACCTACCACTTTGCAGGAAGCTGTGAGTGGGACTAGAGACCTGCAGGATGCAATTCCAAGGACCAAGTATCCTCCCATACCTCCCATGCCACATAAATTCCAGAATCAGAAACCTCATATGAGAAAATTTCCTACCCCTAGCAAGAAATATTACCCCTATAAGGATCGGGATGAATTGAGAAGGAAGAAGCTGTGTTTTTCTTGCCAAGAACCGTGGGCTCCCAGTCACAAATGTGTGAAGATAAAAGCACATTATATTGAAGTAATTTCTGAAAGTGATGAATAGGGAGTAGAAGAAGCTAAGATGGCTAATGGAGAGTATGAAATAGCTGAAGAAGAGGAGCAGCTCCATCAAACCAGCAGCAAAATTGTTGTCCTCAGTGGAGTGCCTAGGTCCCATACTTTAAGGCTGAAAGGAGTTCTGCAAGGGCAGAAAATTTCTATTCTTGTTGATGGGGGTGCCACACATAATTTTATTGATTCATCCATGGTGGAGAGGAGAAAACTACCTACTAATCCCTTTGAAGGATTCGTTGTGGTCATTCCTGGTAACCATACCATGGAGTGCAACCGATGGATCCCAGATCTACAAGTAAACATTGGTGACTATACTGTGAAAGACAACTTTTATGTTGTCAATGTGCCAGACACCAACATGGTGTTAGGGGTACAATGGTTGTAATCTATTATAGAGCACTCTGTGTACTACCATATACCATAAATAAGTTTCAAGGATGCTGAAGGAAAACCGGTGGTATTGAGAGGTATAAATACTTATCCCAACCAAGTATGAGATTTGTTATGAGGCATGGAGACATTGAATGGGATGTTGAATTCCAAATCACAACTGAGGGAACAATTTCCAAAGTTTCATCTTGGCCCAAAGATATTAAAAAATTGTTGCACAAGCATAAGAGGGTTTTTGAAGACCTTCCACATGGCAGGCCACCAGACCGTGGCATTGAACACATGATTGCATTGGAAGCTGGTACACTTCCAATCAAAATACACCCCTACAAGCATCCAAAGAGATTCAAGGATGAAATTGAGAAGTCCATCAAGGAGCTCCTCGAGTTGCGCCTCATCAGACCAAGTTCCATCCTTTTGCTTCTTCGGTGGTTCTGGTGAAAAGAAGGATGGGACACTCACGATGTGCATAGATAATTGAGCTTTGAACAAGAAGACAATGAAGAATAGGTACCCAATTCCCTAAATTGATGAGCTGATGGATGAGCTGCATGGAGCCAATTTTTTCTCCAAAATAGATCTGCAGTCGATGTATCATAAAATCAGAATGAGGGAAGAAGACTCTACAAAACACAGCCTTCCGTTGTCAATCTGACCACTTCAAGTTTCTGGTCATGCCATTTGGCTTGACTAATGCACCAGTAACCTTCCAATCATGCATGAATAAGGTATTCAGCAAACATCTCCGTAAGTATGTTCTTATGTTTTTTGATGATATTTTGATATATAGTATGACATGGGAGGAGCATTTGCACCACTTGGAGGAGGTACTCACTATGCTTGCAGTTCTGTCATTTTTTTTCCAAGATTTCTAAGTGTGAGTTTGGTATGATAGAACTGTTGTATCTTTGCCATATGATCTACCAATAAGGGGTTAAGGTAGATCCAGAAAAAATAAAGACCATATTGGAATGGGCCAGCCCAAGGAACCTCATTGATCTAAGAGGATTCATTGGCCTTTGTAACTACTACCGTAGATTTGTTAAAGAATACTCCCAGTATACTGCACCCTTGACAGATTTGACTAAGGAGGGCGCATCCAGTTGGAGTGAGGAGGCTGAAAAATATTTTCAGAAAATGAAAGAGATAATGAGCAGTTGTCCAATACTTTCCTTGCCTGATTTTTCTAAACCTTTTGTGTTGGAATGTGATGCCTCTAGGGTAGGCATTGGATCTGTCTTAATGCAAGATAAGCATCCTATTGCTTTTGAGAGAAGAAAATTGCAGCCACGTGAAAGGTTGTATTCTATATATGATAAGGAGATGTTGGTCATCATGAATGCCTTGGCCTAATTCAGACAGTACTTGGTGGGAGGTAAATTCATTGTGAAGACTGATCACAACAGTCTTAGACACTTCCTTACCCAAAAGCAACTCAATGACAGGCAGCAAAAATGGGTAAGTAAAGTTCAATATTTTGATTTTGATATTGAGTATAAAAAAGGAAAAATGAATGTTGTGGTAGATGCACTCTCCCATAAGCCCACATTCTATTTACTGCAAATATGTAATGAATGGAAGATCTAGTTGGCTACTGAATACTCTAAATATCAATTTGCTTGTGATGTTTTGGATGGGTGAACCACAATGAAGAGTACAAAGTTCATGATGACCTCATCTATTACAAAAACATAATTTTTTTAGTGCCAAGATCTGCACTAAAGAGGAATATTTTAGGAGTTGCACATGATGCACCAGTGGCTGGTCTCCCTGGTTTTCTGAATACTTACCGTAAGGTAAGGGAGAGATTTACTTGGAAAGGTCTTAAAGATGATGTTCTCATGTATGTGAAGGAATGTTCTACGTGTCAGCAGAACAAAGTTGAGCACTCACACCCTGCTGGACTCCTCCAGCCTCTTCCTATTACAGATCAAAAATGGGAAAGTGTATCAATGGAATTTATCATAGGGCTACCAAAGTCACAAGGGGAAGACAATATTTTTGTGGTGGTTGACAGGTTGAAAAAATATGCACATTTCTTTGCAGTATTATCCGCTATTTCAGCTAGTGAGGTTGTTGCTCTATTCTTTAAGGATATTTTCAGACTGCATGGACTTCCCAAGGTTATAATCAGTGACAAAGATAGTAAATTTACTAGTGGATTTTGGCAGACATTGTTTGGTCTAGTTGAAACAAATCTGAACATGATTACAAGCTATGGCACCCCCAGACATATGGGAAAGTAGAGAGGGTGAACCAATTGCTTGAGGGGTACCTCCGTAACTATTTTACGGGACAGCAAGGAGCTTGGGAAACTTGGCTCCACTTGGGTGAGTTCTGTTACAACACCACATTTCATCTTTCTATCAGAATGACTCCCTTTATGGCCTTATATGGGTATGAAGCTCCAAATTTTGCAGACTTAATATTTGGATACTGTAAGGCACAAAAAGATAAAGACTGGTTGCAGGACAACCAAGACATTTTAAGGGCATTGAAATATAATCTACATATGGCAAAGAATCAGCAAAAGAATTTTGCAGATAACCACAGGACAGATAGAGTGTTCCGAGTGGGCGACTTAGTGTAAATTAGGCTACAACCTTATAAACATTCTTCCTTGAAGAAGAAAGGGGCAGAAAAACTTCAACCCATATTTTATGGACCCTACAAGATTAGTAGGAAGGTTGGTGAAGTAGCCTATGAGTTGGATTTTCCAACAAACAGCAAAATCCATAATGTTTTTCATGTTTCTTGTCTGAAGAAGGAAGTGGGGCAAAAGATAGTGGTTTCTGAAGAACTACCACCTCTGGATGATGAAGGCCATTTGGTCCTAGTACCAGAGAAAGTGCTAATGGGAAGAGAAAGGAAATTAAGAAACAGAACAATCAAGGAATACTTGATACAGTGGAAAGGATTTCCCAGTGAGGATGCCACTTGGGAGGGTGAGCAGATCTTGCAGCACCTTGCTTTGCTTCTTCTTGAGGACAAGCATATTTGGGAGCGGAGGACTGTCATGTCCCCTCAATTTGACCATTAAAAGTGTTGACCATGCTAAGTTCCTATGGGTTCAAATTGACATTAATTATTCTACCTAGGACAAATTTTGCTATTAATTATTTTAGGGCATGTATTTAATTTTATTTCATCATTTTTATTTATTATGCAACTTAATGATGTGGAAATAAGGCTTCCATGTCAGGAGGGCACATTGGGGGACTAGTCAAATTGCCTTGGTGAAAATAAGAAACTCCATGAAAAACGTAGTAAGGAGGATTAAGGAAACTTCCTAAAAGCAGCAGAAAAGTAGACAGAGGTAAAAGCAGGAAATTTTTGCAAAGGGGGGGGCATAGTTTCCTCTTAGAGAACTCAGAAAAGATGTAAGGAGAAAAGCATGAAAGTTTTGAAAGGAAGCACAGTTTCCCTATGAAGCCAGGAAAAGAATAAAGTTGTCATAACACAAAAGCATCATCTTTTGACTAAGGGAGGGCGTAGTTTCTAAATGTGAAGGATGAATGGGACATGAAAACAATTCCACATGGTCCTACTTACCAAATTACCCAAGGGGGGGGCGCTTATGTGGCCAGGGTTAGGGAACCCATGGGGTTGACTTGCTCACACAGGTCACCATTGGCCTCCACTTGCTAAACAGATCATCCAGAAGGATATTAAAGGATAATTCAAGCCCATTTATTTAGTTTGGTTTTTTTTATGTTGATTAATGCTTATGTGAGTATTGCTTCCGAGTGTTGTGCCTCATACTACTGGGAGATGAGCCCCAGCCTTCCCATCCCCTCTCCTTCCATCCTCTTCTCTTCCATTTCAGGTATGGAGTGCTATATTGTATACATTGAAGGTTTATAATAGTTATTTTCAGCCTCCATCGTGTTCAATTCGAGCTCCAGTGAAGCCCATGCTTCACCTATGCTCTCAACCCCTTGTTGGTCATGTTCTGGACCTCTTGACCCTTATTTTTGGAGTCTCCTTTTAATGGTAAGTATATTATATTATTTATGTTCTTTATTATCATAATAATCTGTAATTTATATTTATAATTTTGAAACATCTCTGTCCATAAAGAATTTTGTCTTCAGTTTCACCAGAAAATCTTATTTCATCACTATATGGGGAAAAATTGATGAATCTGTGTTGTAAGAAATAGGTAGGGTTGGGGAATGTTTAAATAGATATTATATGTTCAGTAATATTTTATTTACTTCTTTCATGACTCAAATGTATCACATAAATCAATTTGACTGGAATTAATTGCTTAAATTTACACCCTAGCTAGATTGCTAGCTTTTAATGACTAGCCTTGCCAAAATCGATGTAAAATGAGTTCTGTTAACTCAAACTGATCCCTATCAGTTCCTGTGGGTCACTAACAGACACAAATTCCCATATATATCTCTAGAACCATTTTTCTCTGGGGACGTACTACCTTTTGGGATCCTCCACTGTGCAGGGTTTCACTAGGGAAAAACTACCGAAAAAATCCAAATTTCTCTGAAACTACTCAGAACTTTCCATAAATTAAGAAAACTATCCAAACCTGTTTATTATTTTATATTAATGTTGTAACAACCCTCTTCAATTTTCCAGAATCCCTTGGTTGAAACAGACCGAACTACTCTTCCTAGTTTCACGGTTTGACTGCCCAGAAGCGTGGTAGTAGGTTTCCGCAGAGAGGACTCTGGACACTACATGGAATCAGATATAAATGTGTTAGGGAAGAGGAGATTATATTTATGAACTTTATTTGGTTTCTTCCCACTTCTCACTCCTTTTTCTTACAAAATTTCCCAAAAGAAATCCCTGATTTTCCCAGTCTGAGAAGGCTTTGTGTGAATTAATTCAAAGTTCATAATTTTTAAATTAAATTACAGAATTAATTAGTGTTCAGGTCTACACACCAGAATTGGGACATTACATTGTACCTAAAGTGGTACTATGCTTAAGACATTTATGTATGGTACCTTGTATATATGTATATTTGACTTTCAGCGTGTTTTTTGATTTTCAATATGGTTTTGAGTTTGATGTCCATACTGTTTATACCATGTTTGGGTTATGAAGATTGGATGGATTTATATGGTTTCGCTAATGGTGCATTTCGTCATACCTTGAACTTGCTTCAGTTGCTTGGGTGTTTTATTCCTAGCTCAGGACTTAGTCAGTTCAGGGGCGGTCTGTATTGGTCCGGCTACCAACAACATCACCGAGTATCAGGCAGTGATAGGTTTACTCACCGAGGCTACATCTCAGGACATTCATGATTTGGTAGTGTTTATGGACTCTCAATTAGTGGTTCATCATCTAAACCATGCTTATACCATCAGGAACCCTACACTTCTATGTCTCTTTCGAAGAGTGAGTTTGTTAAAGAGGTCATTCGATTTCATCACTTACAGGCATATTCCTAGGTCTAATAATATGATTGCTAATTCATTAGAAAAATACATTATAGACTAGTACATTGCCCATTCATAACTTTTAAAAATAAAACATGGTCCATTGTAAATTGAAATAAACTGTAAAGACACATAAAAGTCATGTAAATATAATTTATCCATTTGAAGAACATATAAACACCGGAACTGAGTCTGTATATATATATATATATAAAGTTGTTTTACAAAATATGGTCACGAGACCTCATCTGAAGCACTCTGGATTTCAGGCATGCAAAATGATACAAAAAAATTGAAGCTAGCAAGCTTTCAGGGATACTTCATGCATACCACCCTAATGGTGCTCGTGGTAGCACATAATAGCCCTTGCTACCCTACGTAGCAAGTGACTGAAGTGGCCTGACACTCCCGCACTATGTCTCTGAAACCTCCTAGGGAGCTCATCTATCGTAGCATCCGGGATATCCAAAGTCAACTAATCCAGGTTCTCCTCCAGCTCGGTGAGCTCATTGTCGCCTCTATGGAAAAAGCGAGCTCCTGCTCTCGCATCCATTGGGGAGGATCCCCTAGGTCGTGTATCACCAATTTCTGCATGCAAACATTAGGTCTTGTTATAATCCATAAAAATCATAGAACATAAAAATATAAAAACATAATCAGCATCTTGAATATTGCTTCTTATCGATGTCACCCCACTGAGCACTAGGTGGTAGTGGTAGATCAAGATCCCCTCAAAAGTTGGTGCCTGCGTAGGCATAGTCTTCAATCATGAGGATCTAATTGTTCAGCCAATGAAATAAGTGAGCCTTGAATTTGACCTTGGCCCAGCCACCTCCAGTGCGGGCCATTATCTCTACCCATAGAAGCATGCGAGGGTCTCTAGGTCTCAACTCTGTGAATACAACCTGGGGCCTCAAGAGGGTTACCCTCTTAAAGGAGAAGCATGTCGGAATGGTCCCTCAGTCGAATTGTTTTAGTTCCCTTTGCCGAAACTTGGTTAGCTGGTCTTTGAACATAGGTAATAATGCCTTTGCTCAGTTGAACACTGTGGGTGCCATGGCATCCATGGAATATAGCATATGTGCATGGGATGCTTGGTGGCACCCTTGGGTCCCAGCTACCCTCTGCATGGTGAAGAGCACAATGCGAAGTGGCAAATCCATCACTTGTTTGATTGAGATTTTATTTCTCGACATCTTGGTTCCTAGGTTACAATGGCGGACTATCAACTCCTGTGTAGTAATATCTTCCCCTCGGGAGCCAGTTAAAGAGATAGGTGCTCCACGTCTAGACAACCTACTCATAAAATAAATGTCCTCCACCTCCATAGTAACAATATGGGGTCCCACCTCAAAATAATATTTTT
Organism: Pseudotsuga menziesii; assembly: GCA_001517045.1. NCBI lineage: Eukaryota > Viridiplantae > Streptophyta > Pinopsida > Pinales > Pinaceae > Pseudotsuga > Pseudotsuga menziesii. Next base: position 97,124 of record LPNX010252753.1, read on the forward strand.
CTAGATTCTACATATGCATGATGTACTCCAGTAATCGCACATGCGATAGTATGCTAGGAACGTGGAATAATTTTAAGATACCATAGCCTCATAGAGCAGATATGGAAATCAAATCTGTTGCAGCACGGGCATCGTCATCTCCATGTTGCCTCTCTTTCCAAGTCACCATTTTTGAGCAAATGACCTATCAAAAACAATTAATGAGGCATTTAGAAGCATATCCAACATTTTAAAATTCTTGAAACTTTTTATTTTGACTAGGGAATCTATTTTTTGGGCACTACGGATGGCACCGCGCCTGTCCCCTTAGGACATAGAGATGCCACCACCTGTGTAGACCTTAAAAAGTACGGTTCTTATCAAGCACTGCTCTTCCCATGAAAGCTAGAAGCGGTACCCGAGATGCATTTTTTAGGCTTGGCCCTAAAGCCCTAAAACTTGATGAAATGACATAAAATTGGAAATAGCAACCATAGAAATGAAGAGGAGGTTTCTAGCTCTTACCTAGATCTGACAGCTCACAAAATGGACAAGAAACAGGTTCGTATTCTTCGACCAAAAATCTGCATAGAACTCTCCAAAATGCTCTCCAAGAATTGGTAAATTGTAAATGAGTTAGTTTTTACTATTTACTTTTCCTTTTATAACGTATTTTTATGGTTTTTATATTATTTTAATGTTTTTTAAATCATTTTCATTGAAAATGCCCTTTTATATAGTTTATAAAAGTCAATTTTAAATATTCTTGTGAAACTAATGGTCTTTTAAAAGGTTTTGCATGGATATGAATGAGTATTGTCTATGGGGAAGCTCATTTTTTTTTTCTTTTTTGTACTTCTGAAAAACAAAAAAAGTCCTTGAGCGTTCATTTCGACAATTTGATCATGCTCCCTAAACCTAGTATCAAATTTCTGAGTTTTTTTCCAATTCTTTTTCAGGCTCGTAAAAACCGTTCATTACAAAAAGAACCCTAATGGAGTCTTCTTTAAACTCTTTTTGGATTCCCTAAATGTGAAAATATTATCGAGTGAACTTGTCTTCTTCATGCTCGTAAAAGGACTTGAAGAGTCATATTTCCGATGGTATTTTATCTCTTTTTCCATTCGGATTGACTAATTATGAAAAATGACCCTTTGGAGTCTTCTTCTGTTTTCGTTCAGACTCTTTAAACATGAACAAAGTCGAGTTAAATTTCATTGGACTCATTAAACCAAACACTTAGAGACCCTCTTTTGGGAACAAACCCCTCCTTTCTCAGGTTCATGAAATATATGAGAATGGACTTGTCTTCGGATAAGCTACAACCACCGGGGTGTCACCTAGGGACCAATATGATATCATGTTCGTTCATATTGGGGGGTTAAAAATAAAAAAATTCTAAACCAATATATTGGTGGTATATTAAGGGTAAAAAGGTTTTCTTATTTACTATATAAATATCCAATATGATGAGGCATAGTTTATTGCAAAGGGCTGCTCGCAGCTCTACCATAAGCCTGCCACAAGCCTGTGTGATGTTGTGTGATGCTGCATCATTTTTTCTGCGTCATTTTTTCTGGATTTGGAGGGTGGTTTCTCTGGTTCCCGTGCCTCTACCATAAGCCTTCCACAAGCCTGCATGATGCTACATAGGTTTTTTCTCCATCATTTTTTTCTAGATTTGGAGGGAGGTTTCTCTAGTGCATAGCAGTGTTGGAGGAGGGCAGTTTCTCTGGTGCATAGCAATGTTGGAGGAGGGCGGTTTCTCTAGTGCATAGCAGTGTTGGAGGAGGGTGTTTTCTCTAGTGCATAGTGTTTTTTTCAACCATTTTTTGGATTTGTTCATGGGTTTGTGGTGGGTTTGCAATGTTGGAGGAGGGTGGTTTCTCTAGTGCATTGCAGTGTTGGAGGAGGGCGGTTTCTCGAGTGCATAGGGTTTTTTTCCATAGTTTTCTAGATTTGGTCATTGGTTTGCAGTGGGTTTGAATTGTTCGAGGAGGGCAGTTTCTCTAGTGCATAGCAATGTTGGAGGAGGCACGTTGGAGGAGGGAATGCATAGCCACCGCATAGCAGTGTTGGAGGTAAGGGATACTATGTTTAATCCTCTGATTAAAAATGCCACTTAATTCTTTCTTTGTTGGGGATCTGTTCCACATAGCTTAGTCCTTTATATAAATTCGTTCAGGTTGTTTAGTGATTCCTCGCTGGATGACTAATGGTTTACATATCATTTTGTTAACTCCCAATGTGAGGCAGTTCAATTAAAGAGAAAGGATGGGTAAGTTTTTATGTGCCCATCAGTGGGGAACTTCCTGCCCCGTCTGATCCGCAAGTGTCCATGCCTTTACCTTCAGCAAATTCAACTGCCACTACTCAACCAACTTTTTATGGAGTTGGTGTTTCTGGCTTAAACTTGCCAAATCTAAGCATTCCCATGATGACATCTACCTTTTCTTTTGGAAATGGAAGTGCAACCAATGTTAAATTTGGAGGTGGGTTTCTATCTCCTTTCAGTATTCCATTTAGTGGTGCTAGTTTCCCAAATGCAGGGTTTCCTTAGGTGGGGTTTCCCTCCCTTTAATCCACCATCTTCCCAATATACACAGGTGCCTGGGGGTAGTAATGTGCTTCTTGGAATGTTCCTGTGACATTAGGTACTTTTGTTTCTTGGGGACTCATCCAAGTCTAATAAAGTTACTAGAAATGTTGTAAGTGCTCAAGCCAAGCAAAATCGGTAAGGTCTCATGCATGCATGGGTCTGCTTGTATTCGATCCACCCCAAAGGGCTTTTAGTTTCTATGACTAACCAGTGGTTCCTTTATTGTCTTTATTTGTTGGGGCTCTATTCCTTTATTGTCTTTCTTTGTTGGGGATATGTTCCTGTTGTGGTTCCTTTATTGTCTTTAGCATCTATACAACTTTTAGCATGCTTTATTATGGTGGTTGAAGGGGGGTGATATTTTTTCTGCATGGTGATTATATAGCAGTTGCCTACATCTTCTACTACACCTTCACAACATTATGAATATGTGAAATCTAATTGTTTATTTCTCTTGCACTTTCATGGAGAATCCTTAAATATTGCTTTGGTGCACCAAATATGGCTTAGTTCTTAGTGCTAATGGCCTCTTTGGCAGCTTCTTTCCAAGAGCAGTATGACATTTTGAAACTATGACAAAATTTATAGGGTGCACTGTGCAAGTATTATCAACATTTGTCCAAAGCCGAAAAAATACTCGTGGAATCCTTTTTATGCCTAATATTTGATTAAAGAAGCCTTTGGAATTGCAAACTCTTATGTGTCCAATGGTGTTAACATTATTTTTATAGTGGATGATGCATATTCTTAGTCATTGCAATTGGATGTTATGGGCTAGAGAGGCATTATGTGCTCACAGTTATAAACTTGTGAGCCCCTGACACGATTCTAGTAGGCACCTAAATTCTGCTGATTTATTTTTGTTGTTTCATGTATTTAATTGTGAGGATGAAATTGTGAATCACATTTTTAACTTTTAATTTTAAGCTATTGCATTGTAAGAAAAATGTGATTGAGAGTTGCATAATTTTGTACTTGCTGTCATAATTCCCAGTTTAATATTTAATGCAAATTTAAGTAAATACACTTTGTTGTTCAGGTTTTTCTGTAGAATGCAGTGATTGTACAGTCCATTTTTTAGTATATACACAGTATGTGGTTTCAAAGTTGTTTAGAGAGTTTTATGATTCCTAGATTAGGGTCTTTGTTCATAGGAAGTGCATATCTGTGTACCAAGCAGTAAATTCTAACAATAAGCACGTACATCCTACTAATTAAATTATGTTATTTCACATATTTATTCTCTCAAAGTATAAGGAACATCGGCTCTATATTTCATTGGAGTATGAATATAATCACCTATTTTGGTTGCAATGATTCCTAGTCTATAAATTCAGTTCAGATCAGGTCTTTGAACAACAATTCACTGTTAGTGACATCTTCTATTATTTATCCATCATTGAGTTGATGGTTTTACTATAGAAAATTATGGATTCACTTAGGTGGATATAGGAAGAAAATCAGAGACCCATTACTGCAACACGTGGGTACTTATAACTTCTCTAAAATACCTGTAAAAAGTAGGAATTGAAAGCTACCTGAAAGGTTGACTCCTAAATGTTATTGCAAAATAATATACCCAGTGGCTACATGTCCTATTGTTTATGGAAATTTCATACTATCTAATATGTTACATATTTCCCATTGCATGCAATAAATATTCATAGTATTTGAGTGGTTTATATTAATTTGGAAATCATTTCTCGGTAAGGAACAACTTTTGTCAACTTTTGCCACAGTACCGAAGCCAAGGTGTAAAGTGCAAATCTAGTTGTGCAATATATTTTCTTGTTTCAAAATTGCTTCAAATTTCTATGAATGTAACAGTAAGGTACATATACAGAAACATAAATGGGTAGTAAAGGGCACACCATTAACATGAATTAGAAGTTAGCACCAAAACTTGAACTAAGAAAACCTACAAGAATGGATCATGACACCAGCAAATCAAACTACCAAGAGACTTTACCTTGCAAATATCATAAAGATCCCTAAAGGGGAGAGGCATGGTCTCAAAACAAAAAACTGACACTAACCAAACCCCTCCCTCTTACTTAAAAAGCGCTTCATGTTGGATAATATTTGTTAGATTTTATCTATTGCATTGGTAACTTTTTTCCTTCAGTAACTGCAGCATATCCTTCCCCTAGGTTTCTGTGCACAACAGTGAGGCATGTTGGATGAGGGTGAAGCAGTGGTGGCATGGATGAGATGCAAAAATAATTAGGCCTCTATAAAGCATAGCAGTAATCTAGGTGTGGTTGAGGATGCATGCATTAGAGAGCCAACATTAGTTTTTTCTTGTTGTAGAAGTGTTGTTCCAGATTTAGGACAACACATGCATTTTCATTAGTTAAAGGCATTTTTTTCTTTTGTTAAGGTCAGTTCATAAATTGTGAAAGTGCATGCATCAAGGGAGTGGGACAGATTTGGGATAGGTCATAGTTACCTAGGAGGGATACATATGCTTTCATGCATTCAACTCATCGTTAATGGGCATTCTATTCCTAGCAAAGTGATACATGTAGACTCTAGGCAGAGCTAGGGTTAGGGTTTTCTCCTAGCATAGGGAACACCACATGGATGATTGCAATTCATTTTAACCTTAGCCTTTCTTAGTCTATAAAAGAAAGGTAGGGCTCGCTATGCATAGATGACAGTAGGAGTTTGTGAGACTTCAGTTTTAAGCTAGTGCATTGAATTTCTTATTTCTGAGTCAATATAAGTATATGTGATTGAGAGTTCATATTTTTACTTGTTGTTTGTATTTTCAGATTGTATGTGTATGTAGGTTTAGTGTTCAGACTTTGTTATTTTGAGAGATGTTAGTAGTTTTTAGTTTTATAATTGTTAGGGTTTAGTTTCTTAGTGCAGATCTGTGTACCGTGTGCTGAAAATTAACATGGTATCATAGCATGTTATCAAACATCTTATAGGAGCTATTTATGGAGAGGGATTCTACCTATGGGAGGGAGCTGTCAGAGGATTTCACTAGGTGCTATACCTTTGCTTTAGTGATTGAACCTGATTTATCCCTGAAATAAGGCTTAAGCATCAAGACCTGTGATAGGTCTGATGCCCTAGTTTCTTTAGGTATTGGAGTGTTGTTTATGCATGAGAGAGGTGTTCTGCACTTGTGATAGGTTTTTCTTATCGATTTGTTGTCACCCTGACATATTTGGTTGAGATGTTTTCTAGGATTTCTATGGATAGCCAATATAGGTCTTAGAGAGTGTAATCTGTTGGAAGGTTTCACAATCTTCACTCCTTGGAAGTGTAGACATCATATGTTGTTGGAGGAGGTTAACCTTTGGTGTTTTGTTGATGAGAAGGTTAATGTCCATACTGATCCCACATAGTTTGTGGAACACAACAATGAAGTGGACAAACTAAAGAAAAGTATCCTTGATTTTGTGAAGGTCCATTTGATCCCTCATTCCACTAAGAAGTTTTTTTGTGTTGGTTGAGTTCCCTTCCTTATTATCCTTTTGATTCATATAGAAATATTCTATATATATTGAGTCTATATGCTTTTGGGATTGCCCCTTTTTACTTTGGAATAGCATGTATATAAATTTTATCCATATAAATATTACAATGTTTTTATTTAACTTTTGCCAAGATAAATCTTATAAATCAAGTGTAATCTATATTTTTTGTGTCATACTTGGGCATGATGAATCCAAATGTTGGATAAAACTAGAGCCATTGAATGAATCCATGTAGTAGCAAAAACTTTCAGTGCCCAAACCTTATTCTACTAAATTACATATGATGTCTACTCAAGCCTTATAAGCATCTTCAAACAATCGAATACCTTATTATTGCACCTCACACCATATGATTCAATCTCATGAGATGCATCCTTATACATCTAATAGTAACATTTTGCAGATTGTAGTTGGTGACTCTACACAAGTTGATGTTTTAGGATGAGACACTATGCAGTTCACTAATGGATGCATCAATGTTGTTCTCCTTGTTCTTGAAATATTTTCTGATCTACTCATTATTTATCGAATTTTTCACTTTGGTGATGGGCATACATGAAATTTACACCTCATGATGTGGTCATTAGAGAACTATATAATGCATAAATTGTTGTCACTTCTAGTAGGGATGATAATAGTTCTCAATTGTGTACGTTTGATGGTTTTTATCATTCACATTTAATATTTAAAGCTTCTATGAATATTTTTGGGGAGTTGTGAATATATTTGTGAAGCTTCTTTCCCAACTAGGCTCCTCTACATTTATACTGAAGCCATGGTTCACCTAATTAAAGTAGCACCAAAAAATATTGTTGGTGTCTTCTGGATTCATAGCACATTGTGCATCAATAAGCATCATAGAAAAAATGTAAACTTCGTATTAGACAAAGCTAAGATCTTACAAAATCTGCAAAATGGACCATAGTTGTTTGAAAAGACACATTTCTGACAGATTTTATAGCAGTAATTGAATTAATAATTCAGATCTACAATTTGAGGGAATTTACACATACATTAATTAATATTCAAACTGTAACTCTGCACTAATAAAGAACATTGAAAACTGTTTTGAAATCATTTAACATCATTTATGAAATCAACTTAACATCAACTAACATCTTTCTGAAAACATTTATTTAACATCAACTTGATTTACAACAAGAAATCATTCATAGTTGATGTAGCAACCTAAGTCTCTCTGAAATTACATCTATCTTTACAACTTAGTTTCTCTTAGGTAAGCCCTTGGCATGTGTTGGATTAAACCCAAAGCGGTGGAATTAGTTTCTTTGTTAACAATGATAACTCTTCTCAAGAATCAGGAATATGGATGGTGTCAAAATATCAGGAATATTGAATCATCCTTTCTTTCCCTTGATTTTTCTCATGTCTATAGAGAATAAAACAAGAAGGAAGTTGGCTTATCCAAGGAGGCACTCTCTATGGCATCTCGCCTCTTATAGTTCACTGAAATATGTGAAGGTGAAATAGTGGGAAATGGATTGATAAAGCTCTTTTAATTTGAGCTTGACCTACTCTCTTTGACATCTTTGATGTTTATTTTTTCAAGAGTATGACAGAATTTAGATTTTTCACATCCTTTGGATGTCTGAGGCAGACGTTGATCTCCTCTTGTATCAATTTCTTGGCAGGTCCATAAGTGCCTCCTTGGATAAGCCATGACTGGGTTCTTCTTGTATTCCCTTGTAGACATATTTTGAAGTCAGGATGAAGATGGGATGTATTCCTTGGTATTTTGAACTTGGTGGCGAAGTTGGTTATCTGACCTCTCAATGTAGCTATATAGAAGAGTCTCTGAACTAGATGTCTTTATATGAAGTTTGATAATTCATTTTTGGCATATTATAACCTTAAAAAAACATTTTATGCATCCTATTATATGCCCCTTTCTTACAACCTAAAAGGTGACCAATCCAATGTTGACAAAGAATATTTCATAGCATATCTTCTACATAGCTAAATTATTTAATACAAGAAGAGTAATTTCAGAACTATATTTAATACTAATTGTCGTTATATGAAGTTTGATGATTCATTTTTTTCATATTTAATACAGCACTATCTAAATCAATTTGACTAGGTCTACAGTGTTGATGATAAAAGGAGTATGCATGATTACGATTATGATGTGAAATTAAATGCCTCCCTTTCAAAATCTTGTTGATTTCTCTTTGTTACCTGTCATTAGAGATACAATACCTATTCACACTAATGTGAGAGATTTAGGTCACTTAAATTGTTATGGCTGCAATTTCATTGTGTTGCTGAGTTGTGGAAGCTCTAACAACTACGTAATCTTCACCATTTGGATGCAATATTGATCTCAAATATCTAGGGAGTGAATTTAAGAGTTGTTGCATTTATGTAGGAAGTTTCCAAAATGGTTTCCTTGAGCTTTGTGAGTGACTATTGAACAAATTTATCTCTCCTTGGACCATTCTTCATTTGTTAGGCGAGTTCACTGATTACTAAGTTTTTTCTCTTACCCCAAGGCCAAACACCATGTAGAATAGATCTTAGGATTGCAGGTTGGGAATATTAGTCAATTAGGGTTTTTTTATCATTTCCTAGAGTGGATTGTAATGCTTGGGGCATTTTCATCAAAAAGAACAAGACTAAATTCCAAAAAGAACAAAGACCTTTGATCACCTCTATGTTTTTTCATCTCTTGTTTTGATCACCTTTTGATCTTCTGCAGGTACATTGAAGCTGACTCTTCAGTTTGGGGAGGGCTATTTGAATAAGCCACTAAAAATACATTTTGTTTCAAGGTGTTTCATCCTGATAGTAAGATTTATTCATCCTTTTTAGAGATTTAAATTGAAAGTGCATACTTTGCTTCCTAGCTCTTTGTTTTATTAATGAACTAATATGCATGTGTAAATTTGAATTACTTTTTTTTCATTTATTTATGGATGCACTCACCTCATTTACTAGCCATATTATATCCAAAATTTTGAAAATTTTGTTATAATTTTATTCATTTCTTACCCAACTAAAAGGTACACATGGATGTAAATCCAGATGGATCCAAGTGATGTTGTGGACTTTGGAATTTTTATTGGTGTCGGAGAATTGTCCCCTTGGCACAGTCTAGTGTCAAAAAGGTTGTACATATGATGATATCCATTGTGAAATTGTGAATGATGAATTCATTTAATATCCTTTTGATTTTATTATTGGCTCAACTGGATGTCCTTTAAATGCAAAGCAAGAGGAAAGAAGGAAACCTACAACAACAAATGTAGGAATTAAGAGGAAAGTATGCACAATGGTTGTTGATACATTGGAATCACATGTAATGGAAGGAACGCCAATCTCTGAAAACATTGAAGGGAATGTGGAGGAACCTATGCATAAACAACCAAGAGTTGGTAATGTGTCCGAGTCAGTGGAACAAGTTGTGGTTGATCCTAATGTATTGGCATCTTGGGAACATAAAGTGAATAGTTTAATGGAAGAGTTTGTCAAGGAGAAGCTAACACTAAAGGCATATTTAGAAAATGGAAAACCTAATATAAAGATCCGTTGTGAAATCTGTGGCATTGATTATGGAATGGGGGAAGTATCCTTGGCAGCGTGAACAATTTGTAACTTCAAAAATAATCATATGAAAATAGCATCCCATCAACGTCAAATTTCAATGTTGGGAATTAATGAAATTCCTTCAGGTAACAAAGAAAAGCAGACAACAGTGGCTAGATATCAACTTGAGATTGATTAAGCAATCAAACTTCTACATGATTTCAACCAAATGCAAGAGACTAATTTGTTCAAGGTGGTGGAAGCAACACTTGAAAACTATGAGGACAAGAAAAAAGTAAGAGTGGAATGTACACGATGCAATAGATGGTTATCTTTGGTGCCGACAAGTGGTAATATTGTCAGTTCTCTAAATGAACACATGAAATCAAAGAAGCACACTACTAATACTACGGTTGAGGCTTCACATGATACAGTTGTGTTGAGGAGTGGAACAGTTGGGATACCGAAGAAGCCTACCAATGAAAAGTCCCAACAAAGTTTGTCTAAGTTCTTGATCCCATCACTACCATCACCATTACATGGGGCTTCTACAAGTCCACATGCTTCAGGTGTGGAAATTACCCAAGTTTTAATTTAATTTGAATTTGAATATGCACATTACTTTATTTGTCATTACTTGTTAGTAGTAGTTAGTATATCATTAACCAATGTGTTTTTTCATCTTGTTCTAGGACAAATATCTCCCCCAATATTATTATGTTGGGGGTATTGGGATCCCTATCTTGAGAGAAGAGGGGAGAGATTGGACACAAAGGTTCTAATGGATGATCAACGTGGTGGAAAAATGTGGGCCATAGAAAAACATACCATGAGAACACTAAATTATCATGGTACTGAATGCAGTATAAATGATACATATAGACATATTCCCTGCAAGAGGGTTTTTGAAATAGGAATACCTTTTGATTCATTGACATGCAATTTTTGTAAGATGATACCTAATTGTGATGACTTTCGAATGCGTTTATATCGTGAATCGAGGAGCAAAATGAAAAGACATGGGAGAGATATAGGGAAAGGGATAAGGTTGGACCATTTGACTCAAAATGAACTCAAAATTGTTGCAAGAGAAGAAAATGATACACATAGGTTAACAATGCGATCTCTTTCATGGGAGAGGACAAAGGTTGCTACACTGTCTATTAGAACAAGGTCTCTAAGGGAAAATTTGTTCGAAACTACATGAAGGAAGGATGTGTTCAGTTTTTGCAAGGATGTGTGTGAGGCTCATAAGTAAGGAAAATTACAAGGTAAAGATGTAGTTTGGGAATTTATTCAAGATATATTTCACAACCTAGTTCGTTCAAAGTCGTGTAGAAGGTATAGTGCATCCACTCAATCCATTTATGAGATGATTAAGTTATGGGGAGGTCCTAGATTACATAGCTTTATTATCTTGAATCTGGATGGCCCTTCTATATCTACAACTTTAAGGCAAGTTAGAAAATCATTGACATATATCCCAGGGAAGCAAGAGTACATTTTTGAGACAATAAAAAACGTTTATGCTTCCTATAAATCCAAACATGGTATAGAGGGCCCAATTCCCATATGCCTTGCTAAAGATGAAACTGTTGTGAAAAAATACATAAGGTGGGTAGCAAAAAGTGATACATTGGTGGGTTTTTGTGGTAAGAAAGAAGAACATAAGTGCCAATAACATTTCTTGGTGACAGTTGGTGAGGGCATTGCAGGCTATGAGATTATTACAGATGCCTTCAAGAATTGTGTGATTGGCCATTATGCACATGTTATTATTGCAAACCCTTTACATGAGAAGCTTCCTCATTTGGTTGTGGTTGTTCATCCAACATGCAACAGGTTTGATGCAAATTTTGTCCATCGACAATGGGAAAAAGTAGAAGACCTATGAAAGAAACATGTGGAATAGTTTTTGGGACCTATTATTGGTCATTCCTCAGATGGGGATAGTAGGAGAAGAATGCTTATGCTGAAGGATTATTACTCAACGACAGGCATGAGATATCAAATTCCTTGGGAAGGGTGGAGGATAACTGGGTTTTATGATGGCTTTAAAGTAACAGGACTTCATGACCAAGATTACATCCACAATGGCAAAAAACTAGTGAATCCTTTGTTTAATGGTCAACGAGATCTGATTGTTGGAGAAGAGTTGATTAGTTTTAACCATGTAAGAATGGTTTATAAAAATTTTAAAGTGGATGACCACAAGCTAAAAATTGAGGATATAGAGAGGATTGATTGCCAAAACTGGGGTTCAGCACGACGCATTGCTTCAAGGCATGTCTAGAGGTGCTTGAAGAAAATGAGAAGTACAAGTGGCAGCACATAGTGGACATCGGGTACAGAGACCTATCTAGCGATTGTTGCTAACTATATTGATATTTTTTGTCTCCTAGTTTAAATTTTTGGGAAAGAGTGCGAAATTCTTTGAGAGTCCATCATTTCTTCAACTTATGGCTATGTTGGGTCAGAGAACAAGAAAATACTAATGTCAACATTAATATCATTAGCAGAGAGGCATATCAAGATGTGAAAATTTCTTGCCACTTTTCGGTTTTGTTGATGAGATTATTTCATGATCAATACTCTAAGTTACCATGTGCATTGCACCTGACTGGGTCAGATGTATGTGAGAACTTCTTTAGCAAAGTCGGTGGCATGGTTGGAGTAGAGAGGGCATATGATTTTGTTGACTTAATTCATGCTATTGGAACCCTTAATAAAGTTTCTGAAGAATAATCAAATCCACAAGGGCTTCGTTTCAATAAATATCATAAGAAACAAATGAGTATCTGGAACAAATTACATCAACAAATAGTAGAGGAAGGTGATTTCTTTTCACAATATGATTCAATTTCTATAGATAATAAAATTATAGAATCTCTCAAGATAGGATTGGAGGATGCACAGGGAATTTTACAAGGTCTTGGCATGCAACCAAAAAGACAGAGAGAATATTCTTGGTGGTTTAACCCATGGATAGAGTATCACACTGTTCCAAAATTTGAAGATGAGGATGAAGTTGTTGATAATTCTCCACCGGGTCATTCCACATCCATATTCCAATCTTCATCTTTTATGGTACTCAATGATAGTGAATTGCAAACGATGGAAATTGAGTGGAGGCATGAGTTAGATGGAATTTTAGATTTTGTTGATGAAAATGTAAACATAACTACCAAACCAGTGGTGGAGCTCGATGGCAAGGACATGTACAAATCTTGTTTGGGTAGTCAATTGAATGCCAAAACCCAACATTATCGAAAGATAGATTGACTAAAGTGAGGAATGGAATATACTTCAGGCGAGATGAGAGGGCCCCCAAAAAGGGTGTTGCAATTGGTTTTGGAATTGGATCATATTATGTGGTGTTGTTTGAGAGAAATTCTATAACTATAGTTGAACGTACTACAAGAAAAAGTGTATCTCAAAGTACAAAGCACGATGTTTCTTCTGGGACTTGGTACATTGGAAGAGTTCAAAGAACAAGAAAGAAGGATATTAATAGGGTGTTTGATTACCATAATGACATTGATCTTTTGGATAGGCCTAAAGGTGTTGAGCTTCAATGTTGTTGGTACAATAGAATAAAGGGGCAACGCATGTACAAGTATGATTCAACAGATCATCTATTCATACAACCTGAATCTATTATAGCAATAGAAAACTTATCATACAATATCAATAAAGACACATACAAGTTAGAAGAAAGCGACCATAGAATTTTTGAGGATTTCATTAAAAATTTAAATAGGGTGAAGTTTTCAAACCATTCTAATTTATCTTATCTTTTGTACTACTATCTTATAACTTATTTATAAAGTAGTATTTTTTGTATTATTGTTGATTCATTTGTATAAATTTCATACTCATTTTAATTTCTCTTATCTTCAGGTCCACTGAATGGTTCGGATTCCAAACGGTTGGGATAACTCTATGTGAAGTTATCAATTGTCAAATATTTCTCTATGCGTTCTTGAAGCATGGTTCTTGAGGGTTACTGAATTGTTGGCTAGTTCAACAATTATGTTTAATATTACTTTTAAAAGGATGAAACTAGTTTTTGTTTGTCAAATTTTGGTGCCCATGCCCATGTTAGAGTTTTCATATACTTTCTTTTGCTACTTCAATACTTAAATGGAATATTTCTTAATTTATGTTTCTTGAAATGTGTTTTCTAAATGTTTTCTTAAATGGCATATCATGTTCTTTAATTTTTTCATGTTTGTGTGGAGTGCATATTAACTCGTTAGGAAATTGTGATTGTTGTTGATTTGAAAGATGGCTATGGTGTGAAAATATCTTGTTATAAAACTCATTGTTGTGCACCTGTTGTGGTATGGAGTGGGTATGGAGTGGTTCTACTTTCTATAACCAGTGAATCTTATATAGTGATGACAAAAATATATAAAATAGTGTACCTTGAGAGAGAGAAAATATTATTGGTCTTGTTGGTCCTATAAAGGAGTTGCATGTCCACCTTATATGGTTCACCTTGACCTTTTGGGTTTCTTGTTTGTTTTGTTGTGGCCCCCTTGGTTGACTCATGATCCTTTATCTTAATTTTTCCATAGGTGATGTTTATTAATGTTTTGATACCTTACCTTAAGGAGCGGGACTGATCTCTCTCCCTCTGTGTGATATTTGCATGATCTTTGTTGATGCTCCATGTCATATCTTGTTGCACCACCCCCGTGACTGGGATTTCCTTGTTACACCTTCCATGTGGTCACTTTGCACCAGCATGACCATGATTCTATTGGATTGTGTGTCCTCCCCCAGCGTGACTGTGATTCTATTGGATTGTGGGTCCTCCCCCAGCGTGACCATGGCCTATTTCTTGGGTGGAATGTGGGTTCTTCCATAGTGTAACCATGATTCTGTTTCTTGGTGGACTGTGGTTCCTTCACCAGCGTGACCATGATTTGTTTCTTTACACTTTCTTTGTGGACTGTGGGTCCTTCAACACGGCCGAAAAACCTGTTCCTTAGTGATACCTTGAGAGGTCCTTCTCCAGCATGACTGTGATCTGTTTTATTGGGTGGAATGTGGGTCCTTCACCAGCGTGACCCTGATATGCTTCTTGGTGGACTGTGGGTGCTTCACTAGCATGACTGTGATCTATTTTCTTGAGTGTACTGTGGGTCCTTCCCCAACGTGACCATGATCTATTTTCTTGGTGGACTGTGTGTCCTTCTCTAGCATGACCATGATACGTTTTCTCAGGTGGACTATGGGTCCTTCCCTACCATGACCATGAGGTGACCATGAGCCTGTTTTCTTGTGTGGACTGTGGGGTCTTCCCTAATGTGACATTGAGTTTCACTTTATGGGTGGACTGTGTTTTTTCAAGCATGATTGTGAAAAGTATGCTTGTGTGCCTCTGTAGTATGTGACTACATCCTTACCCAGCATGACTGTGTTGATAGCATGACTGTACTGGGTATGAATGTGCTTGTTTACTGAGTATTTTGGTTCAGTATGTTGGTAGTATGCTTATGCTTTAACCCTCTCTGGATCTCTCTCAAGGTACATAAATTGTTTGTCTAGATTGACTTGTCCCTTCGGTGACAAGATCAAATATGAAAAATATGAGTATATGGTTGATTCAAATATTGGTTATGATTATTTATTGTTGATATCTACTGTAGATTACCTTATCATGTTGTTACTGTACATGGCATTTGATGATTCTTGAGGACCAACTTTAACGCAGTGAATAATGGAGCGTTAAGTTGAAAGAGATGAAAATTATGTTTGTTTATTAGAGTTCAAATTTTATTATAGCAGTGTTGTTTTGAATCTGATTTTATATGTTCATGCATTAATCTCACCAGGTATTATGTGTTTTCCAAATTTTTATATTTCTTGACCCTTTAACAACAGAATCTAGAGTATTACCTTCCTCTTATTTTATTTGTGATACAATTTGTGGCTTTCCTGTTTATCCTTATTTGGTTTTATTGAAAAGTATTGGTTTTCTTGAAAAGTATAGGAAGATTACTTTATAATTCTCTTTTCCTTTAATGACACATATAATTCTCATGTCCCTGATCTAAGAATTATTGCTATTTTTCCTTTTATGTCAGATATTACTTGTTTACCATATGGAACTTATGTAGGTTTTGAGTTGTAGTTACCAGAACAAAAATAGGATATGGATGAGAATACGTATTCCAATTCTTATATTTATTTTTGGATATGATACATCTGGATATGGTCTAGAGGTGTAGTTATTAGTAAGGTAGAAAGTTGGTGGTTGCATATGCACGTTATTCAATATATTATATCAACATGGAGGAATACTTTCAAGGACTCTGTTCACTATGCATGGACATATGTTCCACAATATCTGAGGTATGTGATCTCCATACTCTGTTGAATAAAGAAGTGAATTAAAGGTTAGGCTTGGATTGTTGAGAATCCATTTTTTTAAGAATGTCACTGTAATACTATTTCATGTGGATGGTCACACAACTAATATAAGACTTACACTTTTCTAATCTTGTTTGATTTTTATAAATGCAACTATGTATATAGTGACACACCATTAAATTTCTTTGATGCAGTACTGTTTATCGTCACCTTAAATTTTAATGAACCTGTCACCTTTTCTAATGAAGGTTCAGCCCCATATTTTATAGGGGAAACTTGCTCATGCTTGCAAATAGACAATTGCTTAGCTAATTGACCTTGGTTAAACTTCTCTGAGCCAGACTTCCCATTATCTTTCTTAAGGCCTCTGTTATTTTTCTTTGTTGGGGTCGCACAATATTTATTCACCCTAATGCCCCTTGACTTGTATTCATATTGCTCAGCCTCACCCTTTTGTGCAACATAATCCTTGATGAGAGGTGTGCTAATTGAATTGACTTTCCTTGAAGCTAAATTTGAAACATCTTGCTTCTTTGGAGAAAACAATACTGGTGCAGTCATGCTCTGTAGCTTTTGTTCTTCCATTTTTGGATCAGCCAATGATTCAATAGACATTTTAGCATGTGCACTCCTCTCATCCTTATCTCCAATATTCCATTTATCCATATGCTTAGAGGACATTGAATTTTCAAACCATGGATCCATATAATTATCCTCTACCCATCTAGTAGGTTCTGAACAAAGACCTTATAAAGGATTGATATGAATCTGAAGACACCACAGGTTTCTTACTACCTCCTATTTTGGTTGCTTCTTTTTGGATCAATGTGTCTACTTTGACACATTCCTCAATTCCCTTAACTGGCTTCTTGTCATTATCAAAGCATTTAGTATAAGATTTTTCATCTGCAGAAATCTTGTATGCATCATCCTGTCCATCCACACCAGTTGCCACTAGCTCCACTAAAGCAGCTGCATCCTCTGCAACACATGCAGAAATAGATTCCTGAACATATCACCCTTTAAAATGTTTTTATAGTTTGAAACCGGAATGCTCTCTTCAATGTTTCCATGTTTAAAAGATTCAAAATTGCTGAAAATGTTATCTCTCACTGATTTTCTATGATCTAGGAACTCACTTTCAGGAACTAATCAAGAACCTCTAATTTATTTTTCCATGCTTTTCCTTTTCTGACCAAACTGCTTTTCACTCATGGTCTGCTCTGAAATAATGCATGTATCTGGTGATTGTATCATAATTTATTCAAGATAAGAAGAAAAATTCAAAATAGTGTCTCATCATTATGAATATTGCTTTCACTCTCTAATGACCTTTTAAAGTCTCTCTTTGTTGTTAATCACCTCTCACAAAGGGGGTTCTAAACCTACCATTGTCCTAGTATGTTAAAAACATATTTGATAGAACACTAATAGGGATTGTTCTAAACATATCATTGTTCTGCTCTGTTGAAAACATATTTGACAGAAGACTAATAGGGTTGATATCGCCGACCGCCCCCACTACCAAAATTCCTTCCACCACCTTGCCTACTACTTCCTGAACCAGTTCTACTTGATCTATACAATGGAGACCCTCCTCCATAAGGAACAGACCCTTATGCTCCGTATGGGGAAGATCCTCCTACCCCATTCCCTGGTTGTTTCCTGATCAACAAAGAGAAATAAATTTCAAGAAATAGTGTTTGTCTGTAAGACAAAGGAAAACATGAAATAAGTATGTACTTACAATTCATATCCAACACACCCATCTGGAAGTATCATGGGTACCATCTTCATGCCTTTAGATGTCGGGCCTCTTCCATAGATGACAAGCTGAAATACCATATGAAAAATCTTAGAAAAAAGGATATTTGAGATTACATCTACCATAGATAACAGGCTGAAAAACCTTATGAGAAAGTTCACATGGAAGGTTATAAAGATAATTATAAAAGCTTGTAAAATACAACATAAATAAATACCAAAAGAATTATAAATCTCTTGCAGGTGTAATCATGCAAAATCAGAACAAAAATACTGCGTTTTACCTGAGTATAGCCCATGGAGCCAAAACCATACATGTTTGGATTGTAAACATACCCAGCTTGAGGTTGAAAATTTGAAAATAGAGGCCTCTAAAAAGAGGTAGGGTTTTCCATATCTTGGGGATTCTTATCACTCAAAGGTCTTGCTAAATATACCGACATCTCCCGACCTAGAAATCAAAAAAAGCTTACATATCCTAACATATTTTACTAATCAAAAGTATGATGAACGAGGCAGAATTTCAAGAAACAATTGTCCTCATTGTTTTTTTTTCTTTTTACCTTCAAGAACATATTTCTCTATTTTTTCAATAGATTTTATGGCATTGGAATGGTCAACATAATGAAAAAATCCAAAATCATTTTTTGGCTACCCAGGCTTTTGTTCCAATCAGACGACTTTAGCATAGCAGTATGCACAGTTTTACTTTTTGGGGTAGATTTTTGGTACTATATGGAGTGTTTCCTTGTTTTATTCAAGACTAAGAGTTGATGCCTCGGTTGATAGTTTATTAATAATCTTGTGCAATATATATATATATATGTTTATCTAGAGATGCATTTTGGAGACTCTTAAACTTGTCAAAATCATTGTTCCTGCAATAATAATAGATATTTTTTGTCTCCTCTATGATCCTTTACTTCTGGAATTCTCAATATAGCATATATTCTAGTTTATACTCTGATTTTGCTGAAATTTCTTCTCTTTGTAGTCTTTTGACTGTTGAAATAAGGATGTTAAAAATATTTCTTTCTTTCAATAGGTTATGATTTTAGCATAATTTCCTGCAAGTCTTTACAGGTTTCCTAGAACTCTAATGTATCTTGGGAAAAGCCTATGAAATATTTTTTAAACATTCTAAAAATCTACTGACAATCTAACATTCTTTAAGTCAGTTCCAGATGTTTGGTTTGAAAAGCAGTCATATCCATATTCATGCTTGAATATCAACAATACTATGGTTGAGACAGGGTGTCACCACAATAACGGACACAACATGACACAATAATGACCCTAGTGAGCTTGAAGCCCTCATCATGTGGAGTTGGTTGCGTTTGAAAAGCCCCTAGTTCAAGTGGACTTTACCATGATAATGTCATGTTAGAGTTCATAGCTACCTAGGGATGAATATTTACAGTACATACTGATTGTCTTCGGAAGTATTCTTAGAAGAGAAAATTTAGGGCTAATATTTACTATTTGCCTAATTTTTCTAATGTTCTTCCTATGAAAAATTAACTAAATCCATAGGGCTATTTTCCCAGATTTGTCAAATAAATAAATAGTTCACAACTTAAAAGTATTTGTATAGCTCCTTAAAATTTTCCCAAATCCTGGCTAGATTATTGTTATATTTTTGTTACTGTTAAATCAAGGCTTCAAAGAGATCCATTTCTTTCACCTGATTTTGACAGAAAGTAATGTATTTTGCAATATTTCATTGATAAAAAAAATACTTACAAACATCGCCATATGCACTCCTCTCATCCTCATCTCCAATATTCCATTTATCCATATGCTTAGAGGACATTGAATCTTCAAACCATGGATCCATCTACTTCTCCTCTACCCATTTAGCAGGTTCTGAAGAAAACCTTATAAAGGATTGATATGAATCTGAATACACCATAGGTTTCTTACTACCTCCTATTTCTATTGCTTCTTTTTGGATCAATGTGTCTACTTTGACACATTCCTCATTTCCCTTAATTGACTTCTTGTCATTATCAAATCATTTAGTATAATATTTTTCATATGCAGAAATCTTGTATGCATCATCCTGTCCAGTCACACCAGTTTCCACTGGCTCCACTAAAGCAGTTGCAGCCTCTGCAACACATGCAGACATAGCTTCCTGAGCCCGGTGACGTCGTTTAGAGGGAGGTGGGGCAACTTCATCACTCGGTAAGCTACTTCACAAATTATATTTATCAACCTTTGGTGGAAAACACATTCAAAATTAGTTTGTGTGTGAGGTATTGTTGGTAATCAAATCCTTATATATGATCGAAAAAATTTCCAAAGACTTGGATACTATTATCTATGTGCATCATTGAGCAAGTTCCAATCTACATAATAATGGTTGAAAAATATACAGGAAAAATAGTAACTTAGATAGAGTCGAGGGGAATGAGCAGACTCAAGGAAGGATACACACCCTTTGAATTAAACAACATGTCAAATCTTGGAGTATATCTCCAACAATGCTTTCTTTGTGCATATGATAGGGTTTATGTGGTTTGAGCATCCTTTGTTCTCTTAGAATTGATAGATTATACATCCTACAAGGACCATGAGTGGCCATTTTCATGTCATAAGGCTATTGGGTGACTTTTAAAAACATCCCTTGGTCTTGAGGATGGGTCATTTGATGTTTTCAAGGCAATTTTCATTGATAGAAGCATTCAATATGTTGGTTGTGAGCATGGTTACAATGGAGTTCTTGCTAAATTTTGTACCGAAGGTCTCCCACAAGGCATTGAACTACACACTAATGAAATTATTGTGGATATTTCTATTGATAAGTATTCCATTTTTTGTGACAAGGTTAGAAAGCACACACTTCTCTGGATTTTCTCAAGGCCATCATAATGCTTGGGTTATGGAATTATAGAGGCCACACAACATAATTTTCCAAGCACCCTAATCCCAACAAAAGGATTTTATTTTTTGTTTTCATTTCAATAAGAGTCATTTTCCTTCTATCTGAGAAAATATATTAGAGTTTCCTATCGTGAACAATTGAGGTAAAAAACTATGTATTATGTATGTTCTAGTCCATAAACAGTGGAGATTGTCAGTGATTTAGGCCTTAGGTTGGCAGGACAATGAGTTATGTTAATTTCCACGCTGTTTGGATGGAAATTAAGCTGCTGGAAAAAATTTAACCCAAGCAGAGTGGATATTTCAACAGGGCATATACTGAATGAAAACTAAGTATGATTCCCCTTTGGTCTATAAAGTAAGAGATATCTATGTTGAGTTTCCTGTCATGTCACTGCTTCTTGTAGATGGTCATTTTATGATTTTGCTTGGTCTGTCTTAGCATGAGGAGTTTTTGCAACTCAAGCATTCCAGAATATAAATTTTTTTGTCTTGAAATTTACATTTTTTTTACTGCTCAATATTCAGTTAGATACTTTCATGACATTTTGAAGGTTTTGTTGTGTGCTTGAATCTGAGTAATTGTTCAAGGCTTTCTGTATAAAGTGTCAACTATTCTTATTTCAACCAACCTAGTAACTCTCAATGAGATTGTTACCCATCAATTGTTGGATCACTCGCTACTCCAACTTCTAATTTGCTAATTTTAAACACTGAACTACATGGAGTGGATCCTTACAATTACAGATCTGAATATATTTCTTTCTTTTTTCTATGCAATCACCCCATTCATGTTGCATTCACATTATTCATCATACTAAGCACGCCAATTCATAATGTAAACATATAAAAGATTGAACAGAACATAAGAAGCTTCAATCTCTAGTTTAAGCAATTGTTTGAAATGGTCGTGACTATCTGCCTAAAAATATTTTATCCTAGATGTATGCTATATCTTCTCATGGACAGTCATATCTGAAATAAGAGATGCATGCATGCTTGAGTTCTATACATTCTAAGGCTTTCTTCCAATTATTTTTCATCTGCAGTTAGACATTAGCTTTCGAATCCCAACTTAACAAGTAAAACAGAGAAAAAAGATTCCAAAATGCAATTCCCAGATATGTTTCCATGTGAATGGATTCACGTGTCCCCTTCTTGAACATACTGGAGATTGGTGAAGTAAAAAACTGAAATAGTTTAAATTGATGTAGCCTATTTTGCGAATATTTTAAATGTATAAGATTAGAAATAATTTTTGGTGATAAATGTTTCTATAATATATATATATATATATATATATATATATATATATATATATATCCCATGTTGTCAATATATTGTTCAATTTTCATGTTCATTTAGTCATCCAAGTTTTTGCTTTGAAGCATGGTGATCCTATAGACATCAATAATACCAGTGTAAAGCTAGTTGTTCTCTTTTGTTTTAAGTAACATATTCAATCAAGTCCAAAGCCATAGATCTAAGTAAGTAGAAGTTGCAGTGGCCTAGAGGTAGCAACAATGCAGTGGTTTGTAAGTCACAAAGTAATACTATTTTAGGCATTGAAGCAAAGATCTTCGATAAATCTTGCTGTAGAGGTTACCTGATATTGAAAAAGAATCTACAAAAAAGTTGGTTTCTTCCTTAGAGAGCTACTATAATGGCATATCATGTCTCATAGTACCAATTATAGTTGTGAGTTGTATCCCATAAATATGCATAGTAATATGCATCATGTTGAAGAGCAGTTAAAAAAAAAGTTAGTTCAATTGCATGAGTCTTCCAAGACCATACCCCCTTTTGCAAGTACAGAAATCCCTTCTGTCTCTAGAGATATTCAATCTATCCAACAATAGCTTTCCTCTCTTCAAAGAACATCCAGACAATACAAGTCTTCGACCTTTTTCATCAAAGACTTTATTCCTTGAAAAACTTGTAGTATTCCCTGATTCTGCAATGCTTGATTATGGTAGGAGTACTAAGTCTGAATCCAATTCTGTATATAATTATTCATTTTTGCCTAGTAATTATCATATATTTTCCCATAGTTCTGTTAAAACACCAAGCAGTATATATTGTTCATAGTCTTTTCCCTTCTACTTCTTGTTCTGACACAAGATCACAGCTCAAATATTGAGAGAGAAAAATGAGGAAAAGCGTGCCAATATCCTCAGGAAAAGAGAACGACAACACCAGATGCTTTCCTTACAAAAAGAAAGGTTGAGGTTGCAAGAAGAAATGTTGGAGGAGGAAGCAATGATGGAAGAACTTAAGATTGCAAATTAACTATTTGCTTCTAATTTTGATGAAGAATATCCAAAGCCCTCAAGACCTGGAAAGGAGCTTGAGAAAATAGAGATTTTTTCTATCTCTCCTTCTGAAAGCCAAATAAGAGCAGAAATTGAAGACTTTGAACAACATAGTAACAAAGTTGCTCCCAGTACTCTATAAATGTTAGGATATTTAGGCACTTAGGAGTTAGTTAAGATCAACTTGTGTAATATATCTGTTAGGTAAAGTGTGTTTCTTTAGTATGCATTAATATGCATTTGTAAATATTCTAATCTGACGGTCACTATATGCTCTAGACATAAAGATATCCGATGGTTCAACTTCTCTTAGATCATACCTACCATTAATCCGTGGCTTAACACCCGATTGGTCCATGATATCTATCTAAAGAGCATGGAGGGTCATTGGCTAGTTGATCGATTATGACAAGCTCATGCAACTTTCTTTCTTTTGCATAATAAATTACTCCAAGTAGCTATTTGGCTGGGGCCATGGACTGTTTCCCTCTCGAGGGTTTTAATCACATGATAAACATTAGTGTATTGATATATGATTCATTTGTGTGAAGTGGTTTTACTTAATGTTCAGTCTTTTGGGAGTACCCTGTGTACCTGAACATGGTATCAGAGCGTTTATGAAGAGCCGCTTTCGGTTTTGATCAAGATCTGGAACCGGTGTTCCCGAAACTTTGAAAGGGTTTTTGGTTCTAGAGTTTCTATGCATTTGTGGCCTATGGGAGATATTTCATTACATCTGGAGTGCCGTTCCTATTGGGAAATAGTTTTCTTTTCACCGAAAACCATTTCCGTTTGATACAGAAACACCCATTTCAGAAAATCTGAAGGTATAATGTTATAGTGACGGATTTGTTTAATTTTTTTTTAAATCTCTCATATTTTTTCAGTTTTATTATTAGATCTTTATTGTTTTAGTCTCAGACTGTTTCCTTTCCTGGCTGCGTATGCTCTTTGTCGTGCACCTTGTGCGATCGCGGCGAATCAGAAACAGAAAGGGAAAGCTTTTTTCTTGTCTTCTCGGCTACGTATGCTCTTTGTCGTGCACCTTGTGCGATCATGGCAAATCAGAAACAGCTAGAAAACTTGAAAACGTAGACTTTCTGGGTAAACTAACCAAGCTCTAACCCCATTGTGTGGAAAAACTTTTTTTTCTTTTTGTTTTTTGTTTTTTGTTTTTTTTGTGATTTGCAGGAAAAAAAAAGGCAAACACAGAGAATGAGAGAGAAGAGTAAAAAAAAAACCCTTTCCTCTTTCCATTCTTTTACGTACCTTTTAAACTTAGCTCGCTTGGTCCAAAGTTGCTTTATTCCTTAATAGGCCTTGACTTCAAGTCTTATTAAGCTACTTTTTAGTGCATGCAATTTCTATTTTCAAGTTACTTTATTATAAAAGTGCATCTCACTTAAATAAAATAAAATAAAAAGTGATTCACTTAAGTCTTTTAATTTATTGCCGCACTATTTAAAGTAGCATTATTGTAAAAGTAAACATCACTTATTCTACAAAAGTGATTCACTTAAAAGCAACTTTATTGTAAAGTGATTGTCAAATGTTGATCTTGGGAAGAGGGGGGTTCTTTTTTTTAGTTGGTCAAGTTAATATTTGCCACGTCACTATTGGGGACATCTTCAACATTTTCTTTGATCAAGCATAATTTCATCATCGAGAATCAGTTTTCAGAGCCGGTTTTTTTAAAACCGCATTTTTTTTGAGATCTTTGCATCCAGATAGTTAGTTTCTATTTTTTCAGTCATTATTTTACAGTATGGTCACCCTTTGTGATATTATACTTACAAATTCTAACTATTTCTCATGGAAATCTCGTATGGAGGATGTTCTGTGAATAGGGGACTTTTCAGGATAATCTCAGGGAAAGAAACAAAACCCACTGATGATGATAAGAAAATAAAATGGTCAAATAGATGTGATGAAGCTTGTGGATTGATTGGGATGTCAATCTCTACTTATTTGCAATTCCACATATCTAGAATTGATGAACCTGATCAAGCTTGGGAAAAGTTGGAATCTGTGTTTGGTAAACACAATGAAATTCAGGGTCATCAACTTGAGAATGAGTTTATTTTCTTGAATCCAAATGATTTTTCATGCATTCAAAACTATTTATCTAAGTATAAAACTCTTAGACTCTTATGTGTAGAATGCAAGATTAAGAAAGAATACAAACAATGTATTTATCATATTCTTTCCAAACTTGGACCTGCATATTTTGTTTTTGTATCTACATTCTACTCCATGAAAGAATCCTTGATTGCAACTAGCTATCAAAAGCCTAGTCTTGAATCCTTTTGTGATTCCTTAATTAGAGAGCAAGATAAGCTCATTCATCTTGGAATAATTAACAATGCAGATACATCTGGGAAAGCCTTATTGTCCCAACATAAAGAAAAGTCCAAGCCTCCCAAGAAACAGAATTTTTGCAATAATAAGCCAAACAACAAGGGTCCCAAACCCTCTCTGTCAGCTCCTTCTTTAAAAAATGACAAAGGATCCAAGCCAAAAGGAAAGAAGACTGAGCATCATTGCAATTTTTTTGGGAAAGATAATCATGATGAATCTAAGTGTTTCAAGAAGATGCCAGCCTTGGAAGTAGAAATGAAGAAGCACCACATCAGCCTAGATTCGTCTTCAGAATCTACTTCTCATGGACATGCATGTTGTGCTTCTGGTTACTCTTATATTGCATCTTCTTCTTCTACTTCAATTGAATGGCTCATTGATTCTGGAGCATCTTATCATATGGCAAAGGATTAAGCCATCTTTTCTACTATGCATGAATGTAACACCAAACAAATATTTGTTGGTGATGATAGATCTCTAAGTGTTGTAGGATTTGGAACCATTCCAGTAGAAAATGGTCATTTTATTGATGTACTATGTGTTCCAAAAATCTCCTACAACTTGTTATCAGTCTATCAAATTACTCATTCAGGTGAAGATAAAACTGTGACGTTTACACCTCACCAAGTTGTAATCAAGGATTTTAAAAATCCTCAAAATGTCCTTGCTACTGGAACTATTGATGATATTACCAAGTTGTACAAATGTAACAACTTTGGGTCATCCCCTTTTCCTTCAATTTTTGTTGCTCATAGTGATAACTTGAGCAAACTTTGGCATGAGTGATTTGGTCACTTAAATTATCGCTCATTGCAACAACTATGTAAAGACAATATGGTGACTGGTATTCCGGTGGTATCTTGCAAGGATGGTGTTTTTTTTGTTTGTGTACTCGAAAAATATCATCGGGATAGTTTTGACAAACGTCCCTCTTGCCATGCCTTGGTTCCCTTGGAGCTTGTGCACAGTGACTTGTGTGGCCCTCTTCCATCTACATCATTTTTTGGTTTCAAATATTTCTTAACTTTCATTGATGACTACTCCAGATGCACTTGGGTTTACTTCCTAAAACTTAAGAGCGAAGTATTTAACATGTTCTTGGCCTACAAGGCCCTTCTTAAAAAACAATCTGGTCATCAAATTATTAAGTTAAGATCTGACAATGGAGGAGAATATGTTAATAACAAGTTCACTACTTTTTGCACTTAACAAGGAATCCAAAAACAACACACTATTCCATACACACCACAACAAAATGGTGTAGCTGAATGAAAGAACCACACTTTAAAAGAAATGGCTAATTGTATGATCCAATCTAAGGGACTAAGTCTTCAATATTGGGCTGAGGCCATAAATTGTGCAAATTACATAGTTAATCGCACATCCACTAAAGTTTTATAAGGTATAACACTGAAAGAAGCTTGGAGTAAAATTAAGCCAGATGTAAGTCACTTTCGTGTGTTTGGTTGTGAAGCATGGGCTCACATTCTGGATGAAAAACGGAAAGCATTGCAGCCTAAAAGTGAAAATTGCATATTTGTTGGATATTTTGAAGATGTAAAAGGTTATAGACTTCTTCAGCTCCATTCACATGATATAATCATTAGAAGAGATGTTAAATTTGATGAAAATATCTTGGCCTGCGAGCCTAACTTGGCGGGTGTGCCATCTTTGGCCTCCGACCCTGATTCGGCGATTGTGCCTCCGCCTGTTCATGTTACTCCAATTGCACCAGCACCAATGCTTCGTTGATGGCTCCATTCAACATGTGAAGCAGTTGGTGATCTTGTCAATGATCCTAGAGATCAACGTCGAACACGTTCTCAGTTTCAGCGAGCCTCTTCTCTTTTGGCTCAAGTTTTTGAGAATCATGATCCATAAACTTTTGCAGAAGCTTTAAGAAATCCATATTAGGATGTAGCTATGGATGAAGAATATCGTTCCTTAATGGCAAACGATACTTGGGATCTTGCTCCTCTTCCAAAAGGAAGAAAACTTGTCAAATGTAAATGGGTCTACATAACTAAGTATGCATCAGATGGAAGTGTTGAAAGACTTAAGGAATGGTTAGTTGCCAAAGGTTTTTCCCAAGTTGAAGGGATTGACTACAATGAAACCTTTTCTCCTGTCGTAAAAATGAATTCCATCTGCCTTGTTCTTTCCCTTGCAGCCTTACATAACTGGGAAGTCCATCAAATGGATGTCAAGTCTACCTTTTTACATGGTGATTTACAGGAGGAAATTTACATGGAACAACCTCCTGGATATGTTCAGGATAACTCTAGCCTTGTCTGTCTCCTTAAGAAATCCTTATCTGGCCTTAAGCAATATCCTAGAGATTGGTATGCCAAAATGGATAGCTTTCTCCTTGACACTAGTTTTTCTAGATGCCATTTTTACCCCAATGTCTATACCAAGAAAGTAGGAAACCATCTCATCATACTTGTTATTTATGTTGATGATCTTATCCTTACTGGTAGTGACCCTAAACTTATAACCCATGTGAAATCCAATCTTAAGCAAAATTTTGAAATGTCAGACTTAGGACATTCGCATTATTTTCTTGGTCACCAAGTCTTGCAAACCAAAGAATTAATCTTTCTTTCCCAGTCTAAGTATGCTTGTAACCTTCTTTGTTGCTTCCATATGGAAGATTGTAAACCAGCCCCTTCTCCCTTCTAGTCTAGAGTCAAACTTTCTGCCACTTGTACTTCCCCTGAAGTAGATGCCACCTTGTATCGTCAGCTTGTTGGTAGTCTTTTATACTTGAATCATTCCCATCCTGACCTTTCCTTTGTCATTGGTCGTGTTGCACGTTATCTCAAAACTCCTCATGAAAGTCACTGGAAAGCAGCAAAAAGAATACTTCGATATATTCAAGGTACAATTCAATTTGGGATTCATTACAGTATAGGGGGGAACCTTTGTTGGTTGGTTTCACTTATTCAAATTGGGCCAATGATCCTGATGATCAAAAGTCTATTGCAGGTTATGTTTTCAGTCTGGGATCTAGACTTGTCGCTTGGGCTTGTAAGAAACAACAAGCTCTTTCTCTTTCTTCAGCAGAAGAATAATATCGAGCTGCAGTTAATTCCAGTTAGGAATCTTTATGGCTTCAACAAATCCTTTCAGAGTTTGGATTCGAGCAGCAGCATCCTACTCCACTTTGGTGCGACAATCAAAGTGCCATCAAGCTTGCCAAAGATCCAGTTCTACATCAATGCAGAAAACACATTGAGCTACACATGCACTTCATCAGAAATCTTGTTCATGATCATGTTCTTGAAATGCTCTATTTCCCTACAGATAATCAAGTTGTAGACACCTTCACCAAGTCTCTTACAGAAGCGAAGTTTTCTAAACTTCGATCTATGTTAGGAGTTCGGGAATGTGTCCTTAAGGGGGGATAGGCTCTAATTCCTCCTTCCTTCTCCTAATAATGTCACTTTTGTAAATCCTTCAATCCTATCCCAAGTTGTTCTTAAGGAGGGATGTTAGGATATTTAGACACTTAGGAGTTAGTTAAGATCAACTTGTGTAATATATCCGTTAGGTAAAGTGTGTTTCTTTAGTATGCATTAGTATGCATTTGTAAATATTCTAATCCAACAGTCACGATATGCTCTAGACATAAAGAGATCCGACAGCTCAACTTCTCTTAGATCATACCTGCCATTGATCCGTGGCTTAACACCCGATTGCTCCATGATCTCTATTTAAAGAGCATGGAGGGTCCTTGGCTAGTTGATCGATTATGAGAAACTCATGTAACTTTATTTCTTTTGCATAATAAATTGCTCCAAGTAGCTATTTGGCTGGGGCCATGGACTGTTTCCCTCTTGAGGGTTTTAACCACGTGACAAACATCGATGTATTGATCTGTGATTCATTTGTGTGAAGTGGTTTCTTTTGCTGTTTGGTCTTTTGGGAGTACCCTGTGTACCCGAACAAGAAAGGGAAGAAGAAGATTCAGAAGACATTAACATCCCTGACCCTCCTACCGGCGAAGAGGACGCTACCATACATCAATCATCCAGACATCTAGCCCCATGGACATGAAGATACATACATATAATGTTGTAACAAGATTACTTAAAACATAAAACATATTACGATGCACTAATCATTCATATACATAGCGGAAGCAAAACAACATGCATTCATATACAATTCAGCATTCATTATGTACATTATCATTCATCAATGGTAAATACGATTGCAGACACAAGTCAAGAAAGAATACTTATCTTAATAAGGCCTTGTCCCACAACCAGCTACGTCACTGCAACGTTCCACCCAACCATAGGCCCGCATCCTCCTTAATCTCTCAGCAACGCTGACACCCCTGAGTCGGGCATGATTCCCTAAGGAATAAGGAACTAACAGGCTTACACATAGCCAAGGATAACAACACCACAAGGGTACACAGTTCATCCAATCCAACACAGTTGGGTTTATCAGGCGAACAACAGATCAGCCAAGCCAACAAATTTGGGTTTATCAGGCCATCCAGGAGCTGGAAAAGGATAAATGCTAAGCTATTGAGCTCATTGAATAGCTAAAGACACCTAAACCAGAATCATCCTAGCTTCTAGGACACCCACACACACCCAACACAAAGAAATCAGTCCTTTCTCTGCAACACAGTCCCTCAGACCTTGATCTCCCTTCTAGTGCTATTCAAGGGTTGTGGAGAAGAAAGCCAGCCCACTAGCTCTATTTGTGTGGTTCCCAAACCACCAAGTTTATCAAGCACATCAGGCCCTCATTCACCACTCCAATGCAGTCCGAAGACAAAGCCACTGCGTGCATGCATCAAAATAGTTATTCAAGCTTTAACAGGGGAAAACAACTCCCTGAATCGTTCTTGGCCCTATCGTTCCCAAAATGATTCCACAGCAACCTACAGCATCACACGAGAAAAACACAGTCCAGCAATCATGGAAAACAATAGCCCACAAACATCCATGAACCCACAACACACAATCCCCAATGCAATCGCTAGAGAGCTTACACCGATCGAAATGGGAAAGGAACAGGTTCCCAATCTAAATGTGAGGGAAATGACGCAACCCACAAAACTATAGATGAAAACCACAGCCACGATTCAACAATGGAAAAATAGAATGTTACACAGTTTGAAAATGGTGGAAAAGACACAGACTCTCTGCATGAACATGAGGATGAACACCACCACATACTAACAACTTCGTGAGAGAAGGAAGAACCAACCCACAAGCCGACAATCCATGGGGTAGAGGAGAACGAACCAACCCCAATCAATGAATTGGTGCCCCCTTTTAACTCCTCTCGATGCGAGGGAAAATGAACAGACTCACGATCCCCATAGTGGACAGACCATCTGCAACCCAAAAGGCGTGTCGTGGAGAGAGTGCAGGCGTGGGCGTAGTAGTGGTTTTCCTGCCAGCCAATAGCTACCCCAACTAACAATAGAATAACTAAGGTGGTGGTTGGATGAGACAAAGGAAGGTGAGAAAAAGAGTGGTGACACATGGCTTTTCCCCCCATGGCTCAAGGTTCAGCATTCCCCCTCCTTATCCTTAGGAATCATGCCCCTTCTCAATTTGGTTTCAGTGAACATAGCTGGTTGGGGTTATTTAATTAAATATGTATAGTTACATGATGCCACAACTTAATATGTATGCCGCATGTCCTGATATACCATCGACGACAATTTCTATCTGAAACATAACATAACCAAATCAATGGTGGGGCCTTTTCCTTTAGCTCTGCACCATGATTATTAACAATATATGTATCATGTATATTTAATGCAAACGGGGTCAAAACTGGGGTGTTACATTCCCCTCCCCCTTCAATAGCATTGTGCTCAGTGCTTTACAAAATTTGAACAAAATGCTACACTGGTACCACCTTAGTGTTCCGCAAAATTGAACAAAAATGGATGTGCCAATCACATGGCATCCTCCAGCTCCCACGTCGCCTCGTCAGGTCCATAGTGCTCCAATTGCACCTTTACCTGCCCTATGGCTCGGTTCCGGAGCATTGTGACCTTCCTGTCGAGGATGCGCATTGGCTCAATTTGGAACTCTCCCTTAGGTTCCACCTGAATCACATCCCAATTTATCACATGGTTAGGATCATGTACATATTTATTAAGCAAAGAAACATGAAAAACATTATGAGCTCTAGTACTAGCAAGCAATGCAAGTCTATATGCAACAATCCCTATTCTTTCACGCACTTCAAATGGCCCACAATAACTAGGTGACAGCTTGGCACAACTTCCAAGCTTCAAGGAACTCTTCTTTGCTTTTACTCAGAGGTAAACATGATCCCCAACACTGAACTCTCTGTTCATCCTATGCTTATCCGCATAGTTTTTCTTCCTATCCTGTGCTACTTTCAGATTTTGTCTAATCTTTACAACCTCTTGCTCCATTTCCTTGAGAAATTCTGGTCCAAGCACAACCCTGTTCACTGGGTTATCCCAAGTCACTAGTGTCTTACACCTTCTTTCATATAAATCTTCATACGGACTCATCCCCAAGGATTCCTGTTGTCCATTTTTATAAGCAAACTCTACCAAGTGTAAGTAATCTTCCCACTTGGTTGGTTTGTCCATCACATACATGTAATGCATATCTTCAAGCAGCTGATTAACTCTCTCTGTCTACCCATCTATCTGAGGATGGTATGCAGTGCTAAATTTTAGCATTGTACCCAAGTCCACAAACAATCCCTTCCAAAAATTGGAAGTGAACTTGACATTTCTGTCAGATACTATTGCCTTTGGCAATCCATGCAATTTGAAAATCTCCTTCAAGAAGATCTTTGCAATGTCATCAGTATTGTGCGTAGACTTTACCAATATAAAACGTGCTGCTTTTTTCAACTTGTCTACCACAACCATGATGGAATCATGTTGCCTCCAAGTCATCGGCAATCTCTTAATAAAATCCATGGAAATAACTTCCCATTTCCATTCCGGAACTAGCAAAGGCTGCAACAAGCCTGCTGGATGTTGATGCTCACCCTTTACCTGTTGGCATTTCATGCACCTTGAAATGTATTCAGCCATGTCCTTTTTCATTCCTGGCCAAAAGTATTGCTTTCTAGCTGTAACAATTGTCTTCTAGTACCCTGGGTGACCAGAATATGGAGTTTGATGAATTTCATCCATAACAACTCTCCTCAAATATGCTACATCTAGAATATAAATTCTACCTTTATAAATAAGAATTCCATCTTCTTCTAATTTATATCCCTCATACCTCTTCTCAATACCTTGCTGCTGCAATTTGTCTTTTACATGCTCATACAATTCATCTCCAGCAACATGATTAACAATCTGCTACCTCAAATCTGATTAGCAAATACTAAGAGATGCCACATGCATTTCCTATACCTTCCTGCTGAGTGCATCAACTACCTTATTCTCCTTTCATTTTATGTGCTTGATATCGAAATCAAACTCACATAAAAATGCCAGCCATCTCGCTTTCCTAGCATTTAGAGTAGGCTGATCAAACAAATACTTCAGACCACAATGGTCTGTTCTGAGCTCAGATCTTCTACCCATCAAGTAATGTCTCCACATCTTGAGAGCATGCACTATGGCTACAAGCTCTATATCATGAGTGGCATAGTTCCTCTCATGTTCTTTCAGCTTCCTTGATGCATAACATATCACATGGTTGTCCTACATAAGGAATCCTCCAAGCCCTTGTCTGCATGCATCGGTACACACCACAAAATCTTTCTCTGGATCTGAAACCTTCAATACTGGTGCACTGGTGAGAAGATTCTTCAACTGCCGGAAGATTTCTTCACACTTCGAAGTCCATTCAAACTTTATCCCCTTCTTTTGCAAAGAAGTGATGGCATGTGCAACCTTGGAGAATCCCTCAATGAATCTCCTGCAGTATCCTGTAAGTCCCATAAAAGATCTTATATCCATCACATTTCTTGGAGTAGGCCAGTTCATAATGGCTTCTATCTTCTCAGGGTCCATCGATATACCCTCTTCTGAGATAATGTGACCCAAATACTAAATTCTATCTCTGTAGAAGTCACACTTGCTCAATTTTGCATACAGCTAATGTTCCCTGAGCAATTGCAATGTCAATCACAAATGCTCTTCATGTTCCTCCTCATTCTTGGAATAAACAAGAATGTCATCAAGGAAAACAAGAAAAAACTTGTCTAAATACTGGCTAAAGACACTGTTCATAAGGCACATAAATGTAGCTGGTGCATTTGTGAGACCAAATGGTACCGCTACAAACTCATAATGTCCATACCTTGTCCTAAAGGCTGTCTTATGAATGTCTTCATCCTTGATTCTCACCTAATGGTAACCAGATCTCAAGTCAATATTGGAAAATACCTTTGCTCCTCTCATTTGATCAAAGAGGTCATCAATCCTAGGCAAAGGATATTTATTCTTCACAGTAACTTTGTTCAACTGTCTGTAATCAATACATAACCTGAGTGTACCATCTTTATTCTTTACAAACAGAACTGGTGCTCCCCAAGGAGACACACTCGGCTGGATATACTTATTTTCCAAAAACTCTTGCAGTTGCATCTTCAACTCTAGCATCTCCGGTGTACTCATCCTGTAGGGTGTCTTAGACACTGGTGCTGCTCCTAGCACAAGTTCAATGGTGAAATCAATGTCCCTCTTTGGAGAAAGCCCTGGAATCTCATTAGGAAACACATCCTTGAATTCCTGTAACACCTGATAGTCCTCCAACCTAGGAGTTTCATCTCCTGTTGGTTCCAAAATATGAGCTGCATACAACTGGCAACCTTTCCTATAGAACTTCTTCAACTGCATTGTTGAAACATGTCTTACTGAAATTACCTTTGGAATACCCTTCACAACTACTGGGTTTCCTTCTTCATCCGTGCATTCAAAAGTCTTGTTATAACAATCAAGATTTACTCTGGGAGCTTCTAACCAATCCATTCCAATGAGAACATCATAGGAACCAAGTGGTAGAACATTCATATCTACACAAGTGATCAATCCATTCATAATCAATGGACATTTCTCCACTACTTCACTGACCTTTCTCTTAGTTCCAGTGGCTAGCTGAACTAGCCAAGATTTTCTATGCTTTACCTTCTTAAAAGCACAAATATCCACTACTCTAGGAGTAATGTAATTGTGAGTAGAACCAGGGTCAATCAAAATAGAAACAGATTGTCCAACAATCTTACCTGCAACTTCAACCATAGTTGACTGGTGATCTTCCTGGCGGTCCTCTAGTGCTGCATAAATTCTAGGGACTGCTCTTGCTACCTGACCCACTGTTTCTACTTCCTGAATGTTATAAGTTGGCCTTGCACTTCCATTCTCGAGTGGACAATATCTGCGCAAGTGGGGTCCTTCACATTTCCAACATTTGAGTGGACCTTTATTCTATGGTGGCTCTTTAAGCTTTCCACCTGTCACTCCAACTGGATTACTTGCAGCTTGGGATGGCTGCTTCTGTTGATTCTTGAATCTAGAAGGTTTGAAACCTTTCCTTCTTTGGTCGAATTTCTCATTCTTCTTGTCATCCATGCCTTATGGTAATCAGGTTTACCTTTGCTTTATTCATAGCAATAATTAGCCTTCCTTATTGCTTCTTCAAGGGTCCTAGTTTCATAAAACTCAATTCTATCTTTGTAATACTGAGGCAACCCACTCAGAAACCGCTGGATTTTCACTTTTTCATCTCTGATGTACCAGACATACCTCAACAATTCCAAGAATTTATTTGCATATTCATCCATGGTCTGTTGTCCCAATCTCAGCTCATGGAAATCTTTAACCTTGTCATCATAATACCTGTCAGAGAGGTATTTCTTCCTGAAATACTTCTTGAACTGTTTCCACTTCAGTCTCCTTTCACTGATCTTCTTTACTTGCTTGAAGTGTTCCCACCAAATGGATGCTCTTCCATTCAGATTGAATATGGAAACTCTTGCCTTCATGTTTCCTGAATAATCCTGCACTTGAAAGTACTTCTTTATCCCAAGGAGCCAAGCTTCAGCCTCTTGTCCAGTCTTTATCTCACCATCAAATGTAGGAGGATTAGCTTTCTTAAATTCATCCCGAGAGCGATCCCTATGGTGTCTTATTCTTTTCCTTTTACGAGAAGATGAACTTTTAACTCCACTAGATTCTTGTGAGTCAGATGATCCACTAGAAATCCTTCTCCTCCTCCTAGTGCTGCTCTTACTGCCTTCCGATATTGATGTACCTCATCCAGAATCTATCTTTCTCTGCAAGTCAAACTCTGTAACATGGCAACATTCAGCTGATGATACTCTTCCTGGGCTTTAATCAAGCTTCTCATGGTGGCTGCAACCTCGAACGGTGCCTCCTAGAATATCCTTCCATTAGAATCTATGTCATCATTTCCATTACGAACATTTTCTCCCATGGCATCTCCTGCAAGCTCATAAGAATCCCGAGCATCATATCCATCATGGGTTCTCTTGACTGAATTACCTCTTGCTTTACCACACTATTCTTTCTGGAGTACTGCTCCTGGAGGTGTCTATAATTCTGCAAATGTGTTAGTAACAAACTGTTAGATACATACCATTAATATAATTCAAAACTACTTACCTTCCTCTTTTGGAAATTCATAAAACAACAATTTTTATTTTTTTTTGCTCAAAACACAAACTTTCCTCTCTCCCTTTTCAACCCTATGACCACTGATAATATGCTGAAATCCTACTGAAAGATAGTTGAAAACTGCTTTAAATTTATGCTGAGGAGTTCTCTTGAGAACCCAAATCTCCTTTGGCCCAATCGGACCTCCTCCCAACTATCTTTCCAACACTTCGGTGGTCAAAACGTCTAGCTCATCGGTAGTCTATTTTCTTATTTCTTTCCGGCGTGTCGACCCGTAGTGATCTAATCCTCCAAACTGTAACGGCGATGCCAAGGTCTATCCATCAGCGGTTTCATCAGCTAAGGTTTTTCACAGTATCAGCGGTTGGACACAGTGGTGTCAATGACTGCTCGTCAGGTATTCTCCTTACTAACCTTACGGCCTTTCGGCGGCCAGAACATCTAATTCTCTCCATTGTATCGAGATTGCAGTTGTCTACTATTTCGAGTTTTATCGACGATCCATTGGTCTAATTTCGTCTGCCATACCGGGCCCATAATCATCTATTGCTCCGAACTTCAACGGCGATAACATAGACTAACTGCTACATCGGCGACCGGATGCCCTACGCATCAGTCGGTTAGTCCTTTCGACTTTCGCAACGTTGGCCCATGATCTTTCTATGTCTTCCGCAGCTC
Organism: Pseudotsuga menziesii; assembly: GCA_001517045.1. Taxonomy (NCBI): domain Eukaryota; kingdom Viridiplantae; phylum Streptophyta; class Pinopsida; order Pinales; family Pinaceae; genus Pseudotsuga; species Pseudotsuga menziesii. The sequence continues at coordinate 133,739 of LPNX010252753.1, forward strand.
ACGACTTTTTCGGCGGTCGGAGTTACTAGTCTCTAGTGGCATCGATGCTCAGATGCACTTCACGTCGGGTGATTAGTTCTTTATGTGGCCGCAACGACGGGCAACAGAGTCATTATGTTCTATACAAGGCACTCGTCGGCAGTCGGAGCAGTTGTTCATTGCGGCATCGGATGGATAGCTGACTAGGAAGCCGCAACTGCGATTCATTTTCATTGAACCCTTTTCCAATCGGCAATCCGATCCACTAACATCTCCTGATGGCCGATGATCTCGTGCCTTAGAGAAATTTTTTGAATTTTCTTCTTACCTTGTCTTTCACTGTATCGGTCGTCGGAGAAAATATCCTCTGCGGAATCAGTGGTCGAAGGCTCTACCCGTCGGAAGCATAGTTGTCTAGCCATCCACAATGGCAGTGCAAGGTCATCTAACTTTTTTCGATGTAGTTGCCAAATTTTTGCCACGTCGGCAACTTGATCCTCTAGGCATCGACGATGTGATCAACTAATCATCACTGATCATCGACAATTTTAACACTTAAGAAAAATTTTGCAAAACCTTTTGCCGTCGGGCGGGCTTCAAACTAACACTTCTGCCATGTCGAAGGAACTTCGCACTAAGTTCTCCGATGGGTTTAGGATTTACGAAAATTTTGGTGAAAATGACTTCAGGAGCCCGCCGTCGTGTCGGCTATTTCCTTAACTATTTTCTGACATTGCGGCTACGCCATCAACTAATCACCCGGCGATGTCAACAACTATCCTTTTTCGATCATTGATGATCCCGTTCCTTAGAAAAAATTTCGGAAATTTTTCGTTGCGTCGACGGTCGGGTGCTCTGTGCATCGGGTGGCCAGTCGTCTTGGTTTCTGCAATGGCGGCCAATGGTCCTTCTGTGTCTTTCGCGGCCACAAGCCTATCGGTTTTCGAAACCTCTGGTCACTGTAGCATCGGCAGTTGGGGCTTCTACCCATCGGAAGGTTAGTCCTCTAACCAGCCGCAATGGCGGATGCAAAATCAACTAAGCATCGGCGATGCGATCAACTAATCATTGCCGATCCATCTAACTAATTTCGCCGCTGCCGAGGTCTGCATCAGAGGTCCATCTGTATAAGTTTTTCGATGTGCCGACGGCCAAACACTTAGAAAATTTTTTGGAATTTTCTTGTCATCACCCATTTATCCTGTTTTCTTCTGGGAAATAGGAAACCTACCTCTGTTGACTGTTTCTCATGGGCTCTCGGAGGCCCAAATGCTACAACATATGCTCTATCACTGCATCTTCATAGTCCATTCAGGCCCATGCTGCAACCAGAGCTCTGATACCACACTGTAACGTCCCTTACCCTCCGACCAGCGAAGAAGACGCTACCATACATCAATCATCCAGGCATCTATCCCCATGGACATGAAGATACATACATATAATGCTATAACAAGATTACTTAAAACATAAAACATACGACAATGCATTAATCATTCATATACATAGCGGAAGCAAAAATACATGCATTCATATACAATTCAGTATTCATTATGTACATTATCATTCATCAATGGTAAATACTATTACAGACACAAGTCAAGCAAGAATACTTATCTTAATAAGGACTTGTCCCGCAACCAGCTACATCCCTGCAACGTTCCACCCAACCATAGGCCTGTGTGCTCCTTAATCTCTCAGCAACGCTTCCACCCCCGAGCCGGGCATGATTCCCCAAGGAATAAGGAACTAACAGGCTTACACATAGCCAAGGATAACAACACCACAAGGGTACATATTTCATCCAAGCCAACACAGTTGGGTTTATCAGGCGAACAACAGATCATCCAAGACAACAAAGTTGGGTTTATCAGGCCATCCAGGAGCTGGAAAAGGCTAAATGCTAAGTTGTTGAGCTCATTGAAGAGCTAAGGACACCTACACCAAAACTAGTCTGGATTCTATGACACCCACACACACCCAACACAAGGAAATCAGTCCTTTTCTCTGCAACACAGTCCCTCAGACCCTGATCTCCCTTCTAGTTCTATTCAGGGGTTGTGGAGAAGAAATCCAGCCCACTAGCTCTATTTTTGTGGTTCCCAAACCACCAGGTTTATCACGCACATCAGGCCCTCATTCACCACTCCAATGTAGTTTGAAGACAAATCCACTGCGTGCATGCAACAAAACAGCTATTCAAGATTTAACAGGGGAAAGCAACTCCCTAAATCGTTCTTGGCCCTATCGTGGCCAAAATGATTCCACAGCAACCTACAGCATCACATGGGAAAAACACAATCCAGCAATCGTGGCAAACAACAGCCCATGAACATCCATGAACCCACAACACACAATCCTTAATGCAATCGCTGGAGAGCTTACACCGACCGAAATGGGAAAGGAACAGGCTCCCAATCTAAACGTGAGGGAAAATGACGCAACCCACAGAACTGTAGATGAAAATCACAACCACGATTCAACGATGGAAAAACAGAATTTTACACAGTCTGACAATGGTGGAAAAGATACAGACTCTCTGCGTGAACATGAGGATGAACACCACCGCAGACTAACAACTTCGTGAGAGAAGGAAGAACCAACCCACAAGCCAACAATCCGTGAGACAAAGGAGAATAAACCAACCCCAATCAATGAATTGTAGCCTTCTTTTAACTCCACTCAGTGTGAGGGAAAATGAACAGACTCACGATCACCATATTGGACAGACCATCTGCAACCCAAAAGGCGCATCGTGGAGAGAGTGCAGGCGTGGGCATAGTAGTGGTTTTCCTACCAGCCAATAGCTGCCCCAACTAACAATAGAATAACTAAGGTGGTGGTTGGATGAGACAAAGGAAGGTGAGAAAAAGAGTGGTGACACATGTCTTTTCCCCCGATGGCTCAAGGTTCAGCATTGCCCCTCCTTATCCTTAGGAATCATGCCCCTTCTCAATTTGGTTGCAGTGAACATAGCTGGTTGGGATTATTTAACTAAATATGTATAGTTACATGATGCCACAACTTAATATGTATGCCGCATGTCCCGATATACCATTGGTGACAATTTCTATTCGAAACATAACATAACCAAATCGATGGTGGGGGATTTTCCTTTAGCTCTGCACCATGATTATTTACAATATATGTATCATGTATATTTAATGCAAGCCAAGTCAAACCGGGGTGTTACAGTTTCTCATACCAACCAAATGATTTCTAGAAAAGAGAAAGGTATGCAGTCTCTCTTCCTAAAGTTCCTTATACAAATGCTACCAAAGAAAACCATAGAGTAATGACAGAAGAAAAGTTATTATAATTCTAGAAAGAAATATCATATTTTCTTAAAAGAGGCCTAATAGTTCCTTCAAAGTCCAATTGGGCGTGTACATGCTTTTATGTGAATAAGTATTCTAAGCAAAAGAGAGGAAAGAAAAGATTCGTTGTAGACTATTCTCCTCTTAATGATGATCTAAAGGACATCAAGCATCGTATCCCTAATAATGATGATCTTCTCATAAGACTTAAATGATGCCATACTTTCTCTAAGTTTGATCTCAATTCAGAATTCTGACAAATTGCAATACATCCTAAAGATAGGAAAAAAACAACTTTTGTTGTGCCAATAGGACACTATGAATGGATACTTATGCCCTTTGTTCTGAAGAATGCTCCAAGTGAGTTTCAAAAAGGATGGATGATATATTTAGACCCTGTGTCAAATTTTTTGCTGTATATATATATATATATATATATATATATATATATATATGATATTTTAGTTTTCAGTAAGAATTGGAAATACCACATAGATCATTTGAAACAATTTTATGATATTGTATATAACCATAGGTCTAGTTTTGTCTTAGGTATATCTATTTCATTGACAAGATTGTCCCACAATCGCACATTCTGGAACACATTGGCATGTTTCCAGATGAAATAATAGATGAAACCCAACTTCACCAATTTCTTGGTTGCATTAATTATATTGCACCATTCTATTTGCGACTTGCTGCAGACACGAAATTATTAAATCAGAGATTGAAGAAAAACCCTCCTCCCTGGTTAGAATTACACATTGAATATGTGAAGAGAAATAAAGAAAAATTCCAACATCTTCCTCCATTAAAATTGCATAGTGAAGGAAGAAAGAATATCTATACATATGCAAGTGATGAACATTGGGGAGCAGTTTTGACAGAATCATTTCCTCAAGGATATGAAGAAATTTGTTAGCTGCATCAGGACAACTTAGTGGAGCTCAGTTAAATTATCACTCCATTCATAAATAGTGATAAATATAATAGGTAACATGTCAATATACTAGGTCGAATGCATGTGGGGTATCATGTCAATATATTAGGTAGAAATATAAAGGGGTATAAAAAATGCAAATGAGAAAATGGATACATGTAATATATAGTGAAAATAGGGTTTTTTTTTTAATTGGGAAGCCATATTGGGAGGGGGTTAAAGAAATGATTTTGGGAGGTATTTTCCAATATTTTTTGAAAATTGGGGTATTGTTTCATATGCCACAAATGAAGGTTCTATAGCATGGTTTCACTAAGAGAAGACCCCGTGGCTACAACGAGTGTTTGTTACCCTCTTTGAACTCATAAAAATGAAAAGAGACACTCATCAATCATGATGGGGAAATTAAGGGAAGGGAACTAATTCATTTTACAAATAAAATGGCAGTTTGCAGTCACCTTTGAACATGAAACTTGTATACATTTCATTCAGTCAATTGGGTATTCAGCTTGTCTCTGAGTCGATCCACTTTCATGAGTCATGTCACTCCTTTGAGTCTTTCAAAGAATGCATTGTCCATTGTCGCATTGTGCTAGGCCTCGTCTAGTAAATGTTGCCAAGTCTTTTGTTGTTCCGCCCAATGTTCAAAGGGAAGTTGAAATTTTACTTCTGCAGTCAAAATATCCTTTGTGTCAGTACCTTTTGAGTCAATCCTATGGTTACATCATCTACAACATTCCAAAACTTTGTTCCGAGTTTCATGTCGTCAATGTGGGATTCATCATGGCCTTCCTTCGACAATACTGTTCCTGTCGACATTAGCTCATCATCCAGGAATTAGTCTTAGAAACAAGTTTAGTACCTTAAAGTCTATATGCCTTAATGACAAATTCTCTCGCTCGTCATTAGTTCACATCATTTACATTTGATCGATAGATTCGATTGAGTGTTTGACATCAAATCATCTATTCACACTCGGGAGATTGTACTAGGGTACCTTGGAAATCATTGACATGAATGGTGATCTCCCTCGCACTTGTTAATGGTTCACATCATTGACCGATAATCAAGTGGTTTCAACCATGTTCGACTTCAAATCATTGTAATCACATGGATAGAATCATACTTTGTGGAAGATGAGAAAAAGACCATGGGTAGCTATTAAAATCACTCGTATCTTTCAACCCGGGTTGCGATGGAGTATATTGTATGAGTCTCAGCATGGATCCACATTTGTGTGGTCATGGATGTGCTCAAAATTGTGTTCATTTGACATAGATCTACATTGTATGTCTGGTAGATATGTCCCAAGTTTGAGTCCTCTATCACATGGATCTACGTTGTATTCTAGTAGCCATGTTTGTTAATTTCTCTCATGGATCTACCTTGTATTGGTCTACAGCCATGATGAGGATACCTTTGCTCATGAGTCAAAAGTATTGATGTATTGCAGATTCTTGGTTGATGATGATCTTTGATCAATCTAATTCTTTCCTCGAAGTGATAACTTGCTCGTTCAAAGCTCTCTCCTATCGTCTCCCTATAGACTCATGCTTTGGGGGGCATTATGTTACACATAAATCTCGTCATCATCATGTGATGAGGTCCCAAACATCAGTTATTGCCATAAATCCCATGTTGTGAGTTGAAAATACTGGACCAGACTTCAATCTTGCATATAAAAACCCTGCACCGCTTCTGCCCTTAAGGAAAGGGGTGTTACCTTCTTCATTAATGCCTATCATCTCTTGGTAGTAGGAGGTTCCACCGTATTTTCCTCTTTCTGAAGGCACGGTTATGCCCTATCATCGCTATGTCATAGTGTAGGAGAAGCGGTGACCTTGGTAAAAAGTTAAAAAAAGAGGTTTCCACGAAGCTTCTCAAAGGAAGGCTTCATGGCACCCTTATCCCTACTCCTGAAGACCACTTGGACTGAAGATCCATCCTTTTGGGATCTCCTATCCACCTCAACCACCATTTTCTCAACCATTTTTATACTCCCAAGGCCTATAAAAGAAGGCTCATACCCCATGGTTGAGAGGGAGCAAAGTTATGTTGTTGCATTGAAATTCTGGCCAAATTAGTAGGGTGAGCATAGAAGAAGAAAGTTGGATATTTTGGGGACAAGGTATTGGCATGTGAAGGAGAATAACAACACTAAGAATAAGGTTGTAATATTTGTTCTTCATCTTTAATGCAAAGTTGGTTCCTTTCCCGTAAATTATTTTGTGTTATGATCATGTATTTTACTGTTGGATTCCTTAGTCACTAACATAGAATTGTGGATTATTCTGGTGCTTTTTTATCTTGTTTGCTTGTTTCATGTGATTGTGATTGTGCAAGCATGTCCATGAAGATCCATCACCATAGGAAATAGATACACCACTCCATCAAAGAGACTCATTCCATATCTCCACAACTTCTAGGGGAAGTCTTCCATCTTTGTTGTAACTCATTTGTTCTAGATCTAAACCATTCAGACTAGAGGAACAAATCTTATCTGCAAGAGATGCAATATTACTAGATACAAATTATGTCCTAGAAATATACAATATCACATTTGATTTGGCATCGAATCCCTATAAATAAGAATTCTCATGAAGATCGATTGACAAGATTGGAGATAATAATCTTGTCGATTATTACAATCAAGAGGAGATCATGTTTGACACAATCTAAATGTCAATTAGTCAAATTCAATTGCATACATGGTGCCTTCAATCGTGGCATATTGATTCTCAAGTAGAAAATGACGACCTTGAATATTGAATATGATCATTGAGATTAGGATTTGTCATGCTTAGTCATCTTATCTTGAAAATAAAATCTGCATTAATCAAGTGTTGCAACCATACCTCTCGAATGCTCCAACTCTTCTTTAATTACCATCTACCACATACTCTTTCACAAGCTGTCTTATTTGATGTTGAATTTCCATGTTGTCTTTACATGTTATTTAGAATCCTTCGAAAGTGAATCAATGATTCAATGTAAAGAGTATTAATAGGTTTATCTTGACAAGATGATAAGGTAATCTTCAATATTTCCATGCAAAAAAAATCATGACTTCTCATCCCATCGGATAAGTTCTGCATTAACCAAATTTTCTAATTGTTGTGCACATTTTCTCTTTTTCAATACCAGGATATTCATTCATTATGTATTGAAGTGAAAACACACTTGACTCTAATTCGTCTATCGATTCCTGGTAAAACTGAGCAATATGAATATGATTGTGACACTTAACCATGCCATCCAATGGGGATTATTTTCCAATAATTAGTTTCAATAATGTACCTTTTATTGCTCCATTTGGATTGATCAAAGCAATTCATGAATCCATAAGACTATGCACAAGTGAAACAACTCCTTAACGTCAATTCCTCCCACAATTATGTCAGGAATTTTAATAGAACAATCACTGGATTTTGTGAGGATTGATCCTCGAACTTTGTATATTATCTATGTGCGATTGAATGGGATCTAAGAACCCAAGATATAATCTATGCTAACAGGAAAAATACACCTCATGCGGACAGGAGTTGTTCCTCTAGTCTGAATGGTTCAGATCTAGAACAAATATTTCACAACAAAATCATAAGACTTTCCCTAGAATGGGTGGAGATCTAGAATAAGGGTCTTTGATGAAAAGTGTAGTTGTCTCTTGCAATGGAAATGGTAGCTCTTCACAGTTGCACTTGCATGATCACATGAAACCAACACACAAGATCAAAAAGCACCAGAAAATACTCCATTATTCTATGCTAGTGACTAAGGAATCTAACAATGAAATATATGATATTAACACAATATACTTTATGGGAAAGGAACCAATTTGCATTAAATAATGAAGAATAAGTTTACAACCTATGCCTTAGTGTTAATAATATCCTTCACAAATCCAATATATTTTTCCTGATAGATCCAACTTTGCTCCTCCTAGCTCACCCTATTGATCTAGGCCAGAATGACTATGCAATAGCATAACCTTGCTCCTTCTCAACCATGGATATGAGCTTGCTTTTATAGGACTTGGGAGGATAGGTATAGTTGAGAAAATAATGGGTGAGGTGGATAGGATATCCTACAAGGATGGATCTCGAGCCCAGGTGGTCCTCAGGTGTAGGGATAAGCGAGCCACGAAGCCTTCCTTTGAGAAGCTTCATGGAGGCCTCTCTTTTTACCTTTTTACGTTTTTACCGAGGGCACTGCTTCTTCCTCACTATGACAGAGTGGCGATAGGGTAGAACTGTGCCTTGAACAATGGGTAAAGGTGGTGGCATCGCCTACTGTCAATACTTCAAAGGTGGTGGCAAAGAAGGTAACGCTCATTGAATATCAGGCAGGAGTGGTGTTGGATTTTGATATGCAGGATTGATATCTGGACTGGGATTTTACTTCATGACTTGGGATTAGGGAAAAATACTGTGTTTGGGGTCTCATCACATGCTAATGATGAGATTTATGTGTAACAATATACCATAGGCTTCTTCTCTAGGGTCTACGGTGTTAGGATTATTAATCCTCCCTTGTCCAAATTTGGTCATGTGTCTAAATCAGGAGTCATGTCTAAATCGGGAGTCCATCCAGTCTATTTATATTCATTAACACCATTGAGTCCACTTGACCTAATTAGGGCACATGTTTCAGTTACTAAAGTGTAGGGAACACTAATTGAGGCTCACTGCCACTGATTGCACTTGATTGCATCAGTTTAGGAGCCTCCTAAACCAATTCCTACAATTTAGGAAGCCACTGAGAGTGCCAAAACCAACCAAGGTCAGTTCACTTCAGTTAATGACTAGTCAAGCTAAGTTAGGAGTCAGTTACATTCAGTTCTAGTCCTCTACATTCAGTTAGCACTAGGTTTACTTGACTGAACACATGTGGGGCGCATTTCTCACCTATCACTATCAACTAACCTTAGTCAACACTGAATGTAACACTTGAGTTATGTTTTAGAGCTCTGATGAACTCCGGTTATGGTTTAGACAAGGTCAGTTAACTATTGAGTCCTCCGATAGTGATTTAGACAAGGTCTTGGTTACTTACAGTCAAGTAGAGTCTAATTAATTCGAACTTCCTCATGTGGATTCGAATTGCTTGTGGCTATTAAAGCCATTGTACTTCATTGTAATTATCTATCTAATTACTCTTTGATTAATGAAAAGCATTCACAGCTGCAAGCCATTTTTGCATTGTTTCATTCTTCAATAACTGAGTAAATTGTGTGATCTATCATGTGAGTTGTGTGTTTGTCCACAGATCTATGTGCTCAATTTAATATGGTATCAGAGCCTCGGCGGACAAGGTACTTCTCCTCCTCAGATCTCCTACTGGATCATTTTTTTGTTTTGGAGGTACAACTTCGAAATGATTTCATCTTTGATGAGACAAGGTCTCTGTCGGGTGTCTATTGGGCTCGGTAAAGAGTGTTTTAGTAAGATTAACTGGCTGAATAAAATTGATGGAGCTTTTGGAACATCCAGCACCATAAGCATCCTTGACCCAAAAATCTTGGCCTCCACTCTCTCTGATGAAGTTGTTCAAGATAAAGAAGAAGCAGAAGCTTCTACACAGTCAATTCGAATTGAAGATAGTCTCCATGCAGTGACTCCTTCTCCTGATGCTCCGAAAGATCATGAGATCTCTGATATCTCATCTTCTCATATTGCTGAAACAGAAGAAGACATTCAAATCTCTGATATTGAAGAAAAATTATGCTGCACTTCCATGCAAACATTCACCGGTGATTTTCCTTTAAATTCTGTGCAAAATTTACTAGTAATTGCTTCCGAAAGTGAAGAGAAATTTGATTTTTCTCCCTCTAATGTTGCTGCTAGTGTGAAAATATGTGATACCTTGGATATTTTGGAAGAAATATCAGATTACCAGAGTGATCCATTTGCTCCCCATGATCTATATTTTCCAGCAAATTCCTACAGGATTGCATGCACCAAAATTCAGAATTTTGAAGAAGAAGAAAGCTGTGCATCCACCGTCTCGGTTAACCATTTATTTGAATCTGATATTAAAATTATTGGATATAATATGATATTATTTAGATCTGATCTGATATTGCTTGGTTTAATATATCAAATTCATAATCTTTCAGTACCACTTGTAGCTGTTCTCATCAACGGTGTGAAGAAACAAGTACCGCAAGTCTCCTACAAAACTGCAGCTTGGGATTTGATTCCATTTGACAGTTTTGGATCTGTTTTGAACCTATTTATATCTGATTTACTTTCTGATCTGATATTATTTGGTTCATATTTTAAAATCCAAAATCCTTCAGTCATGCTTGTAGCTGCTCTCACCAATTCCGGTGTGAAAAATCAAGTACCGCACTTTCTCTTCAAAACTGTTGATGGGGATTTGGTGTTAGTTTCCTCATATGAGGTTGCTGATATTTTATTATGTGATTCATTATATATTTCAGAAGCTATATAAGACTATGTATCTCAAGCATTCGCTCTCAACAGTCCCAGTTCTTCTTTACCATTGATCACATGCTCATCTCCTCATAGAACTAGTAAAGAGGAAGATTTTTTGCATCCGCCTGGACACCTGCTCCTAACACTTGGGGCTGTTCTTACCACTCATGGTTTGCTGTTCATGGATGCAACATATCAGTTTCTTAAGTGTTCCTCACATTCTCTGAATTCTCAAGAACCTTTTCTCACTTTTCAGTTGACTTCAGTTGCTCTACATGGGTCCAGTCTTCATCCAACAGTTGTCTATATTTCTGATTTAGTTGAGCATACCATTCTTCTTCCAAAGAGGAATATTCCTCTAGACATAATGATGGATAGGTTCACATTCCAGGCCCCAGGATACCTGTGCACAGAAGAACCAGATTGATCCTGATTCTACCTGCTTAATTAGAGGGGGGTATTTTTTCCCATGTAGTTTTTCCCCAACACCTTGTTTTTGAGCAGTTACTTTACTTTAATTGATGTAATGGGTGACCTATGGTCTTAGTTACCAGGGCCCACAGATTTTCCAAGTTAGCATTCAGAGGGGGTGTTAGTATTATTAATCCTCCCTTGTCCAAATTTGGTCATATGTCTAAATCAAGAGTCATGTCTAAATCGGGAGTCCATCCAGTCTATTTATATTCATTAACACCATTGAGTCCACTTGACCTAATTGGGGCACATGTTTCAGTTACTAAAGTGTGGGGAAAACTAATTGAGGCTCACTTCCACTGATTGCACTTGATTGCATCAGTTTAGGATCCTCCTAGACCAATCCCTACAATTTAGGAAGCCACTGGGAGTGCCGAAACCAACCAAGGTCAGTTCACTTCAATTAATGACTAGTCAAGCTAAGTTAGGAGTCAATTACATTCAGTTAGCGCTAGGTTTACTTGGCTGAACACATGTGGGGCGCATTTCTCACCTATCACTGTCAGTTAACCTTAGTCAACACTGAATTTAACACTTGAGTTATGTTTTAGAGCTCCGATGAACTCCGGTTATGGTTTAGACAAGGTCAGTTAACTATTGAGTCCTCCGATAGTGATTTAGACAAGGTCTTGGTTACCTACAGTCAAGTAGAGTCTAATCAATTCAAACTTCCTCATGTGGATTTGAATTGCTTGTGGCTATTAAAGCCATTGTACTTCATTGTAATTATCTATCTAATTACTCTTTGATTAATGAAAAGCATTCACAGCTACAAGCCATTTTTGCACTGTTTCATTCTTCAATAACTGAGTAAATTGTGTGATCTATCATGTGAGTTGTGTGTTTGTCCACAAATCTATGTGCTCAATTTAATATACGGATCAAATTCCCATAATATCCAACTCATGAACATGTCAACTTTAACAATCAGGTGCCTTAAGATTTAGGTGCACTCCTTAACACAAGAAATAAAATTGTTGTTATTCCCTTCTTAATTCAACCAAAACAAAATTAAACAAGTGTAAGAGAAAAAAACCAATCCCAATATGATCATTCCTCCATTACAAATTATTCAGTTTAGCATCTAAGCGATCTCTATAAACAAACAAATACACGAGATATTCATCACTTCTTCAAAGGCAGATCCTTCATAAGCTTTCCTCATGGTACATGAATAGGGTACTTAGATGATTTTGATATTCATAGACTCTCATGTGAATGCACTCGCCTCTAAACACTTGGGGATTGAGCGCTTTGGTAATGTTTGGTTATGACACTTGTGGTGTGACTTTATTTGTGGTTTGGAGTTTGGATTTGGACTTAAGAATTAGTTCAAAAATGAAAACAAAGATTGGATTGGATAAAATATGACCCAAGGTAGGATAAGAATATATAAAAAAAACTCATTGGATCATGGCATAAACAAATAGTTGAACTGATTTGGCATAAGAATCTTGATCGTTTCACTTTAACAAAAATCATGTTACTTGAAGCCATAAATTTCTCGTACCAAATCGACCTCATATTACAAAAATACTTGTTATGGGAACCTAAAATTTCCTGCAACGAGTTTCTCTAAAAATCCACCCATTTTTCTACCAAAAGTATCAACTTCCTGCAACAAGTGCTATTACAAATCTACTGATTTTTTCTATTGAAATATGAATATCTTCCGCAACTAACACTAGATTAATATTGAGGTGAAACGAAGCTCTGAAATGTTTTTGCAGACTTGCCGAAAATTCAAAAGTTTGATGGGGTGGATTTTGGTTCCCAACATCAGCTCCAACTTGGGATGATCTCCTCCCTGTGATGCATCAAAGAACCATAGACCAAGGTTCCTTTTCCATCTTGACCCATAAAACCTATTCTTCTCTAAATCCATTTATGCTCATCATACATAATACGAACCAAACTATCTAACAAACTGAAAAATATAATTTCTAGTGTCATTTCTACACTGGGCTATGGAATCGTTATTCCTCTATTTCTACTAACCAAAAGCTAAAAACCACAACTGCTTAAAATAAATTGAAACCTAATGCTTGATCTATGAGCTTATTTATGTACATTTCCTATCATAACCAGCTCAATCTTTCTTAATCATTTATCATCATGCTTCCAATGATGCTTTCACCTTTGATCATTAAAACAAAGAGTGATATGGAAAATAATATTACAACATGAAAAATGAGATCATGTGCATAATGAAGGAATGGTGAAAAACTCACTCCGCTGAATGATTCCAAGTATGTTGCTACATGATCATAAAAAACATGAAAGAGAACCCTTTGATTGGAATCAAATACTTCTTCTTCTATTGTTTTAGATGAATGATTTTCCTTCATAAATAATCTGCTTTCAATGCTTCAATGAAAAAAATTACCTTTAGTTTCTTTATTGTTATCCTCGAACTTTGGATCATAGTTATCATGTATTAGCTTATTGCTTTCACAAGGCTGTTGCAAATGGATACTTTCCACTAAAGAAAATATTGCTAACTTTTATTGTAATTCGAAATTCTCTTTGCATTCATCATAAATTGGTGGATCATTGTAGACTTCAAGAATCATATTTTGACACATTTCTTCTTAAACAAATGACCCAGGAAATGAGTGTACTTATGCAAAATCTATTTGGCTATTCAAATCCTCCCCATCATTTCTAGAGAAAGGAGCATGAATTTATGAGTTAGAGTCGTGATCTTGTTCATTAACATTCAATGAAGAAACAATGTTTTGTTGAGAATATTTATTAATATGACCATGGTGGCTACCATCTAATATATATTCCTGATGTTGATGAAACAAATATTCAAAAGTATTGTCCTGATAAGAAAAATCTTGGGACTTTCTCTGAGCCAACAAGCCTTCATATTATATCTCATGTTTCTTAAGAAGACTCTTTAAACAATTTATTTTATTTTATTTGTAATATTCTACATAAGAAGATAAAGATGAAGGAAAAACTCATCTGATTCATCATTAGATAACATACCTATCAATTCTTTAAAACCTTGAATAAAAATAGGGTCTACCACAAACTCTATTGTCTTGGTTAATGAAGAAACTATATCAACAACTAAAATCACCATTTTGAAACCAATGAAGTCACCAGTAAATATTTAATATGTGGTTCTTCTGAAAGTGGAGTCACCAGTGGATTCTTCAATCATGGAGTCTCTAGTTGAATGATTTGCAGTTAAATTTTAAGGACTAATTCTTATCCACCATCAAGAACCAACTCTATTCATTGTAGTATGCCCAGGGAAAATTATTCGTTCCTCCACTCCTTGGAAATGAGGTCAAAATATGTTAGCCATAAAGTGCACTATGCCGAAATGGAACAAAGTTTAGGCACCTCATATATTGCATAGGTTGAGAATAGGTGGTTAAAGGTTTAGAGAAGAATATGGGTAAAATAGGAATACTAATATATCAGTGATCAAGGTCATTGGGCATGGAGTATCTCATGATATTTCATGGATCACAAGCAGGTCAACTCAACAATCAGACAAGTTTGGTAATAAAAAAATCATGAAAGATGAAGGAAGTAAGAAAGACAAATAGAAAATATGCAAGCTTCACAAGCTTATCTAACTTACATAGTCCATAAGATAGAACATTCATTAACAAAATTATTTTATCAGTAAATGAATTATATTTGAGCAAACACATAAAATATAGAGAAAATGAAACAAATCTTTGATGCATAAGAATTCTACAGCTCATGAATTTTAGTCAAATAAGAATAAAATGCACAATAAAAGGTAATGATTAGAAACAAATTCACTAGGGTATTTTATAACCAAATATCACTTAAAAAAAGTTCCCATAGGCTTGCAATCAAGATCCAGTTTCACTACCATCATTCTATTATACCCCCTGCTTCCAGAAGGAAGATCCCCTTTTTTACTCTTTTATGTTGCTTTGATTATATCTAAATGCCATACAACCACCTCTGGAAAGATGGCTATGGATTCTACTTAGATGCCTAAAAATATTGATTTCTATATTTTTTTTTATAGAGATCAACTAAGGATGAATTTTAAAGTTATTTCTTCTTGAGCGATCTCTTTAGGAAAGAATAATTAACACCAATCATTATTTTATGCAAAAATACAATTAATTTCACATCTAATTTGGCATCGGATCCCTATAAATAAGAATTATCATGAGGATTGATTGAGAAGATTGAATATAATAATCATGCTAATTATTACAATTAATAGGAGATCTTGTTTGACATGAGTTGAGTGTCAATTAGTCAGATTCAATTGCATACATGGTTCCTTCAATCATGACATATTATTTCTCAAGCAGAAAATGATGGCCTTGAATACTGAACATGATCGTTGAGATCGAGATTTGTCATGCTTATTCATCTTATCCTAAAAACAAATATGCATTAATCAAGTGCTGTAACCATACCTGTTGAATTCTCCAACTCTGCTTTAATTGCCAACCGCCACATACTCTTTTACCAACTATCTTATTTGATGTTGAATTGACATGTTGTGTTTGCACGCCATTTAGAAGACCCCACAAGTGAATCAATGGTTCAATGTCAAGATGATTAATAGGTTTATCTTAACAAGATTATAAGATAATATTCAATATTTCTTTGCAAAACATACATGAATTCTCTTCTCATCAAATAAGTTTTGTGTGATCCAAATTTTCCAATTGTTGTGTGCATCTTCTATTTTTCAATAATAGGATATTCATTCATTATGTAGTGAAGTGCAAACACACTTAACTTTAATTTATCTTCATTTGAATTTAGTTTCCAAATTATGGTGAAATTGAGCAATATGAATATGATTATGTCGCTTCACCATGCCATCCAATGGGTACAACTTTCCATTCATTAGTTTCAAGATGGGAAAATCCCATCTAGAAGGTGAGGCATATACTCTGCTATTTTCTTCTTAGTTATCAAATGCAAATACAAAGAAAGGGGGAACTCATTATGGATTTGAAATGAACTCTATGGCATAAAGTGTCTCTATATCATCTTCTACTTCTCGTGTTATGCTTCAATATCCTACTCCTAGATTCTTTGCTCAATTATGGAACAATAATAATACACACATAATGGAACTATTTGTTTTTCTATTGACCTGATATGTAACATAGCCTAATAGTTGTTTAGGGTTAGGGTTTTTTCATGCCTCTACCCCTAATTAATGTTAAGGTTTTGGACCCTCCAAAATATTCTTAAAGGTCCACAACCAACTAGCTCCACATGTGTGAGTAATGGAAGTTGACATGGCATCCACTTGGTATCATGGTGGTCAACAAGATAGGTCAACTTGCAGGAGGCATAACTTTCACATGAAAAATAGGATTTGAGGTTATTTTTGCAATGTTAGAAAGATCTCGACATGTAGATAGTGTTGAGAGGATAGGAACCGTGCTTGCAAATTTTTGACCCCAAATATGGTTATTTAATGTCTTAAATGAGATCCAGAAATTTATGTACCCCAAATCATGAATGTGGGACTTTCCCCTTAAATGGGCCCTAAAAAATCATACCTCCAATTTTTCCACCCAAAACATACCAAGATAGATGACAAGTTATATAATTATCCATTTGGAATCATTTATATATTTCCACCTAATTGATTGTGTATTGACAAGAGTGATACTAACAACATAAGATATACATGGTACAACTAAAACATGATATTTGACACATAGTTGTGCACATGACACCTAGAGCTAGCACATGTGTTTCACCTAGCATAAAAACAAGAGTGTCTACAATGAAGTAGGATTCATATTGTGCAACTCAAACATGATCTACACATGACAAAAGTGCATTTACTTTGCTTACATTATACACATATGATATCCCCATTCACCTACACAAGTTTTTAAAATTTTAATAAGCATATGAGGTCCATTATTACATTGTGATGGCCATGATCCATAATACCAAAACTATCGTATGGAAATATATAAAAATTAAATATTTTCATATCAACAAATTATGCCCTTTTAGGTGCCCTCCCACTTGTGAGAGTCACTTCTAGGTAAGACTCCTTATAGAATGGATACTATTCTACCTTCTTCACAGACATGTATAGAATGTTTCCTACACTTTCGGTTGAAATCCATGATCTAGGGTATATTCAATACTAAAAGGGAAAGGTTTCCCAATCATATCTTTGCTCATGGTTTTGGCATGTACCACCCTTAAAGGATGGGCCTACTAGTAGACTAGTCTCAATCATGTATATTACAGAAGAA
This sequence comes from Pseudotsuga menziesii, assembly GCA_001517045.1. Classification (NCBI taxonomy): domain Eukaryota; kingdom Viridiplantae; phylum Streptophyta; class Pinopsida; order Pinales; family Pinaceae; genus Pseudotsuga; species Pseudotsuga menziesii. Next base: position 151,140 of record LPNX010252753.1, read on the forward strand.
TTTTATCTCCCTAAGAGATAACAACTATGTATTATATGTAAAGTGACTATGGGGAGTTGTTCGGATTCCTATCCCTAGAGTCCTAACCTAACTACAATGCTCTTTTGGCCCTTAAAGGAGGGATTTTAATGTGTTAAATTAAGGGTTTATTTTGGGCTCCACTTTGGATCATGAACCAAGTGATGTTTGACGACGGTTGTGAGGGTGTGTGCACAAGAAGTAAATGAGAGAAAGAAATCATAAATGCTTGTAAATGAATGTAGTGCAAAGAAAGACATGGATTATTCAATACTAGAAACTAGGGATGCTGTTGTACAGGAATAAACACCTTATAACCAAAGGTTTGGGGTTACCAACATACTCATAAAACTTGCAGGCAATCAACTTTAGAGTACAGAAAGGAAAATAAGAGGATAGAATAGACTCACCCGATTCACGGCGGTTGATCCTAGCTTTATCCTCTTCCGCTCTGCTTCTCCTCCAAAGCCTTCAAGGATGCTTCTCCTTCACCTGTAAAGAGCAAATCCTCCAAGTGCAAGATTATGCATGTATATAGAACAGGTTAGATAAATCATATACAGAGTGCTTAATCATAATTATTCATCAAACCATGATACATGAAAGACATTCAAAACACATATGGAAGAAGTATTCTCTTTATTAACAACAGTGAATGAGTTCATATTACAACCCAACGCCTAAGACAAGGACTCCTCTGCAACCAAAGGATTTTGAGTTCCACTGCTCCAAAGACTTCTGAATAGACACCACCAGCATAACTTTGCTCTCCAAGTATGATTTATTAATACCCTCCCCAAGGCCTTTATTTATAGTTAGTGAAATAAGGCAGTTTCGAGGGTTGAGGAGGTTGAGACAGTTAAGATGGTTATAGTTAAGGGCTTAAAAAATCTCAAAAAATCACGATTTATTATTTTTAATGTCAAAGGAAGGCGTACATGGGTATTAATACTGGCAACTTGTGTATGACACGCGAGTTTCTCTAAGGGGAGCTCGCATACAGATCTATACGTGGGATGCAATTACAAATACTCACGTACAACACGCGACATGCTGTAATAAAAGTCATGTATGTACGTGAGTTGCATATAGGAAAAGGCGCGTACAGCACTTGACATATTCAAAGGTAAAAATAACCAGCTGGATGGATGATAAATTTAGTTCATAACATGCCCATCTATAGTGTTTTAGGCAACATTCAATCCATAAATGTCCTTTTGTGTGCCAACATAGGGAATGCCGACACTCGAACGGATAAGTGCCATTTTGGTAGATAACAGATGCCCCCTAATGTGTGAGGTCAGAGGGAAGCAATGGCCGAAATACATTATAATATTTATCTTTGGAGAAATCAGAAACCAATGGAGCAGAGGAAGTACCTGAAACAAATACATAATAGTGTCATATACAAAGTCATATCTGAGGATGCTATGTTCAATATACTGGAACACTAGCTCCTTTACAATATTTGAGTACATCATATGATACGGGTACAAAACCACGTATATTACAAAGGTGGATCGAAGCCACAATAAACAATAATGATGAGTCTTCAAAGATTTGGAAGCTGTGTACATAAATGGAACATAATCTTGCGCAACTTAGTCCAGGGGTGAGGAACTAAGGTCTTCATAAACAATCCCAAAGAACCAGTACAATCCAAGCCATGTGAATAAATGTAGGCTGAAGTCGAACATGGAAAGGATTCAACAGTTTGTCAATCAATAGGTGATAATCGACAACTGAAGCAAAGGAATTCGCCAATGATGAAAGTGAATCCTGAGGTACGATCGTCAAAACTATAGGTCTTCGTCATCAGGAAGTACTGAAACTGAACCATGATATGATAAGGAAGGAAATAGATCCTCCAACGGATCACAAGAGTGACTAGGAACTGGGTAAAAGAAGGGAGACACAATAGATAACAGATATAACAATGATGGGATCAGGATACAGATCAAAAATTGGGTTAAGTCCTTGAACAGTGAGCACGACACAGAGATGACCCAAGGCAGCTTTTAACTCATAGATAGAACAACTAGACTTATCTGTCATGTAGGAGACATGATCAGATTCCCCAGGTATAACGGACAAGAGGAGGAGTAGAAAACTCGAAGTAATAGCTGAACTGAAAGTGAACACTGGGATATGGGTATCGAAAAAAACAAAGAGTGCTATGTTCAAGGATGACGTGCTGCCACTACTGAAAACAAGAGAAAACTTCTTCCTTTCCTTTCCTGTTAAATTTTAACAAGTCCAGGAAAGTCAACTCAGATCCCTCTTCATTTTTTAACAATATTGAAGAGAAGGGAAAATAATGCTTGATAGTGTCATTGATTCGTGGATTTAATGAGCTCGAACTAGTGCATGCTCAGTTGGTGTTTTCACATTTAGAGAGTCTGAAAACTCCAAAGAAGACTCCAGGGGGGTCCTTTTTCATCCAATTTAGTCTCCTGAGGCCGAAAAAGTATAAAACATACCACAGAAGAACTCTATTAACTTTCATAGAAGAAAAGGTGAACCTTTTTCGTACTTAGTCAGGGAGGTACAAAAAAGGTTAAATTACCACCTACCCAATGCTCCTTCCAAAATAGCATAAAATAGCTTGAGTTTTACGAGTGTGAATAAAAGCAAGATCACTCGGAAAGATCCATTTGATTATGAGAAATGGAGCTTACAACAATAAACTCGTTGCTTTGTTCTTAAGTGTTTAACGAGCATGACAAAGACACAAAGTACACTTGGAATCTTTTTCATGTTTAGGTCCAGAGCACAAAAAAGAGAAAACTAAGCTCATACCGGGCGTTCCTTTTCCGTAAATTTAGTCCCTCAAGTCCAGAAAAGTGATAAACCTATGCCTGAGAATACTCTTCTCAATTAAAAATAGAAAAGAGAGGGATCCTTTCTCATATTATTCCGCATGGTCCGAGAAAGAGATAACCTACCACCGATGCAGATGCCCATTCACATATTCTTAACGAGCTTGAATGGACAAGTTAACTCGGCAATCAAGTCTGTTTTGAAGGAGTCAGACCTAGGCCTAAAGAAACTCCATAAGGGCGCGGAGTCCTATAAAGGGATAGCTTGTTAAAATAGATTCAAAAGAAGCTCTATTTGGCATGAAAAATAGCTAAAAGGATACCCCTGTACCTGAAACAATTGCAGCATGAGTGTCAAAGGACAACATAGGTTTTAAAGGAAGATGCTCATGAAAAAAGTGTCCTATCCACGGAAGAACAATGGTAAAAACAAGGAACTAATGGTTTATAATACCATAGTCTATGGAAAAATGTTGATTGCTAAGGTTAATGTGGATTGAGTATAGATGCCAAAAATGTATTGGAAATGACAAAACCACCCTATGGGAGCAAAAAACACCTTATAATGATGAAAAACCTATTTCAAGGCAAAAAGAAATATGGTATTAGTTAAGTAGATTTCAAACTATAGGAAAAAACCCACTTTGAGAAATAAAATTTCTATAAATAGTTCAAAATCAAAACAAAACTCACCATTTTGAATTTTTAGCCATAAGAAGCAAGTTTTTACCTCTACCTTCATTCGATCGTTGTGGACAATCTAGTGGACGAAATCAAATTCTGCAAGTTGCAGGTAAGCCTACACCCCAAGCTCTTCATTTTGATCCTAGCAATTATTAATTTTGAGTCCCAATTTCATTATTAATAGCATCCTAAAGCATGTCACGGCGCGTACGCGGGTTCACAGTGTAAACACTCGCATACATGCGTTCTGTACGCGGGTTGCCTATAGAGACAATCATGTACAGTACGTGACATGTCTAACTAGATAGTCGCGTGTACTGCATGAAGGATAAAAGGATAATTATAAGCAAAAAAATTTGAAATTTTATATGAAATTGATAAATCATATTACTTGTTTTGCTATGTGTGAAGATGGTGTTGGAATGGAGGGAATGGGAACATGAAACTATGGATCAAGAAGCACTCCAAAGTGCGCCCACCGTACATGCTTTACGAATGAGTGGGTTATTAAAGATCTTTTGCACATCACCCATGCGGGCCAATGTCTGCTATTGGAGTTCATGATAAACTATTGGGATCATGATTTGGGGATGTTTGACCTACGGGGTGAGACTTTCGAGATTACTATCGAGGACATATATTTCATTACCGGTCTGTCACAACGAGGAGCACCGGTCAACTTAGAGGGCACAGGCAGGGGTAGTTACCCTTTAAGTGTCCAGAACTACATAGATGTGTTTTTCACACTAGGTATCCAGAAGAGAGGGAGCTGTGTCCCTATTGCACATATCCATGATTACACACTACAGGTACTGACGAGCACCATCGTGAGGATTGAAGGATCCTCCTCATTACATTTAGCTACACGGAACCAAATGAGGTTGGTGGTGGATTGTATGCATGGTGCCCTTTGTGATTGGTGTTCGGGATTTGTCCCCATCATGAAAAGACAACTCTCTGATTGCAAGAGAGGAAGGCAAAAGAACTTTGGGTATTCTAGCATATTGGTTGCCTTCTTCGAGAGAGAGTACTAGGGTTGAGCCCTGCCATACCTCTACCAGTCTGATCTCCACGTCAATCGAGGCTGAGTAGATGGGGAGACATCTTCCTCCATCAAGGAGGAGGAGACACAGTGCAGAGTGTATATGATGATGATTTCTATATCTGGTGGGAGCGACAGCTACCGGCACTAGAGAAGTTTCCATCTGCCGGCATGGATTTTCGAGGTGATCCAAACCTTGTCCTCCCTCCAGGAGGAGCATGGGGAGAGCTAGGTAAAAAAAAATATTAATTTTTAACATTTTTAAATTTTTTATGAATTTCAAAATGATAGATATATACATATGTGTACAAGTCTTAATCCTATAAACATGTCAAAATGCAGATATTGGACCGATTTACCCTGAGGGGCACCCACGCATGTTTGTTCATCCTGTCGTAGGCGAAGACCCGGGGCTTATTAGGGCTCTAGAGGGGAAGCTGGCCAGGCTTACCCAAAGATTTCCCACCTTGCGAATAGAGCATATCCTGGTCGTCATGCAGGAGTTTGTAGTTGGGGTTCCACCTGTCTGGTTATGCCTTCTGAGGCGAGTAGCCAGAGCAATTCTTGTATACATAGATGCTGTGGAGGTTGCCGAAGCCGAAGAGGCTGAGGAAGCCAGAGTACAGAGAGACCATAGGGACCAAGGTGGTCCAGGTGACCAGGGTGGTCCTGCTTAGATCTAGGACATTTTGATGGACTGCGATCCACATTTTTGTATATTATACAATTATGACGGGATCTGAGGATCAGACTCGACCTATCTATTGACAGATACTTACATATACATATATATATATATATGTTGTTGTTGTCAGTTTATTTACAAGTGTTTTTTATGTGTGTGCTGTATATTTTTCTAAAATGTGTGTTAGATGCCAATCTAAAATGTAATTAGCATATGCATCAGTCAATGAATTTGGATTTCTTGGAATGTCATTGAATATAATAACTTCAAAATTTCCTTCCAATAACCTAATTTTCATGAACTGACGTAATAGAATAGGATTTCGCACCTGATAAGCTCGATTGAGCTGAGAAAACACCAGTTGAGAGTCCAGACGAACTTTGAGCTGGGTGATACCACGTGACAAAGCATCCCATAGAAGCTCAATTAAGGCCCTATACTCAGCAACATTATTAGAAGCAGGATCTAAGAAAGAACCTCCTGCGGCAACAAGTTGTCCCGAGGGAGAGTAAATGACCCATGCTACTGAAGCTAGATTACAAGTGTGGCGGCTGGCGCCATCAACAAACCCTATATACCTTTCAAAAGACATCTGCAACAACTAGCAGATGGTATAAAAAACAAAACCGACAACCTAATGTACATAAAAATACATACAAGAAAAAGTGCTAAGCCTAAGCATAGTACTTCTTCAGGTAGAGCCCATTTCTAGGCTCAGGCAGCTTGTTCCCATCAAAATCAATTAACTCATATGCGCCATTCTTCAAGACTTTCGACATGACATAAGGTCCTAACCACATGGCCTTGAATTTTCCTACCCCCAGGGGTTCTTTGTCTTGGTCCCAAAGCAAGACAAGTTCCCCCTCAGAGAAAACCCGAGGTTTGACCGATTTATCATATTGAGTTTTGACCCTATTCTTATGAGCTTGATTAGCAGTCAGCACATCTCTACACTGTTCATCAAGGTGTTCTAAATGTACTAGACGTTCCTCAAGCTCTGTCGTATCAAGTAACACATGAATAGCTATTTTTAGAGATGGGATTTCACACTCAATCGAGGTAAATGCTTCCACTCCATGAACAAGTTGGAAGGGGGAGAAACCCGTAGCAATATTTACGTTAGTTCGATAGGCCCAAAGAGCAGGATATAGCATGATGTGTCAGTTAGAACGGGCTGCATCAATTTTACGTTTAAGGATAGTCTTTAAAGTTTTGTTTACAGCCTCAACTTGACCGTTTTCTTGCGGGTAGCATGAAGATGAATGTTCTTGTCTGAATCTGAGCATAGTGGTCAGTTCCGTCATCATGCTATTTTGAAAATGACTGCCATGGTCAGTGACAATCACTTTGGGTATACCAAACCGTGCTATAATCTGATTGAATACGAAGAAAGTTGTTGTTTCCCCGTCGGCTTTTAATGTAGGCATTGCCTCTGCCCATTTCGTAAAATATTCAATAACGACAATGATATATTTATGCCCCCCAACCAAGGCCGGGTTGCATGTCATGTAATCAATCCCCCATTTCATGAAGGGGCCTATCGAGACAACGGGAAACAACAGAGAGGGATGTGACCGCATTTTCCTGGTGTAAAGCTGACAAGGATGATAGTGCTTCACTACTTCCACACAATCTTTGAAGATCGTGGGCCAGAAATAACCGGCATGTAGTATCTTCTAGGTCGTTGCTAGCCCAGATAAATGACCCCCATACACTCCACTATGGGAATCATTCAGGACAATCTCCACTTCCTCATGGGTAAGGCATCGACGCAAAATGGAATTTGCCCCTCTGCGATATAATGTATCTCCTATGATGAGGTAGTTATTGGCATGAAGGCGTAACTTACATCGTTCCTCCCGTGAGGAAGCTGCAGGATACTTCAAAGTCTAGAGATATATAAGAATATCCCCATACCAAGGATCAGAGGTGGATATCAAAAAGATGTGCTCATCTGGGAATGAGTCATCTTCAACAACTACATCTTCTTCTGTAGGAAATTCTACTATAAGCTCAGCAAAAACTAAGGACTTTTTAGACTTAGCGGACTGAAAATCCAAGTCAAACTCTTGGAGAATGACTATCCATTTGTTGAATTTTCCCCCATCAATCCGTCGGGACAAAACATATTGAAACGGATTCACATCCACCACTACTATTGTGGTCCTCAGTAAAATGTAGTGACGTAACCTCTAAAAAGCATAAACAGCTGCTAAGGCTAATTTCTCAATGTGGGAGTACCTAAGTTCAGGTCTGGCCAAAGCACGGCTAAGATAATAAACGACATGCTCTACGAGCTTATCATCCTCCTGGACTAGCACTACCCCAATAGTCGACTCATACGTGGCCAGATACAATATAAAATCCCTAAAGTAATCTGGCAGACGCAGTAAGGGTGCCGACAACAAAGCTTTTTTCAATGTGTCGAAAGCAAGTTGTGTAGTTTCATCCCATACAAATGGGGTGTCCTATTTGAGCAGGCGCATGAAACCCTTAGTAATCTTGGCATAGTTAACAATAAAATGTCGAAGAAAATTAGACTTTCCTTGCAGGCTTTGAAGTTGCCTGATAGAATGAGGAGGAGGCAGATTTACAATGGCCTCAACTTTTAATGGATCCACCTAGATGCCTCTATTAGAGACAATGAACCCGAGCAATCGTCTTGACTCGACACAGAATATACACTTGTGGGGATTCAAGAGGATTTTATAATATCTGCATCTCTCAAATATCAACCATAAGTGATCTGGATGTTGAATCCTCTTACGAGAATGTGCAGGCAGATCATCAAGGTATGGTTCGACAATGGCTTTAATATCATGGAAGGCAAAGTTCATAGCCCGTTGAAAGGTTGCCCCAGCATTTTTCAATCCAAAGGGCGTTTTATTGTACGCGAAGGTACCCCAAGGACAAATGAAAGCATTTTTATGTTGGTCTTCTAGTTTTATTTGAATTTGATTGTATCCGGAGAAACCATCCATAAATGAGAACACCTCACTTCCCGCACAAGCATCTATAATCTGGTATATAAATGGCGTGGGATAGTTGTCCTTAGGACAGGCTTTATTCAAATCTCTGAAGTCAGTATAGATGCGGATAGTCCCTTGCTTCTTATCAACAGGAATAGGGTTGGATACCCATTCTGTCAAAGCTATGGGATAGATAAAACCAGCCTTCAACAGCTTTTCAACTTCAGCCTTCATAGCTGCCACTTTGCACCCGTTAACAGGTCTTAACTTTTGTCGAACCGGTTTGGCATCAGGATATGTTCAGATTTCGTGTTCAACAATCGATGGATCAATTCCTGGCATCTCCTCATATGACCAGGCAAAGACATCGCGGAATTCCTTAAACAAGGCATTATAGATAGCAATCTCTTCAAGAGAGAAGTTAATAGGTATAGACTTCTTCCAGATCCTCCGAGACTATGAGAGGATCTGGAATGGGATCAATAGTGGTTTGAGTGATATCTTGGTAAGCTACCTCCACTGCCGATAAGGACACTTCTAGTTCATGGGGGGACGGGAGAACCCAAGGATCAGTCCTATCAACAACCGTAGCTATGGACCTCCCCACACTAGTAGAACCAATATAATTAACCGGGGCTAGAAGATCAAATGTTCCCATCAGTGATGTGTACATTCCAGCCCTCAAGCTCTGTGCAGCAGGTTTGACCTGATCAACCAATGGCACAACGGACTCAGTAGACTCTAAATGGACTTTTTAAGTAAAATCAAGTTGATCAATAGTAACCAACTTGCCCTCATGTGGAAAAACCACTACACGAAAAATGACCGACGCAATAGAGGACATCGCATAAGTCTAGTTTCTTCCCAGAAGCAGATTATAGTCCAAAGGAGCATCAATCACTTCCACCTCAACAGACACTGCTTTCCCTGTCAGCTTAATTTCAAAAGACAGCAGGATACCATGCGGATGGAAGAACCTTCCATCAAAAGTAGTAAGTAGAGTGTTTGACAGGACCAGCTCTGGGGATCCGAGAGCTTTCCAACAGGTTAATGACATAACGCATGTAGAAGAACCCTCATCAACAACTGCCCTTCCAATGGTCTTTCCACCATGGATGACATCTATTGATAAGGCTACATGATAAGGTAGGCGAATTTTAACATCAGACAAATGAAATTTCACCATGAGACTCGATGAGTCCATGCTTCCTAAAGCTGCTAAGAGGGCATCCCGCTGGGCGGGACAGCTCTGTAACACCTCTAAAGCTAACATTGCACACGGGGTTTGAGCTAAATCCTCAACCACAGAGTAGTTTGAAGCAACCCTAGTGTTAGGGTTATGCAAGGTCTTCTTGAAGACACCTTTCGGTATCTTCGGCATAGTTTCAGCAGGCTTCTCTATCGTGAGAGGGTTAGAAGTTTCACCTACAGCTTTACCCTTCTCAAAATTCTCTTTCTCGTAATTTTTATTCCTTGTCTATAACAAAGTCAAAGATCGAACCATGTTGATATAGTTTGGGTCAGGGGCATTTTGAGTGCCCCCTGCTACATTAGAAGCTGAAGCAGAGTTCTGTCCTTGGGGAAAAGGATCCTTCAGGACAACCTGTTGTTGAGCCTTAAGCAGCTTCTAGGCTTGTTCCATAAGGGGACAAAGGTGATTAATGTGGTCCTCGTGGCACAACTTACATGGGAACTTAACCTTCTTCATTTCTTTTTTCCCCCCATCAGCACTATTCGCGGGTTTCTGCCTGTTTCGGTTTCCCTCTCCTTTATTTCCTCTCTTTTTCTTCCCACCGGGCTGCTGATTGCCCTTCTGAGAGGTCTTTGCAAAAGCATTTTCACTCTAGGGGGAGGGGGCAGCCTTTGCTGCCTCCACCGTAGACTACTTGACAGAAAAATGGTGAAGTTTCTTAGCCAAAGACTCTATGATGGGAGAGTTGACGGACCCAACCACACCATTGGCATGGGGTCCAGGCTTAGGCTTCTCCGCATCATGTGTAGGCCTCGGTGCCTCAGGGATGGTCTCATACAAGATCCCATATTGTGAATAAATCAAATCCAATTGCTGGGCCCTGAGGATGGCTTCTTCTTCATTCGTCACTCCTGAGGTGGATACGTCCTTAGATATGTAGAGCAACAGGGATTTAAGGAACCACTCTAGTAGGAAATTAGGAGGAATAGTGTCTTTTATAAGGCTCTTTCACCTCCTCCACTCTTGGATATGATCTGAGATGTGGGTAGCCTTGTTCTGCCTAAAGGTAGATAACAAGTCTGTTCCAAAATCATATCGGACCGGAAGCTGAAAGTGGCTAAGGAATGCACTAGCCAAGTCCTAGATACTACTGAAAGCAGCAGAAGGTAATTCAATATACCATTTTGTCGTGGTACTTGTTAAGGTTCTCTGGAATAGCCTCAACTTAATTGAATCTTCATTCAGTGAATTCGAAGAACACCATAAATGGAATGTGGTGGCATGAGCCCCAGGATCTTCACCAACTTTGCCCTCGAATTTAGGGATGTCCTATGGCAATTTGGTGGGAACAAGTGGCCACGAGGGGTCATGCCTCACCGAATCATTCATCAACTTTGACAAATATGGCAAGTTTAACGTTGCCAGGAATGGAAGCTTGGGTTGAACCGGGGCACTAAAAGTGCCAGCCTGGGGATTAGAGGGACTTGCCCCCGAATGCACATAGGTAAAGGTGGGGTTTCCCCCTGCCACCGGTTGCGAAGTGGGTATATTACTCTGAAACGAATTCCATCTGTAAGCCACAGGGTTGTGAGTGGGATGTGCAGTATAAGAAGTTCGGGCGGTCCCAATCAAAACTGGGGTCTGAAAGACAGGAGCCGGTATCCCTCCGCTAAATAGCGAAAAGGGAGAGCTCGTAAACGGAGCCGAAATCAGAGTTTGAAAACTTTTCCCATAAGAGGTATTGTTTCCAAACTGCACTCCTACATAAGAAGGTGACGGGCCTACGTACGGAGTGGATGGGGGAATGTGCCCCCCATTCCAAGGAAATCCTTGGACGAAAGCCGAGGATCCTACCGGACCACTCTGGGTAGTGTATGGGAAGGAAGAAGGAACAATAGGTATACTAGGAATCCCAGTAACCATATCACCATAAGTACCTGCTAAGTTTGAGTGAACCGGTGGTTGGACCACCCTGCTCGCTGGAGTCAAAGGCGTAGAAGGTATACTAGATCTAGGGGCACTTACCGGGGGAGGTAACATCCCTTCAGCTAAAAGGGCTGAGGTGAACACAAAAGAACTTTCTCCTACAGAAGATATAATCCTACCCACAGGGACACCTAAAACAGGTGAATCAAAAGGTCTAACCTAAACGATCACAGGATCACTTAAATAAGTCAAGGGTGTGTTAAAATTCCTTGCAAACTTGTTAGTCTGCAAGTCTTCTATCTCAACTGTATCAAGATTAAGACGGTTAGCTATAAGTGCTGGTTCACCTAGAACTTCACTTACTCCTACCGGTTCAAATGAACTGTCCGTGTCCAATCTCCGCCTTTGGGGTGGAGGTGGAGGCTCCAATGTGACAAGAGGAGGAAGGTTTTGCAACCTTCTAGACCTTCTTATAGGTTGGTCCTCCACGATTGAAAATTTAACAAATCAAACCCTAAGGCTAACTAAACACGGGCAAAACCACAGAGCACACACTATAAAAATTCCTAAAGTCTCAAACAATCAAACAAGGGTGAAAGATATGCTTTCCTGAAGAAAGCTGAATAACGATTACTTGGCATCCTTGAAGTGGTTCTTAGGCACAGACAAAGGAATCACCCACCGCCCTCCCACACTTTCAACAAGGGTTACCTTCCAAGCCCATCCAAGGTGAACTAGAAATAGGCTTCCGGTTTACCTAGGTATGAACCCTAAATGTCAAGAGACTAAAGGCTACCTTAGCTATACCAACAGTCTGGGGGAGACAGTCGCAAGCCTGACTCGTACACATGGGCAGGGTAGCTGAGCCCGAAACTCTGCCTAGGACAAGATCCCTAGATGCGTAAAAGTTTTGATTTACATTTTGACAAGGAATTGGAGGGTTATCTCCTCAGTCCAATGCCTCCACGCGGCCTCGTGCTTGACTCCCTTTTGAGAGGAGCTTCCCAGATATAATTGATAAAGACAAGGATTTACCTAAAGAATGGTCCACTACGTCTGAATTTTAAAAATTATGGGAAGCTTACACTTCCTATCCCACAAGTCTAGCCTAAGCTAGTAGGTGAAAGGCCCCTAAAAATAAAAATTACTAGTAAATTTTAATTTTTGCGTTCATTTTAAAGGGCTATTTCTTACTCATAAGGAAATGGAGTGATGAACAATGGTGTTTTTTACTCGATAAGAAATAAAAAAGTAAAGGTGTATTTTTTTTCAAAGCAAATTGCCACTATTAAAGCAAACTTCTTTTTCTTTTTGTAAATATATATTGATGAACAAATGCAAACTAAGACTATGTTTTTGTAGTTTTTGAGATTATATTTTAAAACTAAAATGAAAACTACTTATGCAAAAGCAAATGCAAAAGCTTGAAAATGTTTTTCTTTTCACTTTTTAAAATGCTCAACTACTACTATGCACCTAAAATGCACAACACTTGGGTATACTTGGATCAAATCAACTATATAAAACAAGCAAACTGAAGTAAATAGGTCAATAAAACCAAGAATCAACCAACAAGGGAAGACCGGGAACCCTAGCCTGGGTGGGTACAATGACAAGAGATCACTGCAAACTCACGAAGGTAAGTGACAAACCAACCATTATCAAAAGATAGACTGGAAAAAGACTGCCCAAACCCTAATCACTGATTCAGACAAAACACTTCAACCTATAACCCAAAATAGGTCAACCTACTTCAAAATGCAAACAGAAGACAATCCAAACAAAAGAAACCCAAGGGCTTTACAAGAAAGCACGAAGTGTGGCCACCAAGGTCTTCAGATTGACTGCACAGTATTCATAAAGAAAGCCAACTAACAAACAGGAATTACAAAAAGACAGGGACAATCAAACCCTAGCCCAAAAATCCCTATTTCCAAGCTTGTACGCGACTGTGTATAAGGGCAACTCGCGTACTGTATGCGACTGTCCAAGAGAGAAACCCGCATATGCAGGCCTCTATACGCAACTGTGTATGAGAGCAACTTGCGTACAGGTACAAAATTTTTCTCAAAAAAAAATAAAAATCCACAAGGATTTCAAATACTATGGTAAGCATGAACCAGGATAAAATACCACACACAAACTTCAAGGCAAAGACTGGTCAAGGGTGACAGAAATAACCTACAGCATTCTGGGCTCCCCAGTTGAGTCGCTAGTTCTGTTGTACAAGAATAAACACCTTATAACCGAAGGTCTGGGGTTACCAACATACTCATAAAACTTGCAGGCAATCAACTTTAGAGTACAGAAAGGAAAATAAGAGGATAGAATAGACTCACCCAATTCATGGCGGTTGATCCTAGCTTTGTCCTCTTCCGCTCTGCTTCTCCTCCAAAGCCTTCAGGGATGCTTCTCCTTCACCTGTAAAGAGAAAATCCTCCAAGTGCAAGATTATACATGTATATAGAACAGGTTAGATAAATCATATACAGAGTTCTTAATCATAAGTATTCATCAAACCATGATACATGAAAGACATTCAAAACACATATGGAAGAAGGATTCTCTTTATTAACAATAGTGAATGAGTTCAGATTAC
>LPNX010252753.1:190935-229422 GCA_001517045.1 Pseudotsuga menziesii
CGTAGATGGTGTTTGTATCCTAGGCACACGAAAGGCTAGACGTTAGTAACATCATAAGAAAGAAAAGAGAACCCAATGAAAATGTGCAAACATGATTTATAGATAACTCATCCGAGGTTGTACGATCGTGTTTATAGTGTCTAGTATCCTCTGAATAATATTATGTCTATGAATGGTATCTGTCAATCACAAGTTTATTACATTGGGAATAAAGTAAGGCTAAATAATTGAAATTGTGCTTCAGAATTCACTTTAAAGGTTAAATAACGCACCTGACAATGCACTCATACAAGTAGGCCATCCGGATCATCTCTGGTGTCGATGGTGTCCATCAATATTTCGTGCTCTATATGAGGTAGCAAGTATTGTACATGTGACCTATTTTTGTGACCAAGTGTACGCAGCTTGATGTTTATACCAACTACTAGGTTGGTGAAGTGGTATACAATAGCTCCTAGTCTATAATCCTGATATACATACCCACCCTTCCTTTTTTGTTGTGCTGCAAGTGCCAAGTACTCCCCTTTTATAACCATTGAGCCGGTTGGGAATTCAATATTTCCATCATCTGTAACATGTTCGAGAATGGTTTGTTTCCTCTCTAAGCAACGTGCCAACCAATAGTCGAAACCCCATTCATTATTTTTTGGGGCAACCACTGCATATATCTGACCTGTGAAAGGAAATAGGTCGAGTTAACAATACATTTTGTAAATAAGGTCTTGCATTTCTAATTTCTAGATAAATTAAATTCTACATAGTTCGAGTAAACAATACATAAATGCATTTTCTTATTTAGGTACTACTCATGTACCTGCTTGTATGAGATCCGATATGTGATCATAGTCTGTAAAATATGTGTCTAATCATCTTCCAAATGGTCTATTTCGTTAACCCCGTTGAAATTGGTGCCAAGTGTCACTCGATCCCATGTATCAATGGTATCCGTATCCTCACAATCATCCCATTCACCGATGCTACAGGAACTGCAAAAGCAAGCCTTCAATCTTGTCCAAATTTGTAGGGCCGAGTTGTCTGAGCTTCTAATTGAATGAAATTGTCGAGTTCCATGCACTGTGTTCACCTGATGTGTTTGTGATTGGTCCACATTTGTCACCTCCCAGAATATTCTTCGCACTAAGTTTCCTTGTTGCTTGTTCTCCCATGAAAAATGCACACCATTCGACTATAGATGCAGTGTCTTGAAGGTGAGCACCTGTAAAATTCACCTCTTCCCTTCGAAGGGCAGTTTTAATGCATGTGCTAGCACCATTGTGCTCTCCATTTCCATGACCAGTTTCAAAGTAGTTCCATACATGTGGCACCTTGTATTTTATGTGCAACAAACACAACCATTCAAATACACGTGCATTCTTGAACTGTCCAGCACAACCATCTGACCAAATGAAAGGACGATAAAATGGTATATCCATAGCTATCACATGATCATAGAATAATTTAAAGCAATGTTGCACGTAATGGATGTCATGGGTCTGGTCGTCACTTATGTAGAAGTGACTTTCTT
This sequence comes from Pseudotsuga menziesii, assembly GCA_001517045.1. NCBI lineage: Eukaryota > Viridiplantae > Streptophyta > Pinopsida > Pinales > Pinaceae > Pseudotsuga > Pseudotsuga menziesii. The sequence continues at coordinate 192,461 of LPNX010252753.1, forward strand.
TCAATATCACATGTTTCTCTTCATTGCTATCTTGCCCATGTCGATACGTGATATGCACCATTATGCTCACCTGCTTTGAGTGATAGTATTGACTTTGAATTTCATTTTGTGGTTGTAGGGTGTAATTTTCCGCAAAGTCAACCACTGATAGTATAGTTTCGTGAGGGAAGGTGTCCCGACATATTTTGAATTGCTCATCTTGCCATCGTGCCATATTGACATGTTGAATGTACTGTTGGATCTTTCCACAAAACTATGGAATAAAATCACATACTCGTACCTGGTACATGAATATTAATATGTCAATAAACCACATAAAAAAATGTGTACATGAATATTAATATGTCAATATTCAACAATTTACCTGTGAAGTCACCAATTTAATCTTCCTGCTTTCTTTCCCATCATGTAGCTGATATGTCTCATACTGATAGTTCTGCTTCTCGACAATTGCATTCTCGAATGCTTGATCTTCACTTTCATGGATGCAATCAGACCATAATGATAGCCCACCACAAATGTTGCAAGAACCGTCTATACATTGTTTTAAGTAATGTGTTTGCCCATCTTGCCTCGGACACATTATGCTATGGATGAAATCTCTGGATGACATTGGCGGTACTGTACTTGAGCATTCCTGTACATGGTTAGGATGCAAAAAACAATGTATATGTGTAAATGTATGGTAATATAGGTCAAACTCTATGTGGCATCTACAACAAAAAGTGTTCCAGATGGTATTGATTCTAACATACCAAGGCTTGCATTTTTCAAAAGATCTTTGCCCGAGCCTTAGCTCTACGTGGGAAACTTTAAACATCTCGAACAGTTGAGTTTGTGTCATGTCAAGATAATGTTTAACATGAGGTTCATTGTTCTAGAACCCCTACAATGTTTTAACACATCCTTCGTGTTAGAAGAAGGCCTAGTGTTATCATGCCAAAATGTTTGCACTAGGCCCTTCACTGCTTCGACTAACTTCATGTCTTTGCAGGGCAACCTATCGCTAAATGCCCATAATGTTTCCATTTGTCCCTCTACATCAAGGTTGTCTCTTCTTACTGAATATCTTTTAAGTGTCTTTGGATGTAAAGGCACAATTTGTGATGTGCATTTAAGTAAACGACGTTGTCTTGTGGATCTACATACAATTGATTCAGCCAATACACGATGAGCCACATTACAGTCTTGTGAACGAGTTTTTTAACCCATCGATGTGAATGCAGTAGCAAGAGATTTAACAATGTGATTACTTGATTTGATATTCTTCATTGTTGTTATGCCTAAATTTCTTCTAACAGTTGCCATATTTCTAGATCTAAGCAAAGCTAAAAACAATTGCCATTTACTGGCTTCGGATTTGTTATCAAAATATTGTTTCATTATTTGAGAACAATGACGAAGGATAGTGCGTTTAGCCACCTTACCTTCCATGGAAGTCAATCAGATCTCGTCCACTTGTATTCATTTAGGAGTTCTCTTTGGTTTTGATGCAAAAATTGTTGCCGTTTGAAATGTTGGAGTGACGTTTACATCCGCTACAGGTTGACAACTTCGATTAGGAGATTGAACCACCGACCATGGTTGTTGTTGAGTCACATTTGCATCGGGAGTAACATAATTATTGAACTCTTCACAAGATTGTCTGTTTACTAATGGATCAATAATATCAACTTCCGTATAACCAGCTTCCTTTAATGTTGCATTATCTTCCTCAGCCTCTACGTCAGGTATCTGTTGAGGGGGGATGGGAACTATTTGCTCATGTAATGAATGCCGACGATTTCTTGAATCTTCCCTCTTTTTTTCTTTTTTCTTTTCTGCTTCTTCTGGTGTAAGCACCTTCCTTGCTGACTTTCGACCTCTATTACGTACATTCCCCATTGAAATCCACCCAAACCTGTACAAAACTATGGAATTATGTAAGTAATGATTAAATTGTACGTTGAATAGTTCTCTGTGCGCGGGTTCATACGAATTATGTCTTTTGATACAGTAAACTTGGCCCACAGTACGCAACCCAACATTTTTTATGCAACACATATCGCATATGCGATATAACGCACCTCCGATATATCACATATGCCATATTGATACAATGTTTTTTAATTAACGGGTAGGTTTTTTACATGTTCTCCAAAACGCATATGCGATGATTTAGTGCATATGGGATATATCGCATATGCGATTTAGTGCTCACTGAATATATGCAATTTACATTTATGTATGCTTATGAAGATGATGATGAACAATGATGGTCATGATGAGGAGGATGATGACTATGATGATGATGATGAGGTTGAGGGTGATGATGATGATGATGATGATGATGACCATGATGATGATGATGAGGACAAGGATGATGATGAGGAGGAGGAGGATGGTGATGATGATGGGGATGAGAGTGATGATCAAGATGATGATGAGGAGGAGGATGACTATGACGATGATGATGTGGATGCATTAGAGGAAATTTCAACTCAAAATGGGCCTCCTAAAAAAAATTAATAAAATTATAGTTAAAATAATAAAATAATATTTATTAATTTTGGAGGAAGAAAAGAAAAAACTACTTTTTTGTTTGTATTTTTGACATATCTCCCCGTGTTTTTACTCAAATTTCGATCGAGAGAGCTCATTGGATGCATAATTAAATTCTGCATCCAACGAGTACCCACTCAGCGTACTTTTGAGGGACCCCGCTACCCCAAAAACAATAAATACCTGAAAAATGTGATGATGATGAGTAAAAACACCGGGAGACATGTCGAAAATACAAACAAAAAAAGTAGTTTTTTTTATGATACCTATCCCCAAATTTATATTAAAAAAATGTTTAAGACCTATACGATATTTTAAATTTAAAGTAATTTCATTGGCTAATACATGATGACATGGAATTTGAGTTAAAGTTAAAAGGCCCATTTTGAGTTGAAATTTCCTCTAATGAGGGTGATGATGATGATGAGGATGAAGGTAATGATGATGATGATGATGATGAGGATGAGGGTGATGATGAAGATGATGATCAACAATGATGGTGATGATGAGGAGGATGATGGCTATGATGATGATGATGAGGATGAGGGTGATGATGGTGATGATGATGATGATGACCATGATGAAGATGATGAGGATGAGGGTAATGAGGAGGAGGAGGAGGAGGAGGAGGATGATGATGATGACCATGATGATGATGATGAGGATGAGGGTGATGATGATGATGAGGAGGACGAGGGTGATGAGGAGGAGGAGGAAGAGGAGGAGGATGGTGATGATGATGAGGATGAGGGTGACGATGAAGATGATGATGAACAATGATGGTGTTGAGGAGGAGGGTGATTACTATGATGATGATGAGGAGGAGGAGGAGGAGGAGGATGATGATGGTGATGATGATGACGATGGTGAGGATGATGATGGTGATGATGATGATGATGACGACGACGATGATGTTGAACAATGATGATGGTGATGATGACAATGATGATGATGATGAGGATGATGGTGATGATGATGAGGATGAGGGTGGTGTTGATGATGATGACGATGAGGTTGACGATGATGAGGATGAGGATGAGGATGAGGATGATGATGATGATGACGATGGTGACGATGAGGATGATGATGGTGATGATGATGACGATGATTACGATGATGACAATGACGATGAACAATGATGATGATGATGATGGAGGATGATGGTGATGATGATGAGGAGGAGGAGGAGGAGGATGATGATGATGATGATGATGCTGAGGATGAGGATGATGACTATGATGATGATGATGATGACTTTGAAACTTTGGCTCTATACATGGCGGATGATAAATATTGTTAAGATATATATGCCATTTGATTGAATTTTGGCCATCCATCCTTAATCAAAGATGATGATGACGAGGGTTAGGGTGATGATGATGATGACCATGATGATGATGATGAGGATGAGGGTGATGATGACCATGATGATGATGATGAGGATGAGGATGGTGATGATGATGAGGATGAGGATGGCGATGAAGATGATGATGAACAATGATGGTGATGATGAGGAGGATGATGACTATGATGATGATGATGAGGATGAGTTTGATGATGATAATGATGATGATGACCATGATGAAGATGATGAGGATGAGGGTGATGATGATGAGGATGAGGATGAGGATGAGGATGATGATGATGATGACGACAATGATGATGATGATGAACAATGATGGTGATGATGAGGAGGATGATGACTACGATGATGATGATGATGATGACAATGATGATGATGATGAGGATGAGGGTGGTGATTATGATGATGATGATGAGGGTGGTGGTGATGATGATGATGATGAGGATGAGGATGATGATGATGGTGATGATGATGATGATGAGGATGAGGATGAGGGTGGTGATGATGATGGTGATGATGATGAGGATGATGATGACGACGACGACGAAGATGATGATGAACAATGATGGTGATGATGAGGAGGATGACAACTATGATGATGATGATGAGGATGAGGGTGATGATGATGATTATGATGATGATGATGACCATGATGATGATGATGAGGATGAGGATGAGGATGAGGATGAGGATGATGATGATGATGATGATGATGATGATGAGGATGGTGATGATGATGACAATGATGACGATGGTGATGATGAGAATGATGATGGTGATGATGGTGATGAGAAGGAGGAGGATGATGACTATGATGATGATGAGGAGGATGAGGGTGATGATGATGATGATGATGATGATGACAATGATGAGGGTGAGGGTGATGATGATGATGGTGATGATGATGAGGATGAGGGTGGTGATGATGAGGATGAGGGTGGTGATGATGATGATGGTGATGAGGTTGTTGATGATGATGATGAGGATGAGGATGATGATGGTGATGATGATGATGATGATGATGGGGATGGTGATGATGATGATGATGATGACGATGAGGACGATGATGATGATGACGATGATGACGATGACGATGAACAATGATGATGATGATGATGGAGGATGATGGTGATGATGATGATGATGACGACGACGACGACGACGATGACGATGATGACGATGATGATGGAGGATGATGGTGATGATGATGACGATGATGATAACGATGATGATGATGATGAACAATGATGGTGATGATGATGAGGACAAGGATGATGACTATGATGATGATGATGAGGATGATGACTATGATGATAATGACGATGACTTTGAAACTTTGGATCTATACATGGCAGATGATAAATATTGTTAAGATATATATGCCATTTGATTGAACTTTGGCCATCCATCCTTAATCAAAGATTAAAAGAACCGAACATCCTTAATCAAGGATTAAAAGAACATGATAACTATAACAATGTTGATTAAAGTCACCTATCGCCTATCGACGAATCATCACTAGCGGTTTGCAGTGAGAGCGTACATTGATCCATCGGTACTCATTCTGGATTTTTTACATCCAAAAGAGCTACCAAACAAGCATTATCGTGACTTTATAACGTCCTTTGAGCACTTACATAAATCAATCTTCAATCTCTCTGTTAATGTTGCAAATTTTCCCTTGAAGCTGAATAGATCGAAGGATGGGAGGAATTATTATTTTCTTGGATGCACAGCCCATGGCTTCATTCACCGCCCTATTTTCTTGGATGCACATCCCATGGCTTCGTTCACCGCCCTATTTTCTTGGATGCACAGCCCATGGCATCGTTCACCACCCTATTTTCTTGAATGCATAGCCCATGGCTTCGTTCACCGTTAAAAAGAGTAAGTATTTGTGTCCATCATAGTGTTGTCTAAATGGTATTATAATGGGATAAGGATGCCATTACTCTTTTTTACCTTCGTACCAAATTAGTTAAGAAAAAACGCATATGCATTATAGCTTTATCATATCGCATATGTGTCATATTGCATATGTGATATGAATAAGCTATAACGCATATGCGTTATAATGCATATGCGTTATTTTAAAATTAAAAAAATCGGTGGGAATAAGGTTTGGCATTATGTTCGGAAATAGCTTCGGACTACCGAACCTATTGGCTAGGACAAATAAACCAGGGCTATTGCTTGTATTTTAGAACTCTATCAATATGCTCAGTTTAGATGGCGTGCTTTTCTATGGCATACACAATATTTTTTTATGAAAATCTAGAATATTGTAGAGTACAACATTACGATTCTGAATATGTAATTTTTTCCTTCAAAACTATGTTTTATTTATTTATAATTATTTTTCTAAATGACACACGTCAATTTTCGAAAATAGATACATCGATTGTTTGTTATATAACTTTTGATTTCCATCACCATTTCCCAATAAAACTATATGGTGCACTAGATGAGATCAAGCTATGCAATCTTATATTTAGAAATCAAGGATTTCATTGATTTTTGCCCCTAAAGTGTTGCACCCACACATAACGTTTTAATTTCAAGCTTTTGTGACTTCAATAATTAATAATAATAAAAAATAATTCATGAAAAATTCTGAATAAATAGTGTTGCACTAGGCCCATATGTCTTTTATATGTCTGCAATATTTTATCCCAAATTGACATCATTTACCTCATATATTGTTGCACCCGCACAAACATATATGTTAAGATGTGCTGAAAATTTGAAAACCCACTTTCACGGAAACTAATTTTATAATCATTTACACACATTTTCTCTGCATAAATGCTATATATTATGAAAGCTGATTCAATTACCTATATTTTATCTTTTTACTTCATCTTCAAATAAGTTAGGGAAGTACCCCTAATTGTCACCTAAAGACATAGTTTTCCGTTTATTCCAGTATTATGTGGCATCTAAAGTGTCTTTAAAGGAGTCAATGATTGTGCATCATCCCCCCAACCTTTCTTATAGTTTGATGAAGCTAGTTAGCTACAATTACCAAATGGTTGGGGAAGTTGTAACTGAGTAGGTGGTTCTCGAAACTTCCATGACTCTCTCTTTTTCAATTTTTTATATATTTTGCATGTTTTTTTAGGGCATTCACACATAATCCTAAAGAAAGTAATGAATGATTCACTCGAAATCAGTGTGCAAGATGCGAATGAATCTTTTTCTTGCATTCACGCAAGTGACTTTGTATATTATGCACAATGACACAACAATTCCAATTTTGTAATCTATTGAAGAGTGTGCTAAATAATCTAAATATATAACAATGATTGTATGCAAGGAGAAACATAATCCATTAGGAAAGTGCGCAACATCATAATTCTTGTAGAATATCAACTTAGACACGAGTTCACCAACATAAACAAAAACTCAAAAGGAGCACAATACATATAATTTTGTAAAGTACAAACAACCACTAAGTCATGTAAGTCAAGATCAACAAAAATTCCCTCTCAATTGCAAAACAAATAATATCTCTTCGTGAAATAGGTGAAAAAACACTTAGCATAAAAAATATAGAGTCCCCAAGTTCAAAAACACGAGGAAGTTGTTAGGCTTAACAGTATGTAAACCACCTAGATACTTAAGGAGTACATCTGGGTTCATGGGTGTTATACCCAATATAGGCCATTTTTTCTGAACTTGGTAGTGTACTTTTGCACACTCTGTCCTTGCTTTTGTGGGAAATAGTGTCAACATACTTGCTAGTCCTCTTTGTACCTAATAAGTTAAGATTGGGACTTGACTGAGGGTTTTAAACACCTCCTGTTAATAGGGGATAACCCTCATGCCTAAGGATCTCCATGTGGTTTTCCACCAAGTTTGGGAATGTCCCTCTAATTGCAGTAGGGAAAATTAAATCTTTTTCTCTTCTCCTATGTTATGGACATCGAAATAAACTGTTAATTTTTGCAACCATTAGTTCAATTTAACAACATCAATCTCACCTTGGTAGGGTTTGGTGTCCACTTTTGCTTCTGCTAATAATAGAGATTGGGAAGAATTGGTGGCATGAGACCTTGGGTCTCTCTTTATCTGGCTCCTTTCTAAGTCTTCAGTCTCTCCAAATGTCCCATCTAAGCCAGATTCTAAGTTAGAGCTACCAAACTCCACGAGAGGTCCAAACTTGTTCTCTTGGGTCACCATGAGAATGGCCATATTGCAAGAGATGTTAGTGGCTTGCGCTTCCAACTTTGAAAATCTTTCCTTTAACTCATCTTGTGGATTTTTTTTTATTGTACTTATCTGCCATGACTAGGGTTTTGAGACTTCTTCCTTATGCTAATTCTTAGATCTTCAACTTCCCACAAAATACCTCAAATTCTCTAATAACAATATTGTCTATAAACTGCCATGGATATTCCACTATAACAGTTCGTCACAACCGATCTTATAATATTATAGTGTATTACTATAGATCTTTAGATTTAATTGTTATTAGCTTAATGCATGAAACGTTGAATAAACTGAAACTAAAAAAAAAGAATCTTCAACAAATACACATCATCCACACAACTAACAGAGCCAGAAGGTGAGGCTTATGCTCTTATGTTTTCTTCGTAGTTATCAAATGCAAATACAAATACATGGGGCACTCATTATGGAGTTGCCATGGATTCTATGGCCTAAAGAGTTGATACACGATCTTGTACTTCCCCTTTTATGCTTCAATATCTTACTCCTAGATACTCTCTATTTCAACCATGGAACAATAACAATACACATAATGTAACTCCTTGTTTTCTTAGTAACCCAATGCTTAACATAGCTTGATAGTAGTTTAGGGTAAGAGTTTTTGCATGCCTCAAACCCTAATTAATGTTGAGGTTTTGGACCCTCTTGAATCTTTTTAAAGATCCACACCTAACTAACTCCCCATGGCATCCACGGGGCAAGAAAATAATTCAACTTGCAAGAGGCATCACTTTCACAAACAAACTATGATTTAAGGTGATTTTTTCAATGTTGAAAAACTCTTTAACATGTATCTAAAAGTTCAGCTTGCAAAGTTTTGAACCCAAAAAATGGTCATTTACAATCTCAAAGTTATGTACCCCAAATCATGATAGTGGTACTTGCCCCTTAAATGGGCCCTAGAAACCATACCTCCAATTTTCCTAATTACCAAGATGACTTATTATTACATAACGATCTATTTGAAATCATTTATTATACGTCTCCTAAACATATGAGGTCCAGAACTATCAATGGAAATCTCTGAAAATATGGATTTCAAATCAACAAAGGCAATGGATGCGAAAATCAACCCGAGATGGATGAAAATGGGATTCAGATTGTTTTGATTCGAAAGCAGGTAGAAGCAATGATCATATACTTTCCTGCTTCAACGCTCTAGAATCGCTGGAAAATCCAATCTCAACTTGGGTAGACCAGGTCTCGGAAAGTGTTATTAATAATGGAAGTTTTGTATTATTCATCAGCCACCAGTAACGACGTGGGTTGAAAGCAACCTCAAATTTTAATATATTCTGTGCCAATTAGATTTGATTATCTCTGTCAGTTTGAACTTTTTGTTGCTGACATGGGCTAAAGAAAATTCAAAGAACTGGGAAAGCCAGCTTTACATGTTCTCCTTGAAATTGACATGTAGACTACTTCCGGCATTATCATCAATATCTGTGCATAGTTCTTCATTTCCAAGTCAACGAGAGGAGGGGCTCGAATCTGTTGTTGGATCTGAATCGATTCAATTTCTTCATTCTTACCTATTTGATGGACAAATTTGGACAGTCGAATACATGTTTCTAAGAACGTTAATGATAATCTAGTAGCAGGTAATTTGGAATGTGATTGTAATTGCAATCCTCTATGATCTTTACCTGATAATTCCTGAATCGACACTTTGAAGGAATTTGACTTCTGAAAAAAAATTGAAATTTGACAGAGAATAGCAGGTAAAGATGCAGGGGGCAGGAAGAAGGAACCCAATTATAATAAGGTTGGAGCCGAGACCAGCTCCTAGCGCTCCAGATGTACGCGGAAGACGTCGCAGAGCTGCAGAGCTCAACCGCTTAGACCAGCAGATCAAGATTTTGGAGGTTAGTATTCGGCTTCCTGTGTCGCTTTCTGATAAATTCATATTTAGTATCAGTCCATGTGCAATCTTGTGATTTGAACTTGTGACCAGTGCTTGACAATTGACACCCACCAAGTTTTAGACCAAACCCAACGCCTGTGCCTCTGAATTAGCGGAGGGAAACCTGCAATGACCCACTTCTGAATTTGGGTAGAGTTGCACGCGGTTCAGAGAAAGGTAGGGATACCCTGATAATTAAATAGGCAACATGATTGGTCCCAATTTGAGACTTGAAAGCTATTTTACATGATTTTGGAATGTGAAACCTGAACTTGATTTGACTGGATTCACTAGTAAAACCAATTAAGACACCTGGAAATTCCCAATTAATTTTGGTTTTGAGCTTGAAGCAGCATGTTAAGCATTCACTTTCTCTGACGTCTCAGCCATGCTGTGTTGAATATATTTGTTTGCCATGTACCCTCAAATTTCTGAAACTTGAGCGGATCAATAATTTTATCTAGTTGAGATTGAATTCTTTTTCTACCAAGTCCATAATTTTGTCAGTCCACAAGTATCATGTGTCAACTTTCAATTATCATGGCTAACAAAATTACTATTAAAATCACCCTCTTCATAGGGGTTTGCCTCTTCATAGGGTCTTTTATAAAGTATAAACACTGTTTTGTATGTATGTGGTAAAACCTCTTAAGAGAAACATCCATACATCAAAATCATTAATTCTTATTAACAAAGAGTAAAGAAAATCATTATTTCTTATTAACAAAGAGTAAAGAGATTACATGATAGCCATTCTGTCATTCAGCCTACCATACATTATACATATCCCAACTATAAGTTATATGAGTAAAACTGCTACCAATTATGTCAGTTACACAAAATTTCCCATAAACAAATCTGATTTGTATTAATTGTCAATATTAACATCATCAAACTGAAAAGAAGGTGTGAACAACAAAATCTCATTAAATGACCTTACCATGAGGTAAGATATTGGTGAACAATAAAATCCCATTAATCCACCTGTGTGCCCTGAGGAGAGGACATGTATGACTAGTCCACCTTATCTGCAAAGTTTGGTGTGCAATTCATGTCCATAAATCATAAACTGATACTGTGGTGTCCTTTGACAAAACATTGTTGATATGTTTCATGATGGTTGACACTTATCCAATCAATTATGTTTCATGGAGTTATGGCTCTTATATGCACAATCGTTGATGAATTTCACAATCTGAATTAGTATAAGATCTTTTAACTCTACAAATAGATTAGAATGATTACATTTAGGAAGATTCATATGGATAATCTTCATTGTTGATCTGTTTCATGATGGTTGAGACTGGTCCAATCAATCAATTTATGTTTCATGGAGTTATGGCTTTTATATGCACAATTTTTGAGGAATGTCACAATCTGTGTTAGTATAAGATCTTTCAAGTCTACAAATATATTAGAATGATTACATTTAAGAAGATTTATATAGATAATTTTCAAATTTTGATAAACTAAATACTAAGGTTACATGAACTAGGGGGATGGGAATTGGTTGAAGAATTTGATAGAGATGCAGCACTCGTCCAAAACTAGGAATCAGGGATTTGAAACCCTAACTTTAATTTTCTTACATTTAACTTAAGTAAACAACTTTAGATTAATCAAAATGAGGTGGAATAATTCGATAAAAAATCCAAGAATCCCATTCTGAAAAATAGGATTCGGGTGCCATTAGGCCTAGGGCCGAATCCAGTAACTCTGATAAACACAGAAAGATCTTTTGTTATTCAGTCAAAGTGATCTATTGCAGAAGAGTTGTTGAAAAATAGTGTCGCCATAATGCTAACTTAAGCACATAAAGCATAAAGTGATTGAAATGAGTTATAGATGTTGACGATGCAATAACAAGCATCAGACACTGTACGTATTCCCTAAGCTAGTACTCCATTAGATGATGGCAGAAAACTAAATCAAAAGGGTTATAAAACAAGAAAAAAAACAACACATACAAAACCAAGTAAATCCATGATTTCCATAATAAATGCAACAAGGCTCCACAAAGCTAACATTTATGTTGCCAAATATCCAGTCAGTTTGAGGAATTTAAGATCAAAATAGATCCTCTCTGTAATGAAATAAGAAAATTTTGAATTGCATATAGACTAGGACGTGTAATTACCCTATAGAATTTTCCTTCCATGTATCTACTAATTTTTCCATAACTGGAACAGTTAGCAATGAGAGAAAGCCAACACCATTTCATGTATCTAATTTTTCCATAACTGGAACAGTTAGCAATGAGAGAAAGCAAGCACCAAAATCATTGGGGCTTTGGATGCCAACATACTTTGTATTCTTAGGTATGACAGGAATGCAGATGGAAAATTGAAAAATAGTTGCACCCAAAGAAGCTGCGAGGTGCACTCTCACACTCTACAGCCTGGGGTGGAATAAAGGTGTCACATGCATAAACTAAAATGGAAAAAACTAATGGCTCATCTCTCATATCAAAAAGGACATGCATAAACTAAAATAGAAAAAACAAATGGATGGCTCATCTTTCATATAAAAAAGGACATGCATAAACTAAAATGGAAAAAACAAATGGATGGTTCATCTCTCATACCAAAAAGGACATCCATAAAACTAAAATGGAAAAAACAAATGAATGGCTCATCTCTCATATCAAAAAGGACATGCATAAACTAAAATGAAAAAAACAAATGGATGGCTCATCTCACATATCATCTAAAAAGGATAACTTAAAATAATTAAAAAAATAAAAGACATCCAAAACAAATAAACTAGCAGATCCATATCAAGAGGTTTGTATCTGATTAAAGACATCTAAAATAAATAAACTAGTATAGATCCATATCAAAAGGTTTGTATCTCATTAAAGATATTCAAAACAAATAATCTAACATAGATCCATACCAAGAGATTTGTATCTAATTTATTTATCCCTTTGAATGTTTAAGATGGATCTCTGATAATTTAGCATTCGCCATAATTGTATCTGAGAATTTGGACTCAAATTCAAAAGCTTATGTTATTCACAGTTGGGCTTGCCTAAACAGAAACAGAATATGCAGACTCTCTACCTGCAATTGTAGAGTTGGTCTCTGCTATAGTAGTTTAGTTGCAATTTTCAACTTCTTTACTTCGTGAATTGAAAAATATCAAAGACAAAATTCCAATCACATCCGATAAAATAAATTATTGATTCATTCCCGTTTCAAAATATTAAGGGTACAAGACAAACAAACATATACAATACAACAAGAAATTGAATAAATCGAATATGTGGCATAATGCTTCAAGCTCAAAAAGAGTCAAATGCTCTTGATCCAGATGTCTCTCTTCCTTTTCAATAAGATCATGGAACAGTTGGATTTGAAGCATTTGAATCAATTTTTAAATCATGCAGCTAAGGTAGAAGAAAAGATGATGCAATTTTAATATACTAAGCATGTCTAAACACTTGTACCAGTTACTAATAATTTTGAATCTTCTGTTATTTCAGCATGTCTAAACACTTGTACCAGCTACTAATAATTTTAAATCTTCTGTTATTTCTAACTGTTTATGCATGTAAAACTTCATGTAAAACTTATGCTTTGTCTAAAACGGTTTCAAAACAATTTTAATTCGCCAGTAAAAATGGGTATAATTTAAGTTAAGGTACATAATTTGTATGTATTATTTTTTATTTATTTTTATATTAAGAGAATGGATAAACCTTAACACTTTTTAATCAAAGAGATCACAATTCGATATACATGAGACTACCATGATAAATTGAACCCCACCACTAAAAAAATTGAAATACCAAAAATGAAAATTAGTGGTAAGACTGGTTAAGTTTAATAGGTTGCGTCTTTTTTATAAAAAGAGTGTATAAATTTTTTTAGACAGTTTTATCATGTGTTTGGATGGTTGCAACTTTTGGATATTATTTTTGGTTTTATTTTTTGAGGTATAGATCTATTTTAAACCCGGATCTATCAAGCATGGAGAGAGATCCAATTTCTTTAGGGGTATATTTTTTTACTATTTGGATCTCTCGGTACTTGATAGTCCTGGGTTTAAAATAGATTTATGCTAATTTAATTTTGTTTATATTTTATTTAAGTCAATATGTAATTTATATTTTTCATTTTTTATTTTTTTATATTTATGTGGACTTTTGTGTAGGCAGTTGTATTTGTGAGTAAGTGTTTTTAGATTTGTGTGTATTTTTAAAAATTAAAAATACTATAAAATTTTAAAAAATTGAAACTTTAAATTTAAAAATTTTAATAAAAACTTGGTTTATAAAAATGTTTTTTATTATTATTTTATTTATGATGAAAAATGTTTTTAATTATTTTTTAATTTATAACACTATCACAGCTAGAACAACCATAATTGAATACTAATTTTTATATTCAAAAGTCAAAATTGTTTGACTTGTATTATTTTTTTTTTAAATATTTACATAATTTCCAAATTAAACTTAATATTTTGAAAAAATAAAATAATTTAAATAGTTTTGAAAATACATTATTTCAATCTTTTTATGGGCTTAAACCAACTTTGATGGGATATAAATCCTTGATTATTATAAATTTTATATTTATATAAATGAAATGAACTTTTATATTGTTTTAAAGTATTTGATATAAATTCTTTATATAAAAATATTTTAATTAAAATAAAACATCTTAAAACCATCCATTATAAATACTGAACTAAAAACCTAAAGGTGTAAGAAAGTTATTTTTTAATAAAAATGAAAAAAATATTAGGACTTTACTATTGACTAATTTCCAAGCACCCGCAATGGAGCCGGTGCTGAACTTTCCCATGCCAACAAAAGATCCCGGCATGACCCACAATGGAGCCCGTGGTTAACTTTCCGATGCCAACTAGGTTCCCGCATGAGTTGTCCACGTTAGCATCAAAGGCCCCATAGGTTGTGTGATCTTTTTAAAAACATCTCTTCTCAAAAAGTTTTTTATAATAATATCTTTTTTTATGAAAACTGTTAACTGTAATTATTTTTTATTAAATTACTAAAACCAAATTTATATTCATTTAAAAGTAAAAAACACACACATATATATGAGGTATTATCTATTATTAATATATAAAATACTCGTATCTACAGAATACAAACCGAAGCTAAGGTGAATATAATTACTTACTAAAACCAAATTTATATTAATTTAAAAACAAAACATCCATATTTATATTATATTATAGCTCAGTTAAAATTTAAATACCTTAAAATTATATATATATATATATAATTATTTTTTATTAACTTATTAAAACCATATATATATATATATAAATTTTTTTAGCCCATTTTCTATGAAGCTAAAGCTACTAAAAATGAAATTACTTTATTTTTAAAAACTTAAAATAAATGAATATAGTTAATTAGCTTAAGTTCAAGGTTAATTATAGGATTTATCAACTAGACAAACATATCAAAAGAGAACACATTCTAACATAAATCTAAGATAGTCAAATCATGATGTTACTATGTAACTTGTGAGCATTCATTCTTATTTTGTAGAGTGACTTCCATGTTTATCCTCCAATTGTTTAACCAAGAATAAACATCCTTATTTCACCCTCTCTTAAGTTTCAAGTGACTTTTATTGGATTTCAAAGAGATGTTAGGAAGCCTCTTATCATTTATATTAATATTTTATGATTGTATGAGAGGTACTTGATCATAGCCTTACTTTCATTGGGTAGAAGTCTAACGTTTAAATAGAGGATGGGATGGGGATGTATTGCTTTTAATTTTAATATTATAAACATTAAAATATTTATGGACTTCTGCAATTTTCATAAAGTTTCTCTAGAAATGTTGCAATTCCAAACTCCACAACCATATAAGATATTTGGAATCACAATATATAAAAGAAAACCTTCTACTTTTAGACTTTCCACTCTCTACTAATCATTTTCACAACACTGTAGTTTTATTAGCTTTAATAGAACTATAGGAATTCACTTCCTTTAAGTTTTCATTGTTGTGTGCAAAATTAGGTTAAATTATTTTCAAGACGAGAGGGATTCCTCACAAAAATAACTATATCATCAACATAAAGAAGATGATAACTATTTTTATGATTAATTATAATTATAATAATTTGAGGAGCTATTTTTATAACCAATTTTATAAATAAAAAACATTGAAAATTTTAATATAAAGAGAATTCCTATTCGAATGCTATATTGAAAAAATATATATAAAGGTAAGAGATAATAACAAAATCTTTATTTTTTTTAGGATTAATGTTCTCAGCCTTCCTCTCACTATTCTCCAATTCTCTAAGTAATTTTTTTTGTTTTGTAATAAGGTTTTCACTAACACATGACGGGTTTTGTAAGACCTTATTTTCTTTAGTTTTCAAAATTAAAATTTATTTAAAAAAGATTGTCATATTTTATATTTATATATTTTATTTATTTATTTTGATAATTTTTAGATATTCATTATATTTCTTAACAATCTTATAGATAATACAACTTTTACTTTTATATGAAATTTTAAAAATTGCTTCAAAATAAATGTCTAAAATTTAATAAAATTGTCATATTTTTTATTTACATATTTTATTTTATTTTAATTAAACATTTCTTTTAATAATTTTTAGATACTTATTATTTTTCTTAACAATCTTAAAGATTAAATAAATTTTATTTTTATATAAATTTAAGTTTTTTATTTATATATAATATACAAGTAAATATCTTTTCATTGTTTATTTAAATTATTCTAAATCATGTCCTTTTCTTTTATCATATTTATACCAGTCAACATTGTTTTTTCTACAATGCTCCATACTTTTGATGAGAGATAATGCATCCAATCATCTTTTATACCTCTTAATAGCCAACCCTGCATTCCTTAAATAACTCTCTTTCAATGACCTGTAAACAAGGTTTTTTTTCTTCTTTTTATGTCTTTTCTAACCAAAAAAGGAATTATGAAATTCATACAACAAAATTCATCAAATCACATATTTAGAGTGATATGAGGACTCCATATCATACATTTATATTTTCTAATAAAAAAAATTAAAAAATCATAACTTAGTTTTAATTTTTTTTTGCATGTATGTTATTCATGGTAGCAGTATACTTAAACTAAATAGTCTAAACGTAAGGCTGGTTGAAATTGCAGTTTACATTTTTAAATAGTAATTTTGATGATTTGGGTAGTTTTAAAATTATGCATTTAGTCTAGGAGAACTCACTGTAATTACTAGAGTTACTTATTACAAAAATTGCAATTACTCATTGTAATTACTTGTTACAAAAATTGCAATTTTTAAAAATAATTTTAACCATAAAAAATAGACCAAAATTATTTAGGGTACTGCAACTTGCAAGCTATTTAATGAGACTGCAGCAGATATGCTACTCATTGGATTTCAAATAAGATCTAATGAATAACATACCTGCTCCAGCCTCATTAAATAACCAATGACATGTGGCTGTAGCTGACTGAATATTTATCACCAAAAAGGAAGGCATTTTGTTTTGATTGGTAATTAGTGAAAATACGCTTTGAAAAACTCAAAAGCATAAACCACTGAAAATGAAAGCGAAAAGATAGTAAAATGATGACCCTACAGCCTCGGTTCAATGGATTTCTCTCCTTCTCAGGCATGAAAATGGTGGCCCTACAGCCTCGTTTCAATGAATTTCTCTGCTCACACGTGCTGTCCATAACTTTTGGAAAGTCCAACAAGTTATCCATGCATGATGCAATGCAATTCAGCGACTAGTTATTGCACAAGTCAATTCCTCAAGAAATAATTTGAAATTGAGATATTCATAAAAGCTTGCAATAGATGACAGGCAATGGGTTCACATTGTTTGAATCCAAAAGGAGTTACAAGCAATGGGTTCACATTGTTTGAATAAAAAAGGAGCTAGAAGCAAATGATCATATACTTTCCAGCTGCAATATTGAAAAGTTGAAAAGAACAGTGATATTCATATGCCTTATCACCCACGGTAACAATGCGGTTTAAAGAAGCCCCGGCCCCCGAATTTAATATCCTCTATGCTAATTAGCTTTGTATTGGCCCAAGAAGATTACAAAAAAGAACTCAAAGGACCGGCAAAGTGGGCTTTAGCTGTTATCCTCGACATTGACATTGACATATACAGTTTTTAAAGCATCGTCATCAATATCTGTTCATAATTCTTGTCTTCCTAGTCAATAAGAGATAGACTGCACAGAATCCTGCTAGATCCAGAACGGATTCAATTTCGTCATTCTAAGCCATTTGATAGGCAAATTTGGACAGACCTGTTTTTCAGAAGAATAATGATAGCATATTAGCAGGTAATCTGGAATGCGATTGCCAGTTCCCAAGAATTTTTATTTGAGAAAATTGGGTGGTTTCTGGATTAAAAAAAATTAGAATTTGACAGAAAACGGCCAGTGAAGATGCAGGGAGCAGCCAGAAAGAACCCGAATATGACAAGGCTGGAGCCGAGACCAGTTCCTAGCGCTCCAGATTTACGCGGAATACATCACAGATTTTTAGAACTCAAACGCTTAGACCAGCAGATCAAGTGTTTGGAGGTCAGTATTCGATCGCTTGTGTTGCTTCGTTATTATGTGAAATCTCGTGACTTGAACTTCTGACCTGTGCTTGGCAGTTCGCACCAAGTTTCTAGACCAAACCCAACGCCTACGACTCTTACTGAATTAATTGTTTTGTAATTTTCTAGACCAAACCAATACCTATGCTTCTGACCCAAGTAAATTTTTTTGTCACCAAACCAATTAGCCTAGGGAAAGTTGCAATGGCACGCTTCTGAATTTGTGTAGTAGGAGATGCATTTGGTTCAGAGCAAGGTGGAGATACTCCGATAATTACATTGGCAAATGGGTTTGTTCCCCAGCTCCAGACTTGCTAGCTATTTTAGATGCTTTTTGAACATGAAACTTCAACTTGATTTGACTGGTTTACAAGTGGAAACAATTCCAACAATCAAAGACACCTGAAATTCCCCAATTTTTTTTGTTTTGAGTTCAGGTCTCAAATCTAACTTCATGCTTCTCCTGTTTTCATGTGTTTTAAGGTCTACAACAGCCACTTGTGAAAGCTTTTGAATAGTCACAGTTAAGATTTTGAGTTCAGGTCTCAAATTTAACTTCATGCTTCTCCTGTATTCATGTGTTTGAAGGTCTAGACTCTACAACAGCCACTTGTGAATTTTGAAGAGTCACAGTTTAGCCCCTTACGGTAGTCCCACTTGTGACTAGTGAATTTTGAAGAGTCACAGTTTAGCCACTTACAGTAGTTCCACTTGTGACTTGTGAATTTTGAAGAGTCACAGTTTAGCCACTTACAGTAGTCCCACTTGTGACTTATGAATAGTCACCTTTTAGCCATGGATAACCCAAATCACCTTGAGATCACCCTCTCCAAAATTATCTACCAAAGTCATTGGAAGTAAAAGTGTTAATAGTAAAAGGTCATTAAGTCACCTCTGTATGCCCTCTTTCCCATTAGCCCACTTGTGTGCCATGCAGATAGGGGGCAGGCTGTATGACCTGTCCACTTTACCTGTGAAGTATTACCAAAAATTAACCTATCTACTTCATAGTATGTAATTCACATCCATAGATCACACATTGTGATGTCCTTTGACAATAAATTATTGATATGGCTCATGATGCTTGGCACTTGTCCAATCAATGAATTTATGTTTCATAGAATTATAGCTCTTATACTCACAATGCTTAAAATCTGGATTAGTATTATTAAGATCTACCAAAATTTTCAAAAACATTACAAAAATGACTGACATCTAAGAAGGTTTGTGCAGATACGCTTTGAAGTTTGAGATTCATGATGATATGAACACAGATAAATCTTTTCTTATTCAGTTAAACTGCTATGTCATAAGATTTGTTTAAAAATAGTATCAGGCTAGAAACTTAAGCATATAAAGCAGAAATTGATTCTAATGAGTTATAGTGAGTTATAGATTTGGACTTTGCAATAAAAGCATCACACACTGCACATATCCCATAAACTAGGACTCCAAAAGACTATGTGGGCAAACCAAATCAGGAGGGTTAAGAATATACAAAGAAAATAACACACATAACCATGCGAATCCATAAGCGCTTCAGGATAGTGATGAGATGGCAACAAGGCTTCACAGAATTAAGATTTCTATTGCCAGACAATCCAGTGAACAGTTGACCTTAAGATCCAAATAGATCAGCTCTATAATAAGGAAATTCTAAATTGCATATAGAATAGGATCATGTTATTATCCCCATAAAGGATTTTCCTTTCATATCGCTACAAGGAGGATAGCGATGAGAAGGAACAAGGCTTCACAGAATTAAGATTTCTATTGCCAGACAATCCAGTGAACAGTTGACCTTAAGATCCAAATAGATAAGCTCTATATAAGGAAATTCTAAATTGCTTATAGAATAGGATCATGTTATTATCCCCGCAAAGGATTTTCCTTTCATGTCGCTACAATTTTTTCTCTAATTGGGACATTTAGAAATAACAACAGACGAGATAAAGCCAACACAAAAGCCACTTGGGCTTTGGATTCAATCATACACTATCTTCATAGGTGACACATGAATGCAACTGGAAAATTGAACTCAGCGCATTCTACAGAAAAAATCGATATCCCACCTCTAATGTAAAAAAATAAAACAGAGATAAACAAATTTAAATTAGATAGATATATCTTGCCCTGGATCTGGATCTGTTTATGCACAGAGATGTTTGCACTTGGATTTTTCTTATCCTCTTGGTGCGTGATAAATTCAGAGTTAAAATAGATATATGATATGCTAATTAACAAAGTAGCATAAATTTAATATACTGCTGGCCATTGGCATGTTCTACCTCTTTTGCTGATAAATATTTATGAGGTGACCTTGGCCATAGTTGTATCTTAGAATTTGAGAGTGAAATTCAAATTCTCTTAGTATTCTTAGAATTTGATAGTTGTATTATGCATCCTTATTTTGTTTGAACCAACCTCAACTTCATGGCAATAAATATTGTATGAGTAAGGTCTGAATCGTTTTGGAAATACTCCTTGAGACCGCTCAATCTCTTTTCTTCTAGAAATGACCCATTGGATATTAAATGAAAAATTTCTTATGACAATTCTACGTCAGTTATATGACTCGAAATAGAATCGGCTTGGCGTATTTAGATTGCTCATCCAATGCACAGATGCAGTTGTGAAATTACATCAGGCAAGAAACCTGGAATATCGCTGAGTAGTTTTCATCTCAATCAACTTCAATCCCACGATGTTCAAGCTGAACAAAAAGAAAAATTCTGTGGATCTGCTATCTTGATATATTGACAAGCTTCAATCCAATATCACCGTGAATGCTCTTAATGATTTAGCATTGATGATTCACCATACTGATGCGATCAATTGAAATACAAATATAAGGCATTGTGACAAACAATCACGACGAAATATGAAATTGGAAATGGAAAGCTGAATGCCCAGGGCAAAGCTGCAAACTAAAATGTTGAAGATCCCACACTCGGACAAGACAAACAAAAAAATAATAAGGAAAGTTGAGTGTTAGGTCTCCATTTTTATCATATGCTATAATTATGAGAATTTGTTAGGCATGATATTATTTATTTTATTTATCAAAATTAATTACAAATATAAATGATTAGCATAGATTTCTTTTTTTTACTTTGAATCTATCATATGTTCGGATAAGAGAAAGTGGTACAATAAAACTTGGACAGGGTGGAAACATGTTTTTTAGTCTCAACTAAAGAGTGAGATGGAGGGTCAATGTTATCCAAGAAAATGGCTTGAACATGAGTTGGTCTCTTCAATTACTTCACCCACAACCAAAGATGGTAATAAAAGACAGAGCATATTATTTAATTGTTGATATTCCAACGTGTTGTACATCTTTGAAAACAAAGAGCATATTATTTAATTGTTGATATTCCAACCTCTTGTACATCTTTTAAGTTTATTTTTTCAAACATATTTGAAATTTTGAAATTGCATTGAGAAGTCTACCTGACATGACCTCCCAAACGGGCTGCTTTAGTGAAAAACAACCATAATTGGTTTTGATGAGTCATCTTGAGTCACACTAGTTTTGAAAAAACTAATGGATTTTTATATAAAAAAAACATTTAAGGGAAAGGAAGATATGGGATGGTCTTGGAAATCATTTCTTACGAAGAAATTATATCTTTTTATATATCATTCTTAACATATTATATTTATTCACTTTTATCATAATCATATATTTTCATATGAAGATTGTATTTATTCACTTTTACCATAATCATATTTTTTCATATATTTGTTTGACTCTCTACTCTTTGACATTGAATAACTTTTGAACATTGTTCATTTGGGTTCTTAACTTCATGCCATGGTCCATGGTGATTTTGATTTATGTTGATATGATCATATGATATACTTGTATATATTATTTTTCATTATATTTTTTTTTATTCTTTTTATTTACAATCTAAATTCTTTGCATTTTTTTTGAAAATCTATTTTTTTACTTTCTTCTATATGTTGCTTTATTGTTAGGTTGATTATGAGTTTTTGGTGAGTCATGAAGAAAAGTTAGTAGTGTCATAAATAGATAACTAAGTAATTTGAAGCACTATAAGTCTAGGTTAGTAATTTAATGACAAATTTATGTAAAGTTGGGTTTTTCCATCATAGTTTCTCTACCTAACATCTAAAACATATAAGAAAAAAATGAAAATAAGTAAATTGCACTTCCATCCCGTGCTAAGTAGGGAAAATAAACGAAAGAAACAAAAAAATTGTATTAAAACTTGTAAGTAAAATTTAAATTGGTTAAAAGACATTGTAGTTTTCTTTCCTTAGAATTCCATGTCAAAGCTCATTAATGTAGTAGCCCTCTTGTACAACTCCATATCTCTCTATATGGTTATGTAGTCATCTAGATTATGCACCACCTATGAACACAACCAAAGAACCCTTCCATAACCTTGACATTGAATTTAAAATCACCAGTAAGAAAAAGAGGGGTTGAGGTAGATCCTTGTTTCTTGCATGGAATGATGGAACATTTGTTGAACATGTAATGCCATTGATGTCAAAGGACCCGATGTCAAAGGATCGGATGTAAAATAGCCAAATGTCAAAGACATTGAATTGAGTGTCAAGGGGATTGCTAAAAGAACATCAGAAGAAGCTGAAGTCTTCTTCAATCAGAGCTAGCTTGAAGAAATACATATGGAAAAATGTGGAAGTCACACGAGAGCAAAGATCCCACCATGACATTGGTCACAAATGGGCATATAATAATACATAAAGAAAAACATTGAAAATGGTACATATGCGCAAATACCATTTGTGAGATTCATGAATAAAAAGGAACAAACTTGTGTGTGAAAGTCCCACAAAAACTTTGGCATATGTGCGTCATACACCACACAAAGATGAATTGCGATAAGTGGCATATTGACGCAGATCCTAACTTGTTGAAAACGTCAACCAATGGGGCGTTATCCAAGGGTAAGAAACTTCACCAAGTGGACTCATCTCTTAAGCCAAGAAGACTATAAATAAGCAAGAAATGGATGTGGTGAATTAAGCTTGTCAAGAATGAAGATATGAGATAATTTGTAATATCCCGATTTTGACCCCTATTGCATTAAAATTGTACATGTTGTAAATATCATGAGGAGCTCAAGGCCAAGTCCCCACCATCGATTTAGCATTTTATGTATCGACAATTAAAAACGATACCTATGGTTTTCGTGCTAGCTAGGCACAATATAAATTGAGACATCATGTAAATATGCAATTTAATAAAATACCCACAACTAGCTGTGCAATGCAGCAAGAGATGGGGGCATGATTTCACAAGGAATAGGGAGGGAAATTATTCAAACCCTTTAGCCAATAGTGTTAAGCCAAATGTCAATGAGAGAACCCATAAACTCTCAACTACCCATTTTGTCATATGCACCCAATCATTTATTCCAGAAGTTGGTTGAGGTACTTAATGCATTGGGAATGGAGAGGTATGGTAGTCGATTTCGTATTGGGGCAAGCCATCAATTTTGGAAAATCGTGTTTTTGCTTATGGGGCAAGAAAACACCCAGAAATTGGTGCCCAAACCATTCCTCACCCATGCGTTTCTCTTCCTCACGCAATTGGAGCTAGTTGGGCGTTTTCCTTCACGTTTTTCTGCAATTCCTTCATCTTCCATGGCTGGGAAATCCGTTTTTGGTGTTGCACAGTGAATGGGAGAAGAGATTCACGATTTGGGGGTTTATAGAGGTCAATTTTGCCCTGTGAAGCCCATAAACGTTTTCTGAAATCGAATTTCTCTCCCAGGGTTTATTTTCCCCATCTATCATTTCGATTTTGGTTCCCATGAGGTTTTTCTTCATACCCAAAACTTGTGTTTGCTGTTATGTGCATCCTTGTTTTGGTCTGAACTGAATTAGGAGTGGAAGAGGCCCAAAATTGGCTTGATAAACCTAGTGAAGAGAGGAACCTCACAAAAAGATCAAAAGGGGCTGGCTAATCTTCTATGCACACCTGAGAGAACACTGGAAGGGAAGGTATGGCCTGAGGGACTGTGTAGTAGTGAAGGGAATTTTTTCTTGTGTTGGGTGTGTAGGTATTGTGGAGGCCAATCTAGATAGATCTTGTGCAAGTGTCCATAGCTTTGTGATTGATCTCACTAGCTTAGCAATTCTACCTTTCCACTACCTTAGGAGCCTGATAAACCCAACTATAGATTGGCTTGGCTGAAGCTTGGTGTATTTGGCTATGTGTGAGCCTATTGTTCTCTTTTTCCTTGTGGAAATCATCCCCAGCTCGAGGGTGGAAATTGTACTGAGATATTGATGAGCACAACTGGCCTATGGTTGGGTGAAACGTTGCAGCGACATAGCTAGTTGCGGGGAAACTCATTTCCAAGATAAGTGCTCTCTTGTATTTAATCTCTGTAATGTAATTGTTTTAAAATTTTGTTTATGAACATATTGAATGTATTGAATGAGATTTGCTTCCGTTGTATATTATTGCATTATACATCTGCATATGTATTTATTTTTCAATGCATTTTTTATTATGTTCATGGGGCTAGATTACCCGGTTGGATAGCGTAGTCGTCACGTCCTCTCCATCGTAAGATGGGAGGGGACGTGACATAATTGTTTGGACAAGCTTCATAAATATTTGGGGTATTAATGGCTTGTTGATCACAATAAGTATCTTTATACAGTGAAGCCAAAGTGCGCAAATGAGTCAGTGATGAACAGTGAATAAGTGTGTTAGATGAAGAGGATACTTGTGTTCTGGATGTGCGATGTTCTTATTCAGTAAAGGACTCATACTGTAGAACAACATATGCGACTAAGTTGGAAACTCTATTCAGATGCTGAACGTAGATCAACTGAAAAGACGCAGATCACAGTAATTATTGCACATTGTGTTTAGACATAGATACTCAAATGCAGATCGAAGAAGTTACAACAGTTTTGATTGTGAAGACATTCACAAGGATAAGGTATTTTTGTATTTGCAATTTTTCAATACAATCTTATTTCATATCAAGGAAGTCGAGCGGGGAAAGGAGCAGGGGGTTGTAGCCTCCTTCTAGTTGGTGCTGGAGAATATAATTAGGGTGTTGTATAATCCTTTCTATTTGTGCAGATAAAACATAGGGGTTGGAGTATCCTTCCAGTTGCAGTGGGTAAATATAATTGGGTGTTGTAGCATCCTTTTTGTTGGAGCAGATAAAACCCAAGGGGTCGTAGCCTCCTTCCAGTGGGTGTTGGAGAACACAAACATAAGTTGGTGCTTCCACAATTAGAGAGTGCAGTTGTCCACAGGTCAGATCTTAAATCCATAAGTCATAGTTTGCGCAGTGAGACAGATATTTGCTCAGGCACTGCTCAGGTCGATGCCTGAATATCGTGAGTTAGTGCTCGCGCAGATTGAAATTGTTACAGGTTGGTGCCAGAAACCTACAGATTGTACTTGGGGATCAAGTCAACCCCTGAAATTAGTGTGTGCTCATGTTTGGAAATTGCAATCTCCCATTGATGTAATTATACACATATTTATAGATATACATTTATTTTTCACATATTAGTGTTGTTGCATTTGTTAGTGAGTTGCTGAAAAGTTTTAATTGATGAAAATCTGTCATAGATAAATAATATACATACCTATGCAATAACTGATTCACTCCTCTGTCTCAGTAATAAGATAAATTCAACAACATCTTATTCCATCTTCCATCTATCAAATCCTATATCATTACGTATTTGAGCTCTCCCTCCTCCCACCTAGTTCCATAATAAGCTTTGATAGTTTCTTAGGCCTTATCTAGGGCCTCATACAAGTAACCCACTGCGGATTATCACCACAAACCAATTGAAGAACCTTTACCAAAGGTTCACTAGCTAACACACCTTCTCTTCTCCATACTAGAAAAAAATCTTAGTCACTTAGTTTATCAATAGGACGTTCTTCCTGTTTCTTGCTAAATGGACAATGAATTGAGGAGAAATGAAGATGGTAGTGAAACATGTGATGAGGATGCACCAACTATTTGTTTCCTATGCATTTCCTCATTAGGCTAAGAACCAAGGCATGATTATATATGAATTTGATGATGTTATTAGCAGATACTATCATGCCCCTAATAATTTTTTTTTTATATCCTTCTTTATTAAATCAATGTAATGACTAACACATGTAATCTGAAACAAAGTGCAATCCCTCTCCATTAACATTTTTCCAACTACCACACAATCAACAACATTAACTATTATCACTTGCATAACATGTTGCACACCTATGTTTTTGGATAAATTCTTCCAACAACTCATGTTACAATGTGGCATCTTTGACATACGTAGAGGCATCCATAAGCTTAATAAATCATTGTCCCCGTGGGACAATTAACCAAGAATTTAGGAGTGTCTTTCCCTTTACACGCGTCTAATAATTAGACATAACCATGACTCCATAGTTTTAGCTCCTATAGTTTGATATTGACATTTTCCAAGTTCATTTCGAAAGAGTACCCCCCTTAACTCCTTGTAAGTAGGGACCTAATCATGGGCCAACAACAACAAGAATAACTCACATTGACTAGTAAAATGGATTGTTCTTGGCATGTTGAAGGGTATGTCGCTACTTAGAAACACTTTTCCACAACCCCTATTTACATCTTTAACCATTTCATTTTTTTTAACCATTGATCTGAGTGAAGGTGAATTAGTTGATGAGTCCCTGACACTCATTCCCAAATATGCTTGTATTCTTATTATTCCCATGTTAGATATTTAAGTTTGCATAGCTTCTTTTTCTTCCTTCCAATTTTGTCAATTTGTGAATCACTGTTGTAATTTGTGGTTAGATTTTTGAGCTAACTTTTGCATAGGGTTCAACCTCATGGCATGGAAATTTTTGCAAGATGGTATTTTAAGTGATTAATCACTAAAAAAGGATTTTGACATAGCTTGCAATTTATCTTTGTACAATTTATCTCCTGAAAGGGTTCCCCATATTTCCAAAATCAATCCAAAGCCTTCAACAATTTGGTGGACGATTAATGAAACTAGGGAGGAAAACTAAAAACATTTCATCTAAAGAGTGTTTGTAAAACAAATTCAGATCATGAAAGTCTGCAAAACCCTAAAGAAAATCTAAGAAAGTTTAAAACAAGGAACAAACAATATCCACATTGCAAACCCTTGCATAGCTAAGAGGAAAAATAAAAAAACATTAAAAGAGCATGAACATTGCAACATGCATTTGAATATGAAAACAATGGATGCCAATTAATGGAAAATTCATTGATGGCTATAAAAATCCAAGTTTGCCCCTTCGAAACTTGCAAGAAGACTCTTCTCATTCCAAATGTACAACCAATATGATCTAATGTCTTATTTTGGTTTTTTTACCTTACATAGGCTTTTTTTAAGTGGAAAGGATGTTTTCAAAAAAATTTGGAAGTTTTTAAAAGTTTTCAAATTAGTGAGATTTTGTTGGCCAAAATTCCACATGTTGGAAGAATTCACAATTTAGCCAAGTTTGCCAAGAAATTTGCAAGCTTTGTAACAGAGAAAACTTCATTGTTTATTAAATGGTATCTATGGGTAAGGGCACTAAAAACGAATAACAAATTGAGGTTAAGATGGATCTATCATTCTATGTTAGCCTTATGCAAGATAGTAGAAACATGTGTGTAGAGGAAAATTGTGTATTCTAGGGGCAAATTTTCAAGGTTTTATTAATAAGGTATTTCACAATTTAGGTTTTGAAAAATATATGAACATACAAAGCATACATGAATTAAGTAAATCTACAATGTTCTTTCAATGTTTCGTTTTTAAGTTTTCCTTTTTGACAAGTTTTAGTGTGGAATCTGTCATGGTTTCACATGGTGACATGATTTGTTGTTAGGATATGTGTGTCATACACCTTGTTGTTATCGTACTGAGTGGTAATCACCTTTTTAGTAAAATCCAAAAATGTTGTGTAGTTAGTTTTTACTTTTTAATAAAAGCCAAATAAATGTTGTGGTAGTTTTCTAATGCATGGAGTAACAATTTTTAATGAAAGATAAAAATTGTTGGTGGTTTCTTGCTATTGAAAACCTAATCTTACTGGATATTGTAAATATAGCTATAGGGAAATGAAGAGTCATAGGAGAATACAATGTACCTTTGGAATATGAAACCAAAGGTCATCTCACTCTACATAGATCAATGATTTTCGTTCAATGAAAATCATCTAGCCTTGGAGTTATTCCTCGTTCCTAACATTGGTATCATAGCTCTGGTGTTTTAACTCCATGATTTCCTATCCTCTTTCAGTTCTTCTCTGCCATCTCTATGCTCTGCCATTTTGTCTTAGGTTTGTGCCTCTTTGTCATCCCTAGTCTGGAAAACTTAATCTGGATTCCTCTCCGAATTTATGTATCACTCTCCTCCATTCTACTTTGTGTGCCCATTTCACTTTCCATCGTGTGGTACTCTGTGTGTGTTAGAGTTGCTACCACAATTTAATTGCATGGGATCTGAGTGAGGATTATTGGTGTGTGGATTGACATTTGCGTGCACGAGGAGACCCTAGAATAGTTGAGGAAGATCAAGCATTGTCGCTTTAGATCAAGTTAAGAGCAAGATCAAGGGGGAGACCCTTGTCAACCAATGAAGGTCAACAATCAAGACAAGGCACACATAAACAATCTATACGATGACTCAATAAATTATACCTTGAATTAAACCCTATATCTATAGGTAACTTGAAATGAGACTTATAATGACAGGTTGAGAGGCTTAGCAAAGTAGACAATCATCAACCGAGATGATTTCACTTCAACAATGAAAATTATGATTCATATATAGAGGAATAAAGTGCCAAAGAGAAATGCCCAATTTACTTCCTCTTAGGGTTTAAGCAAATAAATGTAATATGGTTGTAAACTAGGGTTTGAATGTGTTATTGACACTTTGAGTGTGTTACTGATGTAAGATATTAATACTAGACATAAATCAAGCAATACCCAGATCACCAAATAATCAAATGGTTAGGAGGGCGAATTGCCCCAAAGAGGACCAATGCTATTGAATGCACAAATGGAGTTGAATTTCGATCAAACCTTGTCTCTAAGGGTTTTAGATGGATTCCAACTTGGATTTTCAGTTTCAATCACACAAGGTGACCCGGTCTACTACTTCTAAGAAACAAGGGTTTTAACTTGTAAATTTTAAGGTGACTAATGGAATAGAAACCAGAATGAGAAAAATATGGGAAGAGAATACCCATAAATCTTGTATCCACCAAATACAATGATGATCTCTCCTCTTAGTAACAATTTCGATCAAAATCCATGGAATGCCAAGTAAGATTGATTTTCCCCAATGAAGCAAGTGTGCCCCTCTCTTGCAAAATGAACTACTGAAAGTTAGATTCGATTCACAAATATAGAAAACTATGAAATGAAAGACAACTGGAAGATATCACAATGATCATATAGATTCAAGAGCAAACTCCCTGAGTTGAAGATCGATTGGAGAGAGAAGTGGAGTTCCCTCACAAAGACGCCCTCCACCAAATCGTACCCTGCAAAACTACTTTACTTCTACAAAATATGGCATGAAACTAGCATAGATCTACTCAAATTTCTAAGAGAATCGATTTCCAATCAAATATGAGAACATTCAACAAAGATAACACAAGATCTCTTCCAAAAGTTCTCCTCTATTGCTGAATATCCAAGAGCCAAAAGTCCATTACAATGAGTGTGTTCATGAATAAATGGAAATCTAGATACAAAATCCCTAGCTCCAAAATGATGGAGGGCTAGGATCAAATCATAACCAATCTAAATCAACAGTGGAGAGAGTCTCACACACCACATGAGCTATCATAAAAAAAGAGAGTTGATTTTCCTCTAAAGCGCCCAAGTAAAACATAATAATATGATATAATGATGAGATATGATATGGTAGGCTACCTAGGGGCTTTAATCAAGCTAGGTACCCCCATTTACAACAATGCAATGATATAATATGATAACCATGGGTATCTCAACCAATAAGTGCACCCCCATAAAGAATACGTCCCCTGTTAGGGAAGAAACATAACATATGGCCCAATAAGTGATAAAATATGTGTAGCAAGGTCCATAGAGAATCAAGGTATAACAATATAACATCCCAAGTCATTTCCAATCCCCTTATTAGCCAAATCAATTTTCTTGGTTAGGCTATGATCACTTTATTATTGAATTAATATGCTAATAACATTGTTGGTGAATAAAATGCCAATAATATGCCTTTCCTTTTTCGGGCACACTGATTTCATTACATATATGTAATCAGAGACCCAAAATCTAGTAAGAGTGACTACTAGCACCTCATGCATCCACCTGTGGAATAATCCATGAGCTCATCTTTGTCCAACAATATAAAATATAGCCACATGATAACTGGTAGTAAATGAAAATAACCATAATCTAGAGCATATAATGACCAACTGAAGCATGGGACACTGTAATAGCTACAAATAGATGCCATGAGCACAAAATGGAACCATAGAATCCAAAATCACCCTCAACCACTTGGTGACCATGGTCAAACTAGCTTTAACCAAGTCAAACTGATAAAAAAATAATAACTGAGCATTGAAATAAATGATCTTGTATGCATAAGGGACTAACAATGCTCCATTATCTATATTAGCATCCTAACTAAAACATAAGCAACATATACAGTGGTGATTACAACATAATAAATGATAGATTTGCATTAAAATAAATTCAGAATTCGTCTTGAAGTCTTAGGCATATACTCACTTACAAAGCTGAGTACCAAGCTAAGTTGGGTGAGGTGAATAAAACAAGGCTAGGTTCAAAGGGATTGACTTGTTAGACTTTGATTATTTGATGTCTCAGAGTAATAGGGGATATAAGGCATCATAATGACAATAAGCATGACATAAGACACTAGGGAAAGGCGGTGTCTCACAAATGGGTAGATTAGTGGGGATGCCTCCAATAGACTCTAACAAGTATCCTTTTCGCAATTCACTTATTTCAACTTTCAAAGTATTTCACATTTCATAACTTTCGTTACTAGCCAACCTCCAAGGGTAGGTGCCCTAGATAGCCTTGCAGGCCGTAGATAATGACTTAGCCTAGCTTTGCTGCCAGCGAGCGTCCATAGCCTTAATGGAGTCGCCACCCTGTTTCCCTTTAGGGGAAAATGGTCTTGCATCATACAATGGATGAGTGCTCCTCTTTTGGCCACTGACTAGTTTATTTACATTCGTTTCATTTAGGCCTAGTGTTTAAAAACAGAACTAATTGCAATTGGCCTTTCATCCTTTAGATATAGCATTTATGGATTTCGATGCATAGATTTCATATAGGAAAACTTGCTTTGAGGACTGAAAGAGACCTCACTCTCTAGAGCCGAGACACAAACAAACATGGGGTCCATCATGCACAGAGGTCAAAGTGGGGGAAGGCTCATCAATCTCACAAGTCGAAGTCATAAGTCAAAGGTGAAAATCAAGATGGAAGTAGACGAGATGGATTGAGGAAGTGAAGGATGACACCAAGTATAGCAAGGATGATAATCAGGTTTGTATAAGGTGGGAAACACAAGTGAGCATATGTTAAAGACTTACAATCATAACCACTCAACCATTTATGATGACAAATCAATGATAAACATGATAACAACATAGGATCACCACACATGTCACTAAATGCCAAGTCAAAGCTACAAAGACAGGTTAGAGAGACAAATGATAACACCCAAATGCATGCCATATACCTGCTCAATCATATACCCGTCTCTGAAATCAACCTGAAGCACAACTTTAATTGAATGATGACAAAGGAAAGATCACCAACTACTGCTCTTCTAAGTGAACCATAACCCATCCAATATAATCTCAATGGGGTCATAAAGGGCTAAGTCATGACAAGGGGAACTAGATATATAATTTGCATCATTTGAATAGCTTGAAAAATATAACTCCACCATTGATCATCATATGCTCAACTCATGTAATAGGACTGGCTCATGTCTTTGACAAGATGCTCTTCACCATAGTAGCCTTGCTGCTATGGATGTGACAACAGTACTTAACCACCACAAAGGCATATTGTCTTTATGATGAGGTAAACAAAAAGTTTATATTTTACACAGATGTCATTTTTCTTGAAATGAATAAAACGACAAGTCTATTGGGAGGTAACTTGATCGTCTGGATAAATTTACCCATGTAAAGACATTTTATGAAGTTGACAATGGTATTCCACATATTGAAAGGGGGATCTCTATCTTAGATTAATCTTTTCAATTTCCTTTTGTAGCATTATCTCCTCGTCATGAAAAAGTTATTGCCACTTCACTAGAACATGAGGTTCAATTGATGATCTGATTGAGAGGATTGAAAGACAATCTTGAAGTCAATAAAGCACCATCAACTCAGCAACCCGGACCTTCATGGAAAGTTCCAAAGTGGGTCACAAAGACACTTGAAAGTGTTCATTTTGATGAAGATGTATGGGTACAAGAATTTCGACCAAACAAGAAGATGGAGGAGATGCAGATAATTCAAATTCAAGTGATGTATAATATATGGATGTTTCGTATGATTGTGAATTAAATTTATCTGCTAACCTAGAACCAACTTCCTTTGAATAAGCTACTGCTCATGATAGTGGAAAGAAGCCATGCAAAATAAATATGATGCTCTCATCAAGAATGGGACATGGAAGTTGGTGGATCCTCCATTTGGAACAAAACCAATTGGTTACAAGTGGGTCTGCAAGAACAAGTACACATTAGATGGCTCACTTGACAAGCATAAGGTGAGGCTTGTGGTGAAAGGTTTTTCACAAAAAGAAAGCATTGACTATGAAGAGACTTTCTCCCCCATAGATAGAAAAATGGGATACCATCTGCACTTTATTGTCTTTGGATGCACATAATAGGTAGAAAGTTCATCAGATTGATGTGAAGACTTCTTTCTTGAATGGAGACTTTAAAGAGAATGTCTTCATGTCTTAGCTAGAAGGCTTTGTTTTGAAGGGACAAGAACAAAAGGTATGCAAACTCATCAAGTCATTGTATGGTTTGAAACAAACACCTTGCACATGGTATGAAAAGTCAATTGAGCATCTTTTGAAATTAAATTTCAAACACTTTAATCTTGATGATGCAACATTGTTTATAAAGAAAGTTGGAATATTTGTTGTATACCTTGTGGTGTATGTAGATAATCTTTCAATGACATGGAACAAAGAAAGCTACATTACATCCACAAAGAAAGAGTTGAAGAAGGGATTTGAAATGACATAGTTTGGACATCTTCACTACTACTTGGGAATTGTTCTGAAGGGGCAAGAACAAAATGTATGCAGACTCATAAAGTCATTGTATGGTTTGAAACAAGCAACTCGCACATGGTATGAAAAATTAACTGAGTACCTTCTAAAATTAAATTTCAAACACTTTAATCTTGATGATGCAACATTGTTTATAAAGAAAGTTGGAAGATCTATTGTTAATCTTGTCATGTCTGTAGTTGATCTTTTGATGACATGGAACAATAAAAGCTACATTGCATCCATAAAGAAAGAGTTGAAGAAGGGCTTTGCAATGACGGATTTGGGACAGTTTCACCACTACTTGGGATTCAATTGAAGTGACTTAGAATCCTAAGTATAGATAGCTTGCGGGAAGTTTTATCTACCAATCATATATTTCATTTGTTGTTGGGATTCTTTCTAGGTTTATGCAAAAACTCTGTGAAGGACATTGGTTTGCTACCAAAAGAGTTCTAAAATAATTGAAGGGGACTTAATATTTTGGAATCAAGTATTCTAAGGTGTGTTATCACTCAAAATAGCACCTTGATTAAAGCCTCAAATCATGGTGCTACAAGGGTAAGCATAAGCGGAATTGTGCCCAATCTCACTACAACTTCTTACACTTTAGACCAACCGCTAACGACCAAGGGGGAGTCCCTAATTTATGTGAAGTAGATATTCAATAATATCATCACATGTGGATTTTCTTCAATATCAATATCAAATACCAAATCAAGAGAGGGAGAGGAAGGTGACAAACCCTCTTGTTGTCCAAATCCTACATTAGTCCTTGAGAAACATGGTTGGGAATGATGGTTAAAATCCACACCCTAGAAGAGGGTAAACTTGGTTGTTCAACATCTGAATGGAAGTCTCCATATGTATCATCATCAATGTTGTGTAGGCATGGTTGAACCAAATCATGAGAGATCTCATCAAAAGTGGGTTTTTCAAGGTCTTTAAAATTTACACTTCCCTCATTCGAAGGACAATATATGGGATATCCAACAAATTTCCAATATTCCTTACCCATATCATGATCAAAATGGGGAAAATGCACATCATTGTATCAATGAAAACCATCGTCATTAGCAAAAATATCTTCAAACCTATCATCTTCGAAAGATTGATCATCAAGGGACAAGGAGAGAGGAAGGCTCACCAGATCCTCATCACCATGAGGAGAACAAGGAGATGCATCAACCATGTCTTGAATAACCATGTCTTGAACATGCTCTTCAATGGGGAGTGGCTCTTCAAAAAAATCTTCTTCCAACAAGTTTTCTCCTTCTTGGACTTCTTTGATAAAACCATCAACCAAAGGTTCTTCAACAATGGCTTCTTCACGAGAGTTTTCTAGGGGTTGATCTTTGTCACGACATTATTTAACAATCTCTTCATCTTCTAGCAGTGGGCTATAAGTGTCTTCTGCAATGAAATGGCCAACAAGATCCTCAGATGAGACTAGGATCCCATCTCTCACAAAAAAAGATGATAAATTCTTTGAGCGAATGAATTCCTTTGTTAGGAAGCCCATCATACAAATTTTCTACATTGACATTCCATAAATCAAGGTACACTTGGAACATCTTCATGGACCACATTTAATCTTGAAAGAGATTTCATAAATGATGCATTATGCATGTCAATTGAATTGTCAGGTCCATGGAATTTTGGTATGCATTTTCCCCAACCATCACCACAAAATTGATTAGAACATCTCGGGATCCCTG
The DNA here is from genome assembly GCA_001517045.1 of Pseudotsuga menziesii. Lineage (NCBI taxonomy): Eukaryota > Viridiplantae > Streptophyta > Pinopsida > Pinales > Pinaceae > Pseudotsuga > Pseudotsuga menziesii. The sequence goes on from LPNX010252753.1 coordinate 228,113, forward strand.
ATAAATCCAATGGATCAAATCAATTGTGTATCCATGTCTCGTGAAGAAATTCCATATCATCTTTTTATCGATGCCAAAATCTGTGGAGTCGCCAATATGATCTTTTCTTCTCGACTGATGGATGTGCTCACCTTTACACCTAACACCGACCATCAGTAGATGAGAGATTTTCCTTGAATTGTACCCTTTTGTTGCATTTTCTTCGGTGGAGTCGCCTGATAAGACTTACCAAGTTAGTGCTCAACAATGATCTTACCAAAGTACAAAAACAAGAACTTACCTCAACTTCTCAACGCCAAAATGTGTGCTTTCCAGGCTCCGAGAGATAAATAAACTTGAATAGGGAATGCCTAATGAATCGACTATCATCAAATGTCCTTTTGGGTGTTGAGGAACGCCACCAAAACTTTTACCTCTCAAACTAGCACCTTTCTGAAAGTCCACGAAGGTTAATGCTAAGAGTGGAAACCTATTAGGAGATGCACCCATTGTCACCACAAGGAACTCTCCTCTCTCGTTATGCCTGTTGTCCGCCGATTGCACACCAGTAGCAGAAATCTTCCGAAAGTTGTCTCCTCACTTGAGAAAGTGGGAGAGGTGTGACCTTGGGGGCAAGCACAGAGCTAGGTATTGTCACCTACTCCTAGCTCTTCCGTTTAGGCTAACTCCTAACAAAGCCAAGGGGGGTAGTCCCTAACAAAGAGTTTTCTATGGCTCAATGTTTAAGTTCAGTTTTGGATGTTTTGGATGCGGATGGGTGTTGTTTAGGAGTTATTGTGATTTAAAATGATTAATATTAAGGGGATGATGATTAATTAAAGCAATCCACGTTGCTAACAAGAGATCACACATATAAGCAAAGATTCCAGACTTATAACTTAAGCATTTAAATATAATCAATTGAAATGGACCATAGACAGTTGATCAAGATAGAAAATTAATCAAATATAACAAAGGACCAGTGCCTTATGGAGTCAAATAAGCGCGTGAAATAAAGTCTAGGAATTTAAGCCCGTGAGTATTAGATTTTGCAAGCGCTCTTGGTAGATTTTAGGAGTTTTTTGTTTGTGATCTTCACTTATGGTGGCTGGATGTCCTAACCGGTAATACCTTCAGTGGCTTCGTTTGAAGACATGACAGACCTGTTTGGGGTCAAAGGTAAGTGTTCAATAACTTAACTACCAGTTCCCAGATTATGTAGCTCGGCGCCCACACTTGGAATTTGCCCACATGCCTTGGTATTTATCGAACAACGCCAGTGCGTTGGTTATGGGGAAAAGTTTTAGTTAAGTTCCTCTTGTGGGGTTTAG